>JAFIDM010010028.1:67901761-68045663 GCA_023159025.1 Thereuonema tuberculata | reverse complement strand
AGAGAGGCAATTTTAATTTATTCAGGTGCTGTTTTTGTTCTCATTTTCGTTTATTAATACCCCGACTTACTTTGAATATTCCGACGTCTTAGCGATGTGACATTAGCCTGCATCGGTCTTTCATGCTGCGTTGCTGTCGTAAGTTTTCATTGCTAACCTTGTAGGAATTACGGTACGCCTGTTATATCGAAATCTGCAGGAAAAGAAAAGGCAGTGTACTTTGCAAACCTTGGCACAGCGATTCGAGTTACAGCGATTTTTGAGTTTACGACAGTGGTCTGGAACCTAACATATCGTTAAGTTTGGGATATGCCTGTATTGTTAAAATTAGGCTTAACAGGGATTCGAAGAACAATGTATGTTTTTCAAAGAAGACTGGTATATTATAGATTCAATGGTTACTGTAATGGAATCTTTTAAGAATGGGAGCAATTCTATTGCAATTTATTTATTAGAATTTCGTTTTTCCTTGATCGTTTTTCCTTAATTGCGTGTGAATGATGCAATAATCGACTGAAATATGTTTTCATTGTAACTGTCAAATGGCTGCTAATGGTTTCGTTTTGAACTTTATTGATTGGTACAGTACATATTAGATATCAGGAGCTTTTTCTTAAGTATTGCGTATTGATAATAAATTATTGTCAATAATCATTGACACAATGATTTCTTTCAGATACCTTACTTTGTATTTACTTTAAGAATTATATTTTTAATTGGTAAGGAAAATAATGCAGAAAAAAAAGTTTGTAACTATGATTGTTGTGAAAAATGACAAGTTTTGTGATAATTTTTTGAACTATTTTTCGAAAGTATATGGGCACTGTGCACAGATGGGTGGTATATCCTGGATGGTGTAAGAGGAATAGGAAAAGCTTTTTGTTTTTGTGAATGTTGCTTTGAAGAAAAATATGTAACTTGAATTTAGAAACTGTATGTATCTCGTATTAGGATACCCTGTCATTATGGTCTTGAAATATCTATTTAAAAAAATAAAATATTTGGTACTTTCCCATTTTCAGGATCCAAATTGAAATTCCTTCATTAGCAGAGCACATAAGGTCAATAGAATCACTAAAATATTTGGAGATAGTCATTTGCGTGCCATTTAAAGCCATTTCCCGCCGCAACCTCCAAATATTGGAAACGGAACAGTACCAAATATTTTTAAATAAAAGACTAACGTTTTATGTAGTTATTGTCTGGAATCATTTTCAACGATTTTTATCGTTACTATTTATCAATAACTTTTTATTGATCTGTTTCGGGACTTAAACTAGTGACTTCATCCAGTGACTAGTTTGTGGCGATCACTATTGATCGGCATTGGAATATGTCTGCCTTGCGCTTATGTGTCCTATAATTAAAAACAATTTTTTCTGAAAATAAAACCGGAGGAAAACAAAGAGGAACTGAAATCCAATATTAATTTACTAAGCATTTGATGACTGACTTATTTCCTGAGCCGCAATTCACAGATCACTCAGTTTGTGTTTGTATTTGTGAGTATCTCTAACAACTTTTGAATGTATGATTCGTCTTGAGTTTGACGTGCATGTTTATGGGCTAGAGGATCTAACTTTCATAATTGAAACCTTTTTTCAAGTGGATTCTTGCTGATAATAAGAATTACAATTGTGATTGGTAACAAAAATTCTCATTTAAAAAACAAAACAAAGCATTAGAAAGGAAACACTGTCTAACAGTAAATATTGTTACAACACTGGTAACTCAGATGATGGTCTCGTGTGCTAAAGGAGTGCTGATTGTTGCTGTAAGAAGAAGTAGAAATCTGGAACGACAACCCTATCGTCTAAGAAAAAGCACTAAAATCCGGAAGAGAGCAACAATTTTGCCCAACTGGGAGGTAACGTAACAGCATTAACCGTTTATTTGGGCGTTCTTGGCTTTCATTAAAATTAATCGAATTTAAAGCAATTGAAGAAAATAATGGGATTTTTAGTTAATTTTTCGAAAATGGAATTTTCATATTTGTTTTCAGAAGATGTAAAATTTAAAACAGTAGAATCTTAATTTGTGTCTTTATTTTTTTAACGATAATAATAATAATAATAATAATAATATTTTAAGGAAGTAGGATATAAGTGCAATAAAAAGCAAAATTTAACGTCCATAATAATTTATAAATCAAGGAAAAAACCACAACTGAACAGTAAATTTGCCAACAGTTGAGCCGACAGTTGTTGCTTTCGCTCAATGTGCGAAGCCATATTTACTGTCCAGCTGTGATTTTTTTCTTGATTTATAAATTATTATGGACATTAAATTTTGCTTTTCATTGCACTTATGATGTTTTTCTTGTTTCTTATTTACAATTTTTAATTTCAATGAAAGTACAAGAGATTAATACTGTGGATTTCACAGGATTATGTTATTATTTGATTGTTTTTGATCTCGGGGGCCGTTCCCGGGAATAAGAATGGTTTCCATTTAACTTTCGCGCAGTCTGAGCCTAATAAAAAGGGTAAATTCTGCTGATGATTCCTAATAAGGATGGAACAGCTGTTCAGGATTCCCGTTGATGTTGGATCAATGTGCGAAGACATATTTACCATCCAGTTGTGTTTTTTTTTTATTTTTCTTGATTTAGGTTATGAGTTCTTTCAGGAATTTCTTGTTAATATTTCCTATTGTTTGAGATCTATTTTCATTCATGAAAATAACCAGAAATGCAGTTTCCTTTTGTAAAAGTAGTAGATATCCATTGCTGGAAGTTGAAGTGAAATCAATTATGTTTTTCTACTGCTTCTGTAAGAACAGTTGATAAACTAATGGTAGAAGCGTTTACGTGCGGCCACTTTCCTTTCGTTGCTGTCTATCCACTTTAAATGAGAGTTGCACGCGCATACCTGCAAGTCCCGAGGACCATTAATCAAAGATGGTAGAGAACGAAATGTCTCGTCAGGTTACAAGCAAAGCCAACTCACGCAGCCAAGGACGACCAGACCCACGCGTTTTTTTAGATGGAAAGAAGAAAAAAAATCAGAGTTCTTTTATGTTACGATTTTACTATTAATACAGTGTTATTAAATAATGAAAAGCTCCTCTTCTTTGTGCATTGCTGAAAAGACGTGATCGCTCTATTCTTGCATTATAATGACTCTCAGAGCAGCAAATTTTCTTCTACTTTCTTTTATTTATTTAATTTACCTTTTTTCAGTAACTTGAGTCATTAAAACGGAACCAAACAGGTTTTTCTGTTAGTTGGAAAGTTTTTATTGTACGAAGTTTTTATTTTATCTTCTTTTTTGAAAGAAAAAAAAAATCAATAAATTATTTACATTCTTTGTATTTAAGTAACATTTTTTAAACAACAAGTTTAAAGATTAATAGGATATTAAAACACTTGCTCTTAACTACATTAACTATATTTACTAACTAATTTTCAAAAGTTCGTTGAATTTTATTGAATTTAAATACCATCTTAGTATTAAGAAACTTTTAATACCAAATTCAAATAGATACAAAAAACTAGCGAATTAATTTTTAATTATTCTTTTTGTTTAGCATCAATAAGTTCACAAATCTTGATTTTATGTCTTGTGTTTTAGTGTTTATACATAGAGTGATTCAAAATTCCCTGTACAAACTTTAAAGGTAGACCAGGAATATAAAAACAAACCATTTACGTTCCATAGTGGAAGGTATGTCCGCAAACGTCACCCGAATGTGCTAGAGGGCGCTGTTTGGCAGCATATTAGGCGCTGTTTGGGCAGTGTGAGCCATCGTCATTTCTGACATTGACATTGTACGAGTGGGCTGTAACGCTTCACTAATGCTGAGAGGGCAGATGTGCTAGAGGATCTATAGCACTTTTCCAGCGCGATAGATTGGCCGGGATGGATCAGTCGCTTGGCATCCATGATCACCCGACTCGTACTACATTGTTTCTTCCTCTCAGGTTACCTCTCAGGTTATCTCAGTCAATAATGATATCCCCATTGATTCTTTTGCTAACCTTATGGCAAGAGTCTCTGTGGCAGCTGGATGTATCGGCGAGAGGCCTCGCATTATTGCACATGCAATGTCCATGCATCGACATAAGATAAAATTAAAGATTAAAACGCACAACAATTATAGATCCACTGAGCTAATTTTGGTGAAACAAACTGATGATAGGTAGGAACTAGAAAGTCTGTTTTGATTCCCACTATAAAAATTCCAAAATTAGCTCAGTGGCTCTTTAATTGTTGTGCGTTTTTATCTTTGATTTTTATCTTACTAATTTAATCTTGCCCTTGAAATCAAATATTTCGTGGATTAGATTTAAACTGAAGTTTCAGTAACAGTTACATTTCTTATAAAACCTGTTATTGACTTCAGAGGCCCAAGAAGAGGCGTGCTATGGATTTTTTTTCTTCTTCACTTTTCTTTTCCTATCTGTATTCTTATTGTTACTGATCCTAGGCTGGGTTTCTTTTTAGTTCTCTTTGTTGTGATGCACTTTTCCCAGCGGAGCTGCCATTCCTGTATCACATGATCTCGGCCATTCTTTGTGATTCGCTCGAATTTCGCTGGTTCGTTTCAGCTTTCGATAGTTTTGGCGGAACCTTTTCTTTATGATGGAAAAGAAGAAAAACCTCACGGAGCTCAGTTTAGACTGTAGTAGGGATGGATGTACCCAGTCTCTTGTTTTGAGCCAATAATGACGACCTCGTGACACCTAGTGTCAAGTAATGATTATTTCTCATTTTAGAATCTAGGTTGTATTGTATAATCAGACGAATATGTTCATTAACCTCATTCAATATTGTTACATCACTAATGTCTAAACTCATTTTTTTTAAATAAATAAAATACTGAATGCTGAATAAAACGAGCTAAGATTGTTTTTATCAATTAAGTATTAAAAAATACACCAATTATATAAAATGACTATGAGATTACGAAAATTGTAATCAAAACAGAGTATTTAAAATACAAAATTTCCAAATGTTTTTGGAAATGCTTGTTTTGATTATTCAATACCCAAAAACATTTTCAAATTTTATATTTTAACTATATCTCTATATTCTGAAGCGTCAAAGTGATATTTGTCGAAAGGCTATTGAGGAAACTTCGCTGTATGCACAGAAGATAGAATTTTGCTATTCTCCATTTAATTTTATAAATCAATTTCAAATCACGTACCAACCTGGACCATTCTTATGGAGTTTCCTAACGGTATTGACATGTTTAAAGATGGTAGCTGTTCTACTCGGTGGCTGTTAAGGTCACTTTCTAAAATGTATACTAGAACTATATTCTGATCACATGGAAAACAAATTAAAAATTCAAAGTAATCGAAGAATTTATGAAATTGGTCCCCCTTTTTATCTGAGTACCTATATGATAGCTAACATACAGCAGGATATTACAACTTTGGTTTAACATTTAGAATATCTTTTAACTTGCGTGGGAGAGGAAAGAAAAAGGTTCAAAAATCAATTCATGACCATCAGTCTCTGATCAAGATAACTCAAGAAATATGTAATTTAGAAAGCTTAAATTTTGGAGGCAGATATAGATTGTCGAAAGAAAGATATTGTATTGACAGAGATAAGTAGATTGGCGCCAAAAACTGACGGTTCATTAAGAATTCGTCTGAAATTACGATAACTCAAAAGATATGGGTCATAATAAGTTGAAAGTTTCATACAGTCTTGCTGGGTGTAAGGAAGAACCCTATTGATTTTGGTAAAACTCAGACCAGTAACAAAATGAATCAATAATCGCCAACGCAACGAAATGAACACTTTTTTTTAACAAAGCATTGTGATGACTTGCCATTGGAATATCGATAATTGTACCTCCAACTATGTCTGAAATGTATTTTTTTTTTATTACTAACTGCAGATCATAATAAGATTTTAGTGTGAATTGTAACTTTTTCTTCTTTTTTTTCTTCATTCAAATATATGAGTTAAAAAAAAAAGTAAATTTGAATCCCGATTGAGATTTTGGACAAAATTATTTTTGGCCTCCTCTCAATTACAGGAAGTAGCATTGAGTCCTTTAGAAATTTCGAGATGGTTTCTTAGGTGAAAGGCATCGGTTCGTGCAGCTATTAAAAGCTTTCTCGAAAAATTCTTTTGAACCAAGTAAAAAACTTGTGCGAAAGGAGTTTCAGGAAGTTGTAATTAAATGCCGTCTCCATTCCGTCCGCGGTGGAAAGCCAAAAGGAAAGGAGAGGAAAGGAAGAAAGAAAAAAAAAATGGAGCAAAGAAACTGGGTGGGAAAAATTCTATTCTTCGTTCTCTGAGAAATTTCGCATTTTCCTTCCCATTTCATTCCGTTACCTTCATTTCGATTCGCCGCCCACGCGTCGCACGTGTTCGTTTCCCACTTCTTTTCTTTTCCTTCCGTTCATTCGTGATTTCCATTTTCCGTCGTGACCATTCTTCATCCGCCATCTCGATGGTCACTGTTCCCCTGCTCGTGAATGGTTTTCTATGGGGGTCTTTTTCTTGTGGCGAGTGGCATCTATTGGATGTCCGCAAGCATAGAAATTCGATTTTCCGGGGATGGACTAAATAGATGGGCACTTGACGCCACGGCGAATGGGAATTGGAGAGTTTAGTTGTGTCCAGAGAGTCCTGCGGCCTAATTTCGAGAGCTCTCTGTGTCTTTTTGAGAAATAAGGAAAAGGCTTCTCCACCTCCACTTTCATCTGATCACGAAAACTAGAGAATATTCTTTAAGAATGAAACATCTGACAATATTTGAATTAAGTCAATTTAGTATAAGTACTTATTGTAGCATTGTATTATTGTACTTATTGCTATATTTATATAAAGAAAACTTCCGAAAGTACTCAAAGCCTAAAATTACCTTGTATGTTATGTTTCTATTTTTTCTTTATTTTTTTTTAACAAGGAAACCTAAATACAAGGAAAAGAAACATCTTATTTTGAAACCTATTTTGAAATCTACATTATTGATTTAATTCTGCTAAGTTTTAATCAATCAAAACGTACGAAAATTCAAAATGAATTAAAAAATGGATTATAATGGCGATGCATTGTTAGAAATTAAATGTTTGCCATCAATTACAGTTAATTATTTCTTCTCCTAATGGTTTTTATGGAAATTGTTGTGACATCCAAGAGCAAATTTATCATTCGTAATTTTTGCCACTTAAAATTTTCAAATGCAAAATAACTTGATTGATCCTTATCCATAAATATACATGTCAATTTTTGAGAAAATTCGAAAGTTGTTAGGGAAAGGGAACATCCATTCACACACTAATTTTGAAACTGGTCTCTCTATGCGTCTCTCTCTTAGAACAAGTCAATTTCCCGATAAGATAGCTTCTAATAATACCGTATAGCTTATAATAACAGCAGAAAGATTACAAAACATAAAATGAAAGCTAACATTTAATTAAAATGTTTTAACGTGCAGGTAAAAGCTAATTAAACATAGAAACCATACTGCACCTTTACACATTTAATATTAACAATTATTAACAATTTAAACAAAGCGACGTTTCAGAGTTGCAGCAATCGAACTTTTTCGTCAGGCAAAGAAAACAAAAATGAATGCAAATAGATCGAGAAGGAATTGTCCTCAGAATGAGAACTAAGGTTCAAGTATACCCTAAATAAATAAATACATAAATAAACCTAAATAGATAAATTCATTCTATTGTTAAGGAACTTGTTTAGTAGATGTAATAGATTGAAAGGGTAAATATAGCTATAATTTTACTGAAAGGGTAAGCTAAACAATTCATTTTAATTTAATTTTGAAATAAAAATAAGTTTCGTAATATAGCGTTAATTGTCTGCTGATAGAGTCCCATTAGAAAGTTGGCGATAGTGTGTGGACTCAAAAATCGCAAGAATGTGATGAGAAACATTCAAATTGTGAAGAATAGCATCGGTTTTCTCCAATGTGACGATGTCTTCAGGCCACTTTAGACTTGAATATAACAACCAAAATTAAATCTTCACTATTTGATTTGCTGATTAAATTATCAAATCATCCAGAAGGATTAGGGCTCAAAGCAGGCTTTTTACAAGATCTATTGAGATTCATTTCTTTTTTGTTTGCCAAATCAAGAGACTGTTTAATCTGGGTTTGTTTTTACAGAAAAATATGCATTTTTAGCTTTTTTTTTTTTTTAAGTAGCCTTCATTCTCTGATGCACCTAATCTTCAATAGGTAACACATTTCTTTTTTTTTTTCCATCTGTATCCAAATGGTAAAAATATGGCGCTGTTGTCTTTCCCTGAATAGACTTTCTATCATCCCTTTGCTTTCTCCGATCTGATTAGGCTTTTTCCCGTCCACTTCCCAACCGTTGTTGCAACCGAGTTGAATTGAGGGAGGGGGAGGAATGAGGAGGGGAAATTGGTGGGACATCGCCCACCGCGACAGTCACTTCCTTCCTTCCTTCTGATAGGAAAAAAAAAATCAATTTTTCTAAAGGAAAAAAAAAAAGTGATCAGGAACCGTGTTGCTATCGACTACCTCTACCCTCTTGAGAGTGGGATATCCCATTACAGTGGGATGAGGGGATATCGGTAGCAACATAGTGGTATTTGAATCTCAGTAATTGGTGCTTTTGATTTGCCAAGGCTGTTATAAATAATTCCTTTTTTTTAAACAAGAAACTTTTTTTTTATTTATAAGTTGCAAAACTTATGACCAATACTTTCGTTTTTCCACTGTATTCTTGGTTGTGTATATATGAATTTCTATTAATATCACGTTTAATTAACAATTTTAGATTTAAATACATTAGAAAGTACATCGATTGCTTATACTATTTTACGTATACAAACGTTAATTTTTAAAAAATTATATATCAATATTTACAATACATAAATAAATAAATAAATAAATAAATAAATAATCCTTATTTGATAAAATTGATCAAAAATATTAAAAATTTCGAGATCAAATCGTCAATAGTTTTATTTCTATTCACAGCGTCTACGAAGATTAGGTGAACTAGGTTGCCAGTTTCTCAAGTTAAACTGGCAAGCTTATATTTATTCGCTTTTGTAACAGATTTAAACTTTTATCAGTCTTGTACCAGAATTTCGTAGTTTGCACCAACTTTAGTCTTCAATGATAAACTATAAATAACAATACTGTCATTAGATTTTCGCCAATTAAGATATGTTAAACAAACTAATAATAAGAAAGACGCAAGTAAAAATTCATAAAAAAATCTTTTCACTTCCAAAGACATTCGAATTCCTCGAGTTCGAAGTCATTTCCGTGAAGTATGAGAATAAATAAAAATGTAAAAGAAATAATGAAAGGATAAGAAAATTTAGGATATGTAAAAAATTAAAGCTAGGATATTTAAATAATTAAATAATTTGAAGATACTTAACAAATTGCAGCTATTAAAAATTCGCAAAGAATTATATAATGAACTTTGAAATTAGGAATAGGAAATTTTCCTTATCATAAGTTCTTGTTTCAGGTGCAATCATTTATCGCAGCCTTGATTTAGTTAAGATTAAATCATGTTGCTTTACAGAGATGGGTTTTCAAGCAGTGGTGATGTAACATTACTTGGACAAAACATCATCAGGTGAAAGTGAAATGTTCAGGTGATTGTTAGATAGGATATGAACCCTGGGAGACAAGAAACACAGATAATATTGTGGCAAAACTCAGAAAGACTAATAAGAACCCATCTTTTTCTCCACCCCATATACATACACACAAAAATTAAATGAATCTATAGTCATTTTTTCATGTTGTTCAGGTTTTTTTTAAAGCTACGAAGATAGACGAGTTACTATAAACAGGTGATCTGTTTATAGTTACATGATCATAAGTTTTTATTAAATATACAATGGTTCACGTGTGCAGGAAATAAATACCATTAAATCACAATGAAGTTTTTACTCTTTCTTAGCCTCATATCAGAAGACACGAAGCAGTTTTTTGTAAACACAGAAATTTAAAAAAAAATATATAATAAGAAATAAACAAGACAGTCAATCAAGCAGTGAGACTGGTGGTGAAGTACCAATGGTTCTACCTGCCACTATGTGACTGTACTTCGAAAGCAGTATTATTAAGTGTGGAAAATATCTGAAACAAAGTTCCTTTTTTTTATTCCTTACTTCTCCTTATCTTTTTTTTAAGTGTTATTTGCCTTATTTTCACACTCACTGGAGCGCTTTCTCTTCCCCCCGTAGCGAAACAAGTTGGGAATACAAATGGGGAGATTTGGTAGATGTCATGAAGGGGATTGACGTCAAGCAAAGCGCTGTGGGGACTCATCGTGGACTGAATAAGGGATTAGGGCTCCCTCACCCATCTCTGTTGTAATATTAACTCTACCCCACTCTTTCCTATATATGTAATTGACACCTACTACTTAACCCAAGTCGTAAAGAAATCAAAAGTTATCTTCTTGGGTGAGTTATTGCTTCTGACGAACGGCTTTATGTATGATTCAAAGGCCGCAGTGAAAAGAATGATACAGCTAACAAATCAAGCCGCAAACAAATCACAACCGTTTCAGTGGGGGTTTTTTAAACACACATCGCCACCCTTTTAAAGGAACTCCTGGTATTAGGCGTTTATGAGGGTTTCGTATAGTTTATGAGCCTTACAACACTATTATACCATAAAAAAACACACTCAGAACCAATTTACAAAGATTCTTATCATCTAGACATAACGGTTGTGGAATAGAAATAGATTCTTTCAAAGATGAAACAGGAAACACAAAAACTGAGACGAGTGTAAGAACAGAAATGCTTAACTCAACCATTGACGCAATATGAATTTTTATTATCGTATGGTTGTTTTGTTAATGTTCTACACTGGAAAACCACATCTCATACCTCGAATTCTTCTCGTTAGGTCCGTTTCTCTCCTGTTCATAAATGTAGAGTAACTACATTAAAATTTCTTGCCCTAGGCAATAAGTTAAAATTACATCTTGCCCATTCATTAAAATTTCTTGAACGGATCGGAACTGTCTGTATAGTTTCAACTACATTGTTATTGTGTATATTTTTTTCATTATAAACTAATGGTTTCTCAGATATTTTAAGAAAGGCGATTTTTTTTAAAGATGACATTTCGTCTGAAAGGAAATTACTTTTCACAATTTCAGACGAAATGTCATCGTTAAAGTAATTCAATAAAATACATTTCCTGTAACACACAGTTTGCGATTTGCATAATCCATCTGGACAAAAATGAATTTTGGACTTTTTTGCCTGAACATAAATGAGTAGAAATGACATGCCTCCAATTAAAAATTGTAATATCAATAAATGAGACCCTGTATGATTAAGTGACTCCAGGGTTCAATGGTTAAATCTTTTTGAACAGTCATCAGGCATTGTTCACAGGTGACTACTTGTAGCTGAACTTCCAAGTAAATGCAAATAGTTTTACTCGGCACTTAATAACATAGATTTATTTATTAACAGCAATTACTGAAAAAAACAGTCCATTTTTTTTTTTTTTTACAATGCTTCATTTTTCAAAATTTTGATACAGTCAAACGTAATTACTGGCATCTACAGCCTAATTATTGTCGATACACCATTTTAAGCATAGCAAAAGTAATATTCTTGGGTTTCTTTATCTATCTCTCTTACTATTTTCTTACTATTTTTGAAGTTTCGAATAAAAGGTTAGTAATAGAGTTAAAATTTGCTTTCTATATTAATGGAGAGTTGGATCCTTGAAACCAATCAATATCAACTTAGGGTCTCTCTCTTTCAATGAAGCCAGAGAAGTCGTCTGCTTTTGTGGAGCTGTTCCTGGATGAGTTTTCCGATAGACTCTCAGTGGCTGGCGACTCCCAACCTGTCAGAGCGATGGAAGCACAGGCCTCATTGTCAGGTCGGTGGCCGTGGAATGCACTAGAAAAGTGTGGTTACGATTCAAAGTGATGCGCCCGTCCTTTCAAAATGAACTCCGCCGATAATTACGAGAGACAATGGTGTTACTTGAACGTTGGGAAACGTAGTGGGTGGTTGAATCCATGCTGTTGGTACGAAGGGGGGGAAGAAGAGAATAGGGAGGATCTTAATCGATTTCCAATTGAAATCGAAACCCTGGATTGGTTCAATTGAAACTGCAAAAGATTTTTTTTTTTTTTTTTTATTTCTGATCACAGAAAGAAATATCCTTCTTCGACACCTTTTACCATTTCCTTCCTGTCATTCTACTTTTCTTTCAATTCCAGCAACAACTACTTCTTTTATATTTAAATTCAACTTAAATCCTGTCATATAACTGTATGTGACGAAGTATAGGTATTATATTTTTATATTATAAATTCACTTTATAACATATCTTCGTAAATTATAAAACTTCACTAAGAAACAAAATTCCAATCTTTTTTTTTTAAGGCGTGTTCGGATAATCAGATAAAGCTGTAACTATATCACTTTTCATGAAACTTGTTATGTTGCAAAATGACTTAGATTTATTTATTAGCTCCCAATATCATTTCACTGAGATCAGATGAAAGTTAAGGGTCTTTGCCTTTTATAAAATATCCCTTTTAATAAAGTTGTAAATAAAGCCTCTAATGAAAGCATTTTGATGAAATTTGAAGTTTTGTCAGAAAATGAAAATCTTCAATTAAAAACTCAAATATGAAACTTAGTTCTTCCAATTGATAACTATTCTATTATCATTATAATATTTTACATTTATTTACCATTATTTTACAACAATTTTAAAAAAACCTTTTGAATGTGAGGATATTACCTGTATTGCTTAAAAGAAAAAACAAATAAACATTGAAATGATTTTATTTAAAAATTTTAATTTTGTTAAAAAAAAATAAAAATTACGTAAATAACAAGAATTTAAATTTATAAACTTGAAGATCTGCAGCATTAATCAAAAGACTCGGTTTTTTATTATAATAAAATAACAGTTGTTAATATATTAGCAACGAAGCATTAATGTTCTGTATGTATCTGTCTTTAGTAGTTGTTTGAAGTCTGCTTAAAATATGTTGAGAATATAGATAGTGCGGCGACTATATATATAATGCTAGAAAACATGTTTCTATGTTCTCATTGAATATATAACTACAATTCACGTATTGACAGTATTTGAGATTTTTAAACCAAATGGAGAATTCTGTATTTACATGTGCTTTATTCGATATAAAATTTAAGAACTGTATTAGTAGAGTAAAGTAAAATCATTATCGATTTTGATAGAAAATTGGATTTATAGATTGTGGGTGAGGAGGAGATAATTTCGATGTACGAGTCTCTTTATCACGCCCTTAATATATTTTAAATACTGGTAAATTTAAAATTTATTATCACCATCTTTAGCAAAATATATTTGGATCACATGAACGGGTAAGTTGGCAGGACAACTATAACTTGTTTAATTTGACTCCGTATAATAATTATGTATTTTAATCAACCATCGTTTAAAAGTCAAGGATAAGTTTATCTCTTCTATCTTATCGCCATGGCTCTAATCAATGAGGATTTCTCTTCTAAAATAAATATATACCATATTTTTCCATTTCGTTTTCCGGTGCTTCTTCGTTGGAAATTAAATTTCACGAATTGGAAGATTGCAACTTTCATGAAATCAAAGTGGTTTGTCAAATCAGTGTCAGATAAAACTTGTTAAATTCCACTCCTGCAGTTCCTGTGAACGTTCTGAGCTTCCCATCACTATCGGATTTTGTGTCTTTCGGTGTAATATGTTTTCAGAATTTCTTTCCTTCTCGGGCAATGTGAGTGAATATTCACGGGAAGGGCATTCGTTGGTAATCCCATTTCGGGCCAGTGCTAACTGCTTTGTGTGGTTTTTCGTCAATCTTATTTGTCTCACTTCTGGTTTTCCAGTCTGGCAATCCAATTGTAACACCATCGACCGACTGACTATACTCCTGAAAGCTCGTCTACCTCCCTCGGCTTCTCTGCTTTTCTGCCCGCCGCAAAAGCGACGGCTCTGAATTTTTCATGACAAGTGTCATAGCTCGTTATGGCCTCGATGCAGGAGATCCCACCATATCCCGCATTATGCCATCAGATCTCAACGTCTGCAGTGCGCGCAGTTGCCGGGCTAAAGGTACGCCGTTTAGGCTAATATTATTGCGGGACTTGGGCTGAAAGATTCGATTTGTGGGTTCTCCAGGGTGCCTGCGAGGTTATGCCGTTGCCGGTTGTTTACAGACATATTTCTGAGACATTGGTAATCCTGTCTAATGCCAGACTTAGAAGCGACGTCTGGCGGTCTTTAAAATTACTTTGATTCGATTTCTTTATTTCGTAGACGATCAAAGTGCACTCATACTCTGGAATTGACTTAGACTAGCCGTTTTCATGCAACGTCAAGAAGAGTGGGATTTTATTATCTATACATTTTCATTTCCTTATTACGTCAAGTGAAGTTATAAAAGCACAGTAAGTGTAGGTTCCATGATAATATATTTAGAGGATTTTAAAAACACTTCTGGACCTACCCCCCCCCCCCCAAAAAAAAAAAAAAACAAAAAAAACCCCTAGAGATTCCTAAATTTTAAAAAATGTCTAAAAGTTAATTATCATTTAAGTCATTATCATAGAACTACAATCGCAGTTCATCTATTTCAATTGTTGTAGAAAAATACTAGTATATTATAAAAGAATACATAAAAAAATAAATGAATACATAAAATATATAGATATATTGAGCTGGCAATTTCTTACTTCTCTTCAAATAAGTGATAGTTAGTGTCTGTTATATGGAATACATATTTTTTTAAAAACTACTAAGTATTAATTCTTGAATAGAAAGTAGATAAAATAACAAAGATTACAGATTCCTTAATGTTGGAGCTTTATTTAAAAAAAAATGTTAATTTCAAATTGCAAAGAGAATGAACAGAAGTCATAATTAATAATAGGCTTAAGTTATCTTTAATTCCGTAACAAAATTGAACATATTTTGAACAGCAAAATTAGCTATTGACCTTCCAAAACCCTCCAATGTCCTTTCTAGAATATTCATATTCTTTACAAGATTACTGTCTCTCTTTTAGTCCATTTTTGATATTTTCCATCCACAGTTGGTGGAGTTTCTTTGAAGGAGTCACTTTCAACTTGTTTTCTTTGTTTAATCCTTAAGATTTAAAAAAAAAATGCTGTTCCTGTTGCTTTTTTCTTAAATGCTACGAAAAGGAACAACGAATAAATTTATCTGATCAATTACATATATTAATATTTCATATTTTATAATAATAATAACAATAATAAGCAAAAAATCAATAAACTTCTTTCCAATTTTCTGATAGGTCTTCTAACCTATCTCTTTTCCAATTCCCTTTCATTCTTCTCTAAATTACTCTGCTTTTGCCGCTTCTCTTTATCTCCTTTCTCCGTTTTTTGTTAGTATTTAAATGGATTTAAAATCTAATCGTAACTCATCCCCTGCGATAAGATGTTTCAATTCTGCTAAGAGGGAAAAAAATTACAAACAAAATTGCTTTGTCTCTTAAGAAGATTTTCTTTTGATGTGGGTCTCAACCTCCTACGATGCGTTGGAAATGACAAAAAATCACAAGTTGGATTAGCAAAATTCTCCCTTTCGTTTATGTATCTTTTTTTTTTCTTTGACTATTATCTTTGTCTCCCTTGGCATTCGAAATCCCTTTGGAAGATTTCATTCAAGCAGCGGAAAATCTTCTTCATCTGCTGAATTGATTTAGCTTTCACTAGAGGCATCAGTTCACACCAACAAAGATACTTTCATTAGTGCCTTTAATTCTGGTCTTTAAGAAATGAAAGCGTAAACAGTGCTTATGTCTGGAGCAAGTCATTGCATTGTTTGAGTAATTATTGCGTAGAGAAGATGTCTAGAAATTAGGCAGTCTATCTCAGATGTCCGTGGACCATAATGGCGTTACGTATACTTTCTTTTTATATTTTCATATAGTAACCATGGATTTTAATTAGCACTATTCATTCTCACGACGACCTAATAGAAAAAAAAAAAATACTTCAATATAGTTGTTAATCTGCTAAAAACTATGTATAGATATCAGACTTTGAAATTGATTGTTGTGTAGGTTTGAGTGTGTTCCCAAAACAATTTTTGAGTTGATAAATAACGATGTAGCAACCCTACTGCAAAAGGAGGAGATAAACAATTTGTAACAAAATTCTGCAATGTAATTCTGCAATGCATTTTCTCTCTCAATATTCTTATACAAACAAAGAGAAAGTTATCAGATAAGCGAAACAAAAAGAAAAGCGAGTTTATCTATTATGGCAGAAGCCATATTTGGCTGTAGTTCAAATGAATCGAGGCCATTATAAATTAATTACAATTAAGCTCTAGATAATAGTCCGATTGCATATAATACAATAGTTTTATAAATAAAAAGTATTTGTAATGATAGCATTTTAAAGATATAGTATATAAGGGGATTGGGATTATGAACAAATATGTATGTTCGACTATTTTTGAATAATATTTGTATGTTAGGTATAGTATAATTTTAGGTTACAACAGTTAAATCCTTGAATGAAATAGTTCCTGTTTATAAGTTTACTTATAAATGTCTGATTAGCTCTCGTATTAATAAACATCAATAAGTGAGACCAAGTTGTTTATTAAGTGACATCCTAGAACAGCTGTTTCACGCTAATATGACGATCATCAGGTAGGAGCAGTCGCAGTAAACAACGAGATCTCGATACACAGGCCACAGATTTTAGTAATAAGAAAGCATTTGACATGTAACCATACATATTTCAAAATAGTATTACAGAACACAGAGCAATGCTTTCCTTATGTAAAGTTATGTTTTCTAGGGTGCTACAATTTGAGTATGTTTACTTTGCTTTAAAGGAAAATTAAGTAAATAGAGTAGGCATAATAATTTCATCTTTAATAGATCAGCTGTACTACCTAATTCCAATTGATTTAGGTTTATCAAGGGTTATAAATAAAAGTTGGTTGAAGGGTTCTACTTAAACTACTTAATATTTCATTTATTCTGCTCACAATTTATAAACCCTTAAGGTCAGGTAGTTGGAATTAAATATGGAGATAGTTGGACAAAAATCTCACAATGCTTATTTTGTTTTTAGGATGTGGTAGGACTTTGCTGGAAAATTTTAACACAGTCGCCTCTTCTTTCAGCAACGTTGCTATGTTGTTACAATTGATATTCGAAAAACAATTGATTCTTAGACCACAGCCACTTTTCTTTAAATCCAAATTATTGTTCCGCATTTAGAAACGGTAGATTACTAAAGCAAGTCTTCAGTCTTTATCCCAGTAACTATACAATTCTAAGACAGTTATTTTGGTCTCTTAAATAAAAACCAATAAAAACCAAAAAAATATCTGTTACTTTTTTCTTCCTTAAACTTTAAAATTAAAATAAATTAAAAATGAAAATTAATTTAAATTTACTTTAAACTATCTCGTCTTTTTTTATTCTTTGTATTCTATAGTTCATCCAGAGAATTTTTGCACTTCCTGAGGCTTCTTTTTGAAAATTAATAATACATAGATTCAAATTTTTAATAATTACAAATATTTTCATGTGACTTATAACAATTTCAAATGAATTTCGCTGTATTTTTTAAAACTTTCTATTGAATATTTATTCACTTGCAAACCTTTTGCCTTATTTATGCAATTAAAACTGTTGATAACAAGTGTCTGTATAACCAGTCTTGTTTCTCTATCTTTTATCTGATAGTTTAAAGTAAATGCCTGAAGATAATTTGAAGTAATGACTGATAATAGTACAGTTCTTTGTAAATTGACTGATTGTGTGTTTAAGAATTTATGAATGCTTTTTTTATTCGTTATTTATATATCTAGATTGTTAAACTAATATATAATTTCTTTTTGTTGTTTTTAGGTAAGTCCATCACAAATTACATTTGTTAGTAGAGAAAAAGACATTTGGTGCTTAGGGTAAGACAAACTTTATTTATTCGGCTTCATTAAGAAGGACATCTTTACGTGCACTAAATAGAGAAACTTCACGTTTTCTTTTATTGTATTTAACAAGATGTTTGTAGTAATATTTCCAAATTACCATTGAAATGAATAATCTCTTGAATAAAATTCATGGAAGTAGTATTCTTCCATGAAGGAAACAAATTATTGACGTACCAGAATCTCAGTTTTCGTTTTACGAGTAAAGCTTCTTATTATTTCATTTATACGAGCTTAAGTCTAACGAACCTCATCTAAGTTCCTAGGTCATTGAAACGTTGGGAATCTTATCTCCAGCGCCCCCGTGGACCTTCGTGGGCCCTCGTGAAATATACCTACATCTAAAAATCTACCGAGGATTAATGCTTTACTTTATATAATGTACACAAACAAAACAATGAAATTACTAAATTATAAAAAAACTCCATCTTTTGGAGAAGTTATTTTGCAGTTGTATTTATAGACATTAATTAAATTTTATTATAGTCCATACTATAATTCCTAAATTGTTAACAAGCACATTAATATTTTCTATCTTTCTGTTAGTTTACCGTTCTCATGCGGAGTTGTATTTCTAAAATTTATTTTATTAGAAAGAAACCAAAATATCAGTGTCTTTTTTAGTTATCTAGGATTTACACCAAGAGATTTAAAAAGAATGCGTCAGTAATTTAATCTCAGATACTTTTCTTAGATTTATCGTGACTTTGTTAATTCAACCTTAATTCTGCAATGAATCACAAGCAGGTAACACTTTCTTCTAATGCTTATCACGGTAAATAGTAAGGACTGAATTGAATATTATGAAAAAGTCCATCGATTTTGATTATATATTACAGGCACAGATACTCTTGGCCATTATTATCTTTAGGGTGTATTATTAGCTTATGTCAAATAAAAAAGGTTTTATTATGTTTTACTTTATATTAAGAGTAGGAAATATTCACAGTATTGAAAAATTATTTAGCAGCGTTATTTTAAGAACTTTAAAATTTCTTAAATTGAATTTTCAAACTAATAATAATGTGTAATAGAATACTATAATATCCCAATGCCAATCGTTATTTTTAATAGTTACTCAAAACCAAACCCTTAAGTTTGTTTACTGATTAAAATTTACGTTAATTCTGCTTCTAAAGGCTGTTTGCGTTCGCTGTATAATTTATCTTCTGTGTGGATCTATTTATGTGTTCTTCTTTTTGCTTGTGTTTATTTGAAAAACAAGCGCCGCTGCAAGTGCAGAGCGAGTTATTAAAGGATAATATCAAGCAATACAGTTTTTCAAAGTTATCACTCTTAGATCCAAATGGTAACAACATCTTCCGTTTTTCCTCCTACACCTTATCCTTCCGTCCATGTTGTTGGAGCTGAAATTTATTACAGCGCAGCGTTCCTACGTAATGGAAAGACTTTCTGGTGAGTCATTTCGCGCTTCCATCTTCCTCCCACATAGTGCAGACCTTAAATAGAAGATAGATGGGCGAATGCGTTAATCATGCATCATCCCTCCAGATTTGTTGCTATGGAAACGACGGTGATGATGGGATGTATCTCGCTCTCCTGGATTTGGATCTGTTGCTTTTGCTGCGTCATCAAGCGACAAACATGTCAACATCAAAATTGTTGCTCTTTGAAGCAGAGTACGAATTCACGTGAACACTACATTTGACTGGAAAATGATCCTCCTCCCCCACCCTCTTACTGCAGTAAATTAAGAAAACTCTCAAAAATTACTTTGCCCAAACTCCAATAATAAATTACATCTTGAAACTTTGGAGAAAAAAAAGAAATACCGTGATTTGACAAAATTTTGTATTAAAATGAAAATCAACGAATGTAAAACGATAATTTATCCACTTCTGAAAAGTAATTTTTTCTTTTGTAACATTCAAAACTGCATTCAAAACTATGGATGTTAAGGCATTCGAAACGTACAAATAATACATATTAAGCTTGCAAAAGGCTTAAGAAAATCTATAAAGTAAAAATAATCGCTGCAACTAAAGACATCATACGATTTAGAAGAGACGAATCTGCTCTTCTTTTTCTATTTAACAAGGAAAAAAAATCGATGGTTGCATAAGAAAAATATATTAAAATATTTGCCTGTGATAAATCAGGTCTTTGTTATGCATTATTACTACGTTGATGTCAACAAAACGAAATGTCAAGTGTTGTAGACATTTTCTTCTTTGTTAGCTAACTTCCTCTTTTTTTTTTTAAATCTACAAGCATGTTTCTATATCTGTTTTTCATTTGCCTCAAGCCATAATTCTTAAGGAGCCACAAAATATTCAATCACAAAGTAATCCATAAAAGGAATATTTTCAGACGAGCAGCAGGATCTGCAATCGTCTGCAATTTTCATCTGTATGATGTCTAAGGAATTTTTGATTGACTGATGTTATGGTTATTTTATTACATATTAATAAATGGACAAAACCGATTTATTACTGTTGTCACATATCAAATACACAGAAGGTTTGTTATTCTAACAAGCAAGTTTATTTAATATCTCTGGATTAGTTATTCGCTGTATGACAGCAGAGCAACAATGGATGGTTTTATGCGTCATTTTTAGATTATTGCTCCACCTACTAGCGAAACTCTTTATAAAAAATTGTTCCTGCTTGTTATCTCAACATAATTCTGCGGAAAATTAATTTTGAATAAATGCCGATCGACTAATCATAACGAGTAAGATTTGCATCATGTGACTAACGACCTTTGAAGGATATTATAAATTTTGGTAATGATCAGAATTGTCCTGTGAAAGTATCTTCATTTTGATATATAACACTCTTCATTCCATAAAAAATATGAAGTAATACATAAGCTTTTGCGTTTATGCGAATATCTTGATTTAATTTTAGCGTTTGGTCAAATGATGCACAACACCAGATCCAAATGACCTGTTAATCAGACTGCTTGGAACTGTTACAGCAGTCCAGTAACAGAAATTTACATAGTTTAAAAGAAAGTTCTTGAATTTTCCAGAACAGGAAGGGATGACAAAAAAATTATGTTAAAATTAAAGTAACAAGAAGGTTTATCTTTCCTTGCAGGGTTTGAGTATTGAATATTGTCTCAGAAGGCAAGCACTGCCTTGCCAACATTAAAAGAATATAACAAACGCAAATTTAACAATATTATTTGAACAATATTTATATATATACAAATAGTAGAAGCATTATTTTTATAAATTATTCTTAATAATATGGGGATCAGATACAAAGATATAGAACTACATTGTTTGCATATCCACAAATTTCAGCTTATCTTGTTCTCCGTATCTTAACGTAACACTTGGACCAACTTATTTATGGTAGCGTATTGTAATATTTTGTTCAAGGTATGATCAGGTATACTATAACAACATTCTTTATCAAATAACAATTAGATTGCATTATTTAGTTTTAGGCGTTCGTTCGCCTGAATTTTAGACTATACTGTATCCTTCAAAGCCATTCACACCTGCATTATTATTCATAGAATTTTTAATGCATCAATAACTTTGTATATGCTTAAATTGCTCTTCTCAATTATTACATTTCCCGAAGGTCTTCGTTCTCTTATTAAATTCAGAAAAGCATAAAGAGTTACATTAAATCATGGAGCATTATGTAATAGAAAATTTGTGAATAATAATAGTGGATACAAGTGTGAATGTATTGAAACAATTGTAGGTTGCTAAATTCTTAAATGAAACACGTTCCTTTTATTTTTTTTTTAACAAGATTTTGTTGTAAATCTTATTCGAGTCAGGCACAAAAATTCTACGTTGCAAACTACAATATATTAGAGATGTTTAAATGTCACAAGTTTAAAATTTGTTTTGTTGCTGTGATTTGTGCTGTTGACATTGCTCTGTTTAGTTTTAAAGATAGCTGTAAACCTTTAGCATAGAAGCTAATAAGACCGAGATTGAAAGAGAGACTCGTTAATTTTCATGGCATCTAAGTATATATATCACCGGGTAACATACACGAGATGTTATCTGTTTGTTGATACAAGTGAAGTGAACGAGAATAAACAAATCAGAGATCAGGGAGATGTTTTTCACGATTCCATATTTCCTAGTAATTTATAGAATTGGTAATTGCTTGAAGACACTGCTCTTGAGTTTTCCATTGTACTTTTTTTTTTATTTCGTTCTTTCCTTATCTTTCGTCCTCTTTAAGGTGTACAGATGGAAAAAGTTGTCTCCCGATAAATTCTTTTTTCATTCCACCCTTCGGGAACTTTCCTTGACAAGATGGCAGCGATTCCTTTCTACCACGAATTTAAAATTAAAAAAAAACAAACAAAAAAAAAACGCATTTTTTTCTTTGTCTATCTCCTTCATTTATTTTGTGAAACTACATTGTAGTGTTAAGGAAAAAAAAGAAATAAAAAAAAATAATATTGCCTGAGTCCATTTTAAGGAGATCACGTGACACTGAAAATGAATATAACGAAGAAATTGGGTACAATTTTGTCGCTTGTCCCGTGAAACAATTTCGTAAATTACATGAAAGGAGGACGTCAAAAGAAAAAAAGAAAAACTTTGGATAAAAACTTAATGAAGGTGTCGACACGGATTTGAAATGTCAAACAGAACGAAAGAAAATATACTTTTCAAGTTGAACTCTGTCTTAACTTATCTTTGTAAAAGAAAAATAAAGATTTGCTTTAATTGATAAAATATATTTGACTGTTCAGTTTTTTATCTTCATTCAATTTTTATTTAGAAATGAATGAATTTTGATTTCTAAAAATTCTTGATTCGTTGTTGAACCGAGATATAAGTTGTTTTTTTTAATTAAAATGATCTGAAATAATCTGCAAAATTTAGTAATTCAGTGTTGAGATGTTTTTGACTTGTAAGATCGAGTGATCTACTCTATTTACAATTCGATTCAAATACATTTTCGTGTATTACGCACTTCTCAAGAAATGAAATTCTGGTTGTAAGAATTCAAACGCATTGTTTAGTTCAGTAAATCGCTTCGATTTGTTGAATTTCTTAGCCGACAGCAAATAGCCAACTTTTTGGCATGTAAACAAGATTACAGAATAAACTACAGCGAATCGATAAATTCGAAATATAAAACTACGGGCAGATTTAGACCTTCTATTCATTTTGTGTATAAGTAAACGCGATAAATTTTAAAGAGAAAACCACGAAAGAGAAAGAGTAGAGGTTTATGTATTCAGCTCTGAGAGTAACTGATGTTAACAATCCACAAGACGTTGATCATATAATTATAAGTAACAACAGCGCAAACGTTGATAGAAGAGGTATTTCAATTATTGTCCAATGATTAGTGAATTCTTGATATTAGAATCATATGCACCTAAGATTTAATAATGTCGTAAGAAAGGATCAACAAAAACTTATTTAATTTATCTTTCGTTTCAGAAGTCTTGCCTGGCTACAATCAGTTTCAAATTTCTATACAGTATTAGTAGACAGCTAACAATGACAGTGGATGTGATTTCTATTAGATTAATTCACTATTACGGTGATTTAACAGAAAGAAAGTACTCATCAATGTAATTATTAGCCACATTGTCCATAGAAATCAAAGACAAGCTGTGTTTAACTACTGAAATCTTCAATTTTCAATAACCATCGAACGTTTGAAAACTTCGAATCAAGGATTGGTTATTTTGTATTTACCCTGTAAGGAATATCCAAAAATAGATTTTGTTGAATTCGTTTTTATAATAGTGATATTCCATTACTATTATTCCTAGGTCACCTAAGAGTAATTTTGAGCTTATTTTCTTATTTTAAAAGTTTTTCACCCTTTGATTGCTTTCCCTGTTTTTCTTCTACGTAAAACTTTTCTTGTGGAATTGAATTTGACGTCGGAAAACCAAATTTGACCTTTGTAGGAAAACGAAACAATATAACGAGGCATCGATTCGATGAAAGAATGGTTTGTGTTCTTCTAAGACTTCATTGCTTTTATCTTCAGAACAAACATCAACTAAATAAAGGAAACCTACTTTCCCAGGCTACGGTGGCGCCCCCTCTTGGCAATTACGGAGCAACGAGAAAAACTAAAATCAAAATCCTGTTGATGCTGGCAAACTGTTCCTTTCTGTACAAAGCACGATTATTATAGGTCTGCATTGTCTTAACAGGTCTTCATCTCAAATCAAATATTAATAATGAGCACTTTTTCCGTTCTTCTTTTATTTGCCCTTTACTTATTCTTCTTCATTTGTTTTTTCTTCTGTTTTCGTAATCTTCCTTTTTTCTCATTTATCGATGGATCTTTTTACGGTACCTACATGAGAGATAACGTATCAGAATATCTACAAATCTCACATTAAGAACTATGTTGTTTTAGGTTTTCTTTTACTGGTCTGTAATTTTTATTTTTCACTCTATCTTTTTAAATGGATAATAGTCCAGTGGTTCTCAATTGGTTGGACTCCCATGATACGAAACGTCACGCTCTCTAGAGTTTTCCTATCGCTCTCTCTCTTTAAAAATCAGAAGCTTAATTATTATCATTTATTTACTTTTACCTTACACTTCATGTCCTTCAGAACTCATTTTTTTTCTTGTCCCTTTCTAACGAAAATTGTTTTTTAAAATATACCTTAACTAGTACTTAAGAGAACAGGTTTGATAGACGTTTTATTTTTTATATACACTACCATCAACAAAGTTCTGTTAGATGACAATCCTTTCTCTAATAGTAGATTTCTTTTCTGTTTTATAAGTTCCATTTATAAGTTCTTGAACTTTTATTTAATCGACTTCAAGAAAGAAAGACAATTAGTTTTATATTTATCTTGGAAAGACATCTCAAATGACAATTTCAAATGCCGCATTTATTTACTTCCAATATGATAATTATATTTCAATTAGAAGTAATGTCAGCAGGATATTCTTTCAGTGTACTTGCCTCTTTTCTCTTGTATTGTTTTTGTTTTTCTTTTTGGATGAAAAACAGATTCATCTTCATTGCAGTCAGAAAGATAGAATTAAACTCTTCATTTCTCTTACAGTTTCATAATTTCTGACTATTTAATACTATTTCATAGTTTCATGTTAGCCTACTGTAGTCAGAAGGCGAAGCTCCTAAAATGAACATTTATGTATGTATGTATGTATGTATGTATGTATCCCTATCAAATAAATTTTGAAATGGTACATAAATCTTCTTGAAAGTCTAATGAATATTTCCTATTTATAATTTTGCCTATTTATAATAGGCAAGAGATGATGTACATTTCAATATAGGTTCCTGTTGAGAAATTTGCGCATGAGCATAACAAAATTTTCATTAACCGAAACAATGAACTTTTATCGATGTCTAACAATTTATATTGACCTGTTTAACATAAATATATTTTTATTGATTTTTTTTTTTAATATTTTCATGCATACTTCTTAAAAGTAAATAATGAGTTAATTGAATCCAATTTTGCAGAAAGTTTTCATTATTTATGGCGATGAAAATCAACTGAAACTAAATATTAAAAGCTTCAATTGATTTTTTTTTACAACTTCCCACAATGGAAATCTATTTCTTTGTCGTTAGCTGTACTAAAATTTCAGATTGTGAGAATTAGGAGTTTTAATTTTTGTATAGCTTGTAAGCATGTATTTGTTGGATAATTAAATAGATATGCACCTACTCACAAAAACATATACACACACATAACGTTACATTTCACATTTTTTAGAAGTATTTTTTTTTTTGATACAGTAGTTTCGCAAATAAATTTCTTTACATTTTCACAAAAAGCTTAATTTAAATCTTTTTTCTAACCAAAAGATAATAGAATTCTTAAATGTATAGTTAGAAAAGTACAAACAAATACAAACAAACATAAAGACAGAAATTCCACAATAAATTCAAATTTTAAAAAAATAATATTAAACTGTTTCAGTCGTGAAGAATTTCTTAGAAATTTATGATATATCTTTATAAAGAATCTTCTTACTGGAGAAATGTGTGTTGTTTTGATAATAGCACATAATCATTTCGAAAACTGTAAGATTTTTTTTTTAAAAAAAAAGATGCGAATGCTGAATAGATAAGTCTGCTTCAAGTGCAAATAACTTCTTTAAATTCTTTCCGCCACCAGAAGCAAAATGTGATTTATAATTTCTTTGAAATGTTGGAATAAGAGAAAAATGTTAAAGCTTGATTATTCCATCTTCAAAATAAGTCTCTTCGGTCGAATTCACTGTCAAAGAAGAGAAAACCATTTGCTGTAGGGAGGAGGGAGCGTCGACGGAAAATCTGCCTACAACGCAAGAACGACACCTGCCGGTGACAGGTGACATGATCCAGAAGTCAGCCAGATAAGATTAAAAGGTGGGTTTGTCTCTTAGAACTGATCCATCTGATGAAGATGATCCGAAATTTTGCAGACACCCCCCTCCTCCATTTTGGGTAGCCTTCCCATTTAATTGTTTCTAGCTTTCTGGAGAGAGTCTCTAACAATGCTGTTGACTCTGGGATAAATATACAGTTCTAGCCTATTATAGAAGCACAATTTTTAGTTTTTATACATGAAGAAAATTGAAGATGTAAACTGAATATAAATACAGTAATATTTTCGTGAGCCTGATCTCAAATCTTCAGCAATAATTGAAAATACAGGGATGTTAGAATTGAAGATGAGAGATATTTATCTTGAAATGTCAATGTAATTAGTGTTATACATCTTCTATTAAGTCAAGTAACAGAAGAATTATACAGCGATTGTTTTATTGTGTAATTTCATATAAAGTTACAACACATTAACAGATTCACATTCTAATTAAATGAAAACTTTTAAAGTTAATATTTTAAAAAAAATTCCGCTAGATATTTAAAAAACACAAAAGTACTTCTTCTAGTTTTTGGTTGATAATGAAAAATATTGCACACGTATTTTTCCGCGTTTTATATGTATACTTTTTAAAGTTTTATTTAGTGCATAGCAAAACTTTTAAACTTTATATTATAAGTTACATTAAAAGTTATTTTAAAATATTAAAACAAAAATAAACCGTTTTTGGAATTGTTATTGACAATGAGGTGTCTCATTTTCTTTTTCTGTAAAGACAATATTATTTTTTAGATTGGTATTTGATAATAACATAGATTATATATTTAAATTTTACATATTTTAAATTTTATTTAAGTTTCATTACAAATTCTTAAAAAAAAATTTGATGATTTCTAGAAGTTTTATAGTTTATATTAAAACTTATTTTAAAATAATTAAAACACAATTACTTTTTGCAATCAGAATAATAATGCAAAAATAATGTATTTTTCATTGTTTTTGTAGTTAAATTTAAAGCAAATTTCAAAGTTTTATTTGTAGGCATGTACATGTTTTGTTTTTTGTATAGAAACTTTTTCCACAAACTTAAACCATTACAAGTGATTTACATTTGAGATTCTGGAAAATGGCTTCAATCTTTGCAAAGAGCCATCCTCTTGAATGCATTTAACTCTTTGTAATCCTTTACTGTTTTGTTTAAAGCAAAGTCAATATAGTCTAGGTGTTAAAACATTTCAAATGAATTAATGCTTACCTACAATCGTCCGGGCTTATTTACATAAACAGTTCAGGTGCTTTTGAGAAATATTAGCTTTTCTTCAAAGTTTGTTGTGTTTTCTAAAGTATAATCACCTAATTAGTAATTACGTAATTTGTCTTTAAATTCGCTATTTTCGCACATTATCGTGATTTGTAGGCGCAAAATAACAAAACAAAATAAAACTATATTTTTAATCTGCTAAACAATGAAAATGAAACTCATCATATCTGCCTTCCCTCCTAATAATTTTCCCATTTCATCCATCTTCTTGCAACTTGTCATGCTTGTTTATGATCTAAATCTTGTATTTGAAAATGTTTCTTTAGTGGTGCTTGGCGGGAAGTTAGGGAGGCAAAACTTCCGTAGAAAAACATCAGAATCTTACCAAAAGATTACTATCGATATCTTAAAGACGGATTTTACTCTTTCTACCTCATTACCTTCATTAGCGTTTGATTTAATTCAGACAATTAATGCGGATTTAATTTTTTTTCAAAAAAATGAAAAATTAATACTGTCCACGTGTCGTAATTTATTATAAGTTAAGAATAAATTGAGAAATGATTAAATTCTAAGTAATATAATAATTTGAAAATAGACGAACATGTTTTGTTTATATCGTTTACGAGTTTTAAAAAACAAAGAAAAATAAAAAGAAGGCAACCTTTTGAGGAAAGTAGGCTTCAAGTTCTTAGAGAATTTCTTGCTGATTGTACAATGACTTGATGAAATTGTTTTATTAGACCATCTTTTTGTTTTATCTGTACAAGTCTTCCAATGTTGCATTTTCTCCTTTACTGCGTTTCAATGGCTGTTTGGTTGCAGTTTTATCTATTAAAACTAATGCAGGTTTATGCGCTTTAAAGAAGGCTGTGTATGGCCTATGGAATAGGCACTGGGAACCCTTTACGACTCTCACTTACCACCTTTTCGCCCACATCGATAGTAATCCTTCATTTATGATAGCAGATACTAAGTAAGTAGATATTAAAGTACATCAGGTAAAACCTATTTAACGTTTAGAAGATAGAGAACGTTCTAGATGCATTATCCTGTTGTAGTGGCACTAAAACAATATTGAGTTTAATTAATTTTTGTTGCTTTTTCTGTAATGCAGCACGAGTAGTGAATATCGGCTGTTAAAATAAAAAGTCTTCAATTCATTTAAAAAAGACTTAATGCTAAGTTATCTCTATATACTTTGTTACCATAACGAGTAGTTAATATTTAAGCAAATATATACATTTGAAAAAGCTAGGATTTGTGGGATTTTAAGGTAATAGAATTCATTATAATCACAAGTGTTTGACTTGATTTTTATTTTAATTTTTTTGAGAAAAACTTGCATTTAAGCAATGAGTTGCACTATTACTAATTCGACTATTAATAATTCTGGCGAATTAATGAAAAGGTAGAAGACCCTACTGTACATACAGCTATTAAGCAGTGTTGCTTCACTGACATGAGAAGTCTAAGAATTACTTCAGCATTTTTATTCTATGTTTATTTATGTCTGTGAGCATCAACGCTAAAATGGCTGAATATCCATTCTTCCATTCCTTAAAATATCCATTCTTTAAAATATTATATAATTTTTTTTTTTTCAATCCAATTGAAAACATTAACACGATTATTTTTCATTTTTACTTCTCCCATCCTTAGAATTGTCTCTTCTCCACTATGCAATGGATACTTCAGTCTATACCTAGTAATACTTACCAGTTAAGAGTTATCCAGATGCAATGAACTCATCAGCATTCAAGAAGCGCAAGAGAGTGGCATCGGTTTCTCGAAATGTTCCCTCAAAATTCAGCGTAATTTCACAAAGCATTCAAAACCTCCAGCTATGTAGACAGTACACTCAGAATTAAATAATGAAAAAAAAGAATAAAAATTTTGTAATACTGTTCAATTTCAAATAATTGAGGCGGTTAATATATTATTTGTGAGATATCACTTAATTAATAGTTTGAAATTCGCATTTTAGTTTTTCTAAGTGGACTGCAAATCTAATTCTTTTAGTTTAACTTATAGCTCTTGGGATTACGGAAGATAAGACCAATGGGACTGAGTTGAGATTAGATGGTCAGCCCAATGCCCGCCCGCTTTTAACCCTCGAGATAGCATCATAGGATTTAATGAACCATCTGGAGGAGAAAAAGGAACAAAGAGATATTCCCGACCACCGGGCATCGAACCCGGTTCCTCCAGCCAGCAGGGAAGTGCCTTCTCAATTGAGCTCCCGGGCCAACAAATCTGTTAGTAATAAATAAATTAAAAAAATTCATTTACGAATTTCGCAAATGTCCCCTAATTCTAAGCAGGTAAGCGTCTGCTATCACCAGTGCTATTTACGATAATGAAAATAAAAACAGTACTTAGGTGTTTGTGTCTTTTACACCAAAATGCATTGGTGTGTATTGACGATTATTAAACAGCCATCTTTTTAAATCCAGGATTGTTTTACGGATGCTTAGTTATGTCTGCTTTAACCCGATGAAGCCGGACTTTAATGTTGGAAGCCTTTTGGACGGGAAATGGCGAATCAGCCGACTGGATTCCCTCGGGCTGTTTGCTGAGAAACATGGGCACAGCGCTATATGAATGAGCGAAACTCTTAACCTAATTACAGTGTGGGTGGGTAAACAATCCCTTCAACTAGCACTTTGTTGAATTCTATCGGTAGAAACAATCGGCTTTCAGTCGTGCATCGAATGCATCCAACTTTGATTTTAATGACGACAAGCCTTAGTTAACAGTGCGCCTTGTTGTAGAGGCTAGCAATGTATACAAGTCATAAATTAACCTATTCATTCAACTTTTTAAAAATGCTAAGCCCTTTCAAGTCTTCAGTTATATCTCGATCAAGTGTTTCCAAATTTTCCAAAGATATTTTCCTATTTTAATACCGTTACTATCTCTATTATAGTTTATTCAATCAAAAACGATACATTTTTTAGTCATTCCGTATTCAGAAATTCTTACCAACGCCCATCAGCAAGTAAATGCAACAAGTAAAAACATGTATCAATGTGATATCATGAATTTAACAAAAGACTGTGGGATATCCTTATCCATTAAGTTAACAATAAATATTTTTGTATACTCGATTTTTTTTTAACTAAAATTTTTTTTTAATGCTTTTATTATTATAACACTACTCTATTTAATTTTTATCTCTTTATTTTAAGGAAGAAATTTCACGATTTCCCTCTCTACTGACAGTTAATATGGCTTAGAAAAGTTTATCCCATGTTGGCAAAAAGTAATATGTTTATCGCCTTATTGGATACGTGACAAAAGAGACAAGACTTATATGAAATATTTCTAGTGTTTAGTTGGTTAATGATAGGCTTTATTGTGTATTTGTAGTATTAGTGATATTAATAAGAAATTTAAAATACTTCTTATTTAGCCCAGTCATATCTTTAGTAAATGAAGTCCTTGCTTCTCAGAGGCGGTTTTAGACATAAGCAACCTTTGTCTATGGTCTCACGGTTGCATACATTCGCACCTGAAGACGTAAGTGGTTCAAATTAGATGGTGTGAGGTTGAGGCCAAAGTGTGAGGTTAAATAAATTGGATTTCACACAACGTAAACCTGCCTCTGTTTCTCTCAGTGAACAGTTTTCGTTCATTGCACAGTAAATACCACAAATACATGTAGTAAATACCCTAATATGGCATACCGGTAAACCATATGGTATATGGTATACCGATATATGGTATAATATAGTATTTAGACTATCAAGTTGAAGAAACTAATACCAAAGATTATTAAGGAATAAAAATGGTCAAAATTGTTTCCAAATGATTTACTTTTATTTTTATATACTTTTTTTTTATATAAAAGCAGGATTTTTATTTTTATGAGAGTAATTTTCTGAACCCCACCCTCGCTTTTTACAGCTTTTCCTCCTTCTACGAGCTTTAAGCAGAAGGAGAAGGAAATGTGTGGTAAATGGAGATTATTTAGCAAATGGAGATTTGATTACCTTGAATTCCTCTTGTGATTGAAGAACCCTTCTTATTTTCAGTGTTTTGTTTTCGTGAGTGTATTAAGAATGGAGAACCTTGAGATTCTTGAGTTTCCTCAGTTATTTTATCTTAATATCAACTCGAATGGTCTTCAAATAGCCTTGTGGTTTTCCTTTTACTATCCGTCCCATTCTCCGTCTCCGGTTAAGTCGATTCGGTCTCACAAGGGATGCCAATTTTTATAATCCACCCTCCCATTCCGCGAATCATGAGGTCCAGTGGGTCCCCTTTAAAAGCCCGGAGACCCCTATACGGCATTGCTTTGGTTGGCGATGATCTTTAATGGGCGTTCCGGAAGCATTCCGGAATTCCTATTCTTTCCATTAGTGTTCATATTCCTCCTTGGTTTCATATATAAATTCCTCTTGTCAGGGGGATCCTGCAAAGGCTTGGCCGCACGAGGCAAGAGGGAGTCGGTGGACTTTCTCTTGGGAAACGGGTATGGCCATAGCTAGTATCTAAAGAGGATCGCATTTATTCACCGGTTATCTAAATCAAACCTGATTTGACAGAGATCTGAAGCTAAAACAGTATCTCTGCTAAAACTTGGGACGATAACCTACGTTGCGTTTTGAGTAAGCTATTGACTATATCTCATCTCTTTCAGGATTTGATCTTAAATAAAAGGAATCCTTTTTTCCCGTCTAAATCGAGATCAGCTCTCGATCTCCGAAACAACCTATTTCTAATTCACAATAGCTTAACCAATTAAGTGTAATTTTTCAGTTATATTGTTATCTATGCAAGGAATTCAGCAATTTTCCTGAATTAACTGAATGCTGTGTAATAATTAGTGCTTTTCTACAGCTCTATCTTTCTGTGCTTAATATAAAAATCACGTATCTTAAGACAAAAAATACAAATGTTATTCGTATTTCCAAATTTAAAAATTTCTTCAATTTCTTTACAGTACACCCATATTGTTCTGTAAAGTTAGTACTTGTATATAAATATATCTGTATGAAATTGTGTAAAATACAGAATTTTAGAGCTATCTGAAATGACAATAGGTGACGCTTCAAAACAGATATGGGATGCTTAACATCCGAAACCTCTGAGGCTTCTGACAAATTCTTAATTTAACGAAAGGGAATTCTATAAAGCAATTAAGATGTGAAGATGGGAATTAGAAAATTAATTTGATTGTTTCTAGCTTTTGCATTACATTGTTAAAACTGCTATATATACGTACAAACAAGCAAATAAATGACATAAATCAGTTTTAGTTTAAAGCTCGTAGTTTGATTCCAATGCAGTTTTCCGAGGATTTTTCTAGAATAAGCATCATATTTATTGTTAAAGACAATACTGTAATGGAATTTCTGTTCATCGATGGTTTTCGTGTTACGCATTTCCAAGCGCAATTTCTAACTTGAAACTTCTTGGAACTTTTTATTGTTTCTTTTATTTTTATTTTCTCCTTCTTTTACCTTCCTTCTTCGGTTTCGTCGACGACAAGAGAAGAAGAACGAAGATGAAGAATGCTTCTCACGGATCCCATTAGACATCGCTTATTCTAGTTTCCGTCGTCTCAGCGGATCCCCCATTTGCTTGATTGAAAAGCTCACTAGACTGTGTCCTCTTCTCCCCCACACAGATAGTCCGTCTGGCATAATGGACTGAGTGGCTTTTTTTTTTTTCCTTCTGTTATTTTAAAGACTTTAATATATATATTTTTTATTCTAAACTCAACAACATCATTATAAACCGATTATTTCGTCTTGTGTTTTCGAAATGGTCGTCCAATAAAATGGTAATTTTATTCTCAGACTCAGTCTTTCGAATGAAAGATATCCAATGCAGTGGCTAACAGACCAGCAGAAATTTCTTGTTATAAAATAAAGACACTTAAATAGGCCATTAAACGCGTTTAACTGCCCTCATCACTTACACTAAATACGCCCTGAAAGACAGATATATTACTGCTATACGGCTGTTTTGGAAGCTATTTGAGCGCTTAACAGTTTGGCAATTTAATAGTTTCAATGATTTTTCTATTCTTTTTATCGGACTAATAAATATCCGTTACGTCGAAGAATTCTATTATTTTTTGCCGAAGAATAGAATCATCAGTAACTAAAGGGTAATAATTCTTGAGAATGTTAACATTAAAAAAACATAAACATCACTTAAAGTCCTATATACGTTCCTGGTATGTCTGCCACTGTAGCGCAACTTCTGCGTAAATTTTTCTGCATTTTTTCTTTATTTTTTATTCAAGTTTAAAATTTTGTGCAGTTTTTTACTTGACTTTCTAATCAATTTTAGACGTTCTTTTTATGCTACAATGCGACATTGTGTTTTAATATTCTTTTTGGTCTACTTTTATCATCTGTTCTGTACAAATCTTGTGCGGGTTCTGTTTAAAGTCTTTGTACATTCTATGCATTTTCTTTTAATTTCTCTTAGGTTCTATTTCGTTTGTTATGTAAGTTGGGCAAAACCCCTTAGAATTTATAAATTACTAACACTTAAGATTTTCCATGATTTTAGTCATTCATGTTTCTTCTAGTCGTTTCATCTTAATTCTGCAATAAAACTTCCAACTTTAAGATAAAGAAATACCTCATATCGTTGGGTATTTCTGCTACGGGAAAATCTGAAATGTAGAGGTTTAACGGAATAACTAACATTGCAATAGAATAGACTCATATTGACAATTTCATAGGAAAATCATTTAGTACCAAACAAATAGAATAAAATTTTCGTTTATGCAAAGTAATTTACCAAAACTTGAGTCATCTAAGAAGTGTGCTAGTCAAAAGTTTTAAAAGGAAGAACATAGAAGTATAGTAGTATTTTACTTCTTACCAATTCTAATAGGTAACAGCTAAATATGGAAAGCGCTTTGTTGCAGGATAGAAAAGCAATACGAAACTAATAATTTTTGAGGATGTGATATATATTTATTGAATTCTTTAATTTAAACGATAATGCCGGCTGCTTTACAGCATTACTAACTCTCAACATTCACTTTTAATAAGATTTTGTAAAACAGAACTACAGTAGTTGTCAAATTGCGAAGTAATTCTGGTAATTTTATTACAGTTAAGTTGTCAGTTGATCGTGTGTCCTGTATTTAGCAGATTACAAGTAACGATAATTAGGCCTACTCAAGCATTCCACGAGCAGATCACACTATCGACACATTAATTTTTCAAAACCCATTGCCTAAACGCGGCCGTTTATTTAGGATTGAATTCAATTCTCCTACAATGTAATCCTGCTTTCAGCTTTTATTGATTTGTTGGAATACGGGCTTTCACTGCCGTCGAATCTTGTTTACTTGCTAAATCGCGGACAAAAAAAAAAAAGTTGTTGCTTTGAATAAAAATTGGAGCAAAAAAATAATTACATGCCTTGGGCTTTAAAAGAAGGAATGCTAGGTTAGAAATTAAAACTTTTTATTATTCTTCCACGTTTTAAGAGAATTCGAGGTATTAACTTGAGGAAATATTGAATTAACACGTTGACAGAGGAACTCTTTCTTCCACTTCATATTCTCTGAAATGGTACTGCAAACTAATGAAGTGGCTTGCAAATTCTCAATCTTAATCCTTAATCTTAGTCTGTGTACTTAAATAATCTCTGAGATTAGGTTAGCTTAATATTAAAAGGTGAAAGGATCATTCAGTCTCTTCAACGTATTTGTTTACATCTAGTGTTAAATGCTAAAGATGAAACAATATCGAAGAGGCATTGGAGAAGTGAACGGACGAATGCTTCATCTCTTTCCACAACTGTTTTATTTTTAGGCTGAAGATCGTTCAATGAATCAGACTTTGGCGTTCTTAAATACAGCGCAGGTGCACTACCTTCAGGTGTCAGCCCTGGCTTCATCTGCTTCTGCAGCATTCTTGCCCTGCCCAACAATCATGTAATGGGCTCTGAGGACACTTTATTGATGGAGCTCGGCCGTGAATGGACCCCCGCATCCTAACATTGCTGCAGACTTCAATGTCAGAAGGGAATTCGCGCGATGCTCCTCATGACGAATCTTGATTAATTTTGCTGCACTGTCCTCCATTACGGATCCTCGATCTACCTTCCTCTCTACCGAAATCTCGCGTGCAATTGGATTCCTTGAATTTCGACTTTGTCATTGATGTTAAGGCTGTCACTTACCTGTCGCCAACTTGTTTCGTTGTCGAAATCCTCTCTAATTGTTCTGCCGCTATTTGATTGAACTCAGACCCATTGTACTAAATGGCATTAAGAAACTTCTTAACAATTCGTTCTGCATCTGAATTGATTGAAGTCTGTTGTACAGAGAATATTGATTTGAAATGTTTCTAACACTACTGTGACATTTGCATTGATGTAACTTCAAGCTACTTTAAACATCTTTTCTAGAATCTTTCTATTTAATTTTTTTTGCTACTGTTCCTTTTTACGTCATGTTTAATTATTTAGTTGAAAAAAAAAACAGATATGAATTCTTTGATCAAAAGCTCCTTTTTAGTTTAAATAGTAGATCAATGTATTGATCAAGATATTTGCAATAAAAATACTTTTTTATAATTCTAAGTTATTTGTTGATAATTTATTGAAGGATTTCTGCTTGCAATTTGTTTTGTTGCTTTAATAACAGCTATCGTTTGATTGAGCATGATAAGGTTTATTATTCCAGGTTCACTTGTGTTGTTTCACGATAGAAAAAGGCTGGTCCGATTTTCTTAATAATTATTACAATTATTATTAACATTCAACTTTACAACATGAATTTTTTTTTTTTGGTCTTGTCCAAACCTCAACCCTAAAAAAAAAAACCAACTAATGGTTATGATGCCAAGTACTCTATGAAAGCCGCGCTGGTGTGGTCGAGCGGTCTCAGGCGTCGGTCTGTCGTGAGATCAATGTGCCAGCGCCCGGGTTCAAATCCCGGTAGCGAGCATGGATGTTTCAAAAATTTCCTTTCCTGTGTTGTAGCCTCTTCTTCACTTTCTCTTCGGTCTGACGTCATTCCTTAATGGCGTCCTGGGGAAGGCCACGGGAAACCACCCCAGTATCTTTCCCTTGTAATTCTAGGGAGTCTGCTAGGGGTTCGCCGTCTTGGGAACACTAGCGCTCCCTGGAGCACGGATGCTTCGGCAACGAAGCTCGCACTTCGGTGCGAACCGACCACACACACACACACTCTATGAAAAATACTTTGGATACCTGAATGTACAAATATTTATGATTTAATATACAATGAAATATCACTTCTTTAAAGAAAGTTTAAAGCAAAGTGCGACTATATTTAGCTTTTATATTAAGTTAAGGCATGTAATAATTTATGAATATTACGTTTAGTTTAATATCTTTCTTGAATGTTTTGTGCACTATTTTGTACCTTTTTAAAGATTTTTTACTTTGTGCTAATTTATGCGCCATTTCATCATTTGAAAAAAAGAAAGCTACACAGTACTTTAATCATCTATTATTGTTACAAACATTTGAGCAGTTTGTCACTACCTTTTAGTCACAATGCAATTCAAGGAATATTTCTGAAGAACGTTCAAGATAAACTTTTAGTACTGTCATTAACTGTAAAGTTTTTATTGTAAAGCATTATGCTAATACAAGATGAATATCCCTTACAGTCACATAAGGGAACCTATGTAGCACTAATATTAAAAGCTCCCCTTATAAATACAGATTCAATCTTTACTATTACAGAAGGGATCCAGAGATTTCATTTCTACTGCGGATGTTTTAGGTCCTCGATATAGCACATCTTCCTTGAAATGTCGTTGCAAATCCCTTGTGGAAGACACGACGTGTAATGTGCCTGTCTAGCGTCGGTAATTGCTTTGGGACTTGGGCCACCTCCACTATCGGCTGCCATGTGTAAAAGAGTAGTGGTGGGATGGCTGTCACGCTCATGTAACAACTTCTTCGTCTTCATCTTTTTCAAGCATTTCTTTTGATAAAAATATTATTACCAGTTGAATTAGCAGTCTGTCAGGAAACTTGTTAGGGAACAAAAAAAAATGATCAGTTGAATGTAAGTATAATTGGACTTCATAACATACTCGAAAAAAAAGACATCAAGTTCTAAACAGTTACAATATTAGGAAATTTTATTACTTTAGAATATCTCTTCCGAGGAATAGAGATTAATAAATACTAGCTGTCAGTCACAATTATTAAGATTTAAAAATTATCTTAGACCTTTTTCTTAAAAATTTAGATTAAAATTTGGTTATAACTATGTAAATCTAGAAAGTTTTGATACAAGTAGAATTAATATTCCATAGAGAGATAAACTATTTGTCCCAAAAAGCTGAAATTTCAGTAATAGACTGAGTTCTTAGAAAAAAGATTCTGTTGATTTTCGTGCAACTCTGACCACTAAGCAAATCGTCAAAAAATACTTGACATTCAATCCTAAAAGTACAATATCTAGGAAAAAAATGAATTTTCATTCAGTTACATGTTTTTTTCTTTGTTTTTCTTTCTTCTTCATTGTTGATGTTTGGACAAGTTACTTTTGCTTTCTTTTAATATTTGAATGAATGTTTTTTTGTTTTTTTTTGTTTCTTTCTTACCATATATTCGAAAATTACAGGACGCCCAATTATCTCTTGTTGTTTTGCAGATTTCAGCGGGAACTATTTGTATCTGATTCTTCTTTTATTTTTATCTGTGGAAATCTTAAAGGAGCCATTAAACTTCTTTAGATCAAATTAGGAACATTTATGGTAATTTTATGGTTTCCCAGAATAAAGAGAGTTTGATACTTAAGTGATGTAATCAATTTTTCTTGACGTATCAATCGCATCCTACGTTCCTACCAGAAAGACAAGATTAGCTGAAAAAAGAAAAAAGAACAACGACTTGATGTCTGTTGGATGACATGAAAAGACAACGTCTGTTAATTCGTATTTTACGTGCCAAACAAATGTCCTACTTCGTTTTTTTTAGTTCTTTCTTTCACCATCATTTGTAATTCAGATGAAACAACCTGTTGGCTTCCTCCCATTCTTTTATGCAGACGATCTTCTTCGGGAGCTGAAAGAAGACAAAAGATGGTCCCAATTAAAGTATCTTCAGTTCTATTTAAACAGGTCTTCGGTTAAATGTTGCTTTGTTCTCTATAGGATTCGCAAAAAACTTTAGCATTAGACGCTTTTGCTTATTTAATAATAGAGTTCTCTATCTCTACATTACTTATTTTTACATCTACTGATTTTTTATTCTGTATCTTCGCAATCTATTAATTTTTTTTTCCTATTTGTGTATATGTTTATTTTCACCTTAGAAGCGAAACTTGATTTGCTTGCAAGTATTATTCATTCAAATTGAAAACTCTCTCAGTAACAGCGTTTGTAAGATTCGTTGCAGTCTGGTTTTCGACTTTAAAGTTATATGAGATCGTTTGGAGAGAAAATAACATAAATTCAAATCCATGTTAAGTAAATCTCAAACTTTAAAAAGTATTAATAATGACCATAATCGTAAAGTGGTGAAATCCTGATGTGATGGTATTTCTTTTATTTCTTATTTATGTTTTTACTTTTTGTTTGAATTTCCTTGACTAAAATTACTGAAGAAGATAGTGAAAGGAAAATATTAGTTATCGTTCCATAAAAATTGTTATTTCGAGACAAAAAAATATTGTTTCTTTTATCGATTCGCATTGTCATAGAAGGAATTGAATATTTTTCTCTTCAAAAAGAGAGACTAGAATGTTATTTGATAGAGGAATGAAAGTGTTGCGTAACTGCACTGCAACTCAGGGACAAAATAATTTATTATCAGCAATCAGCAACAATTTATACAATCAAGGTAAAAAGCATAGTTTGTGTATAGATAATGGTTAGTTAAAAGTGACCATTAGGTGATCAATTACAATGGCAAATTATCTCCAGTTCTGGTTAAGAATGGATTATTTTTCTTCGTAATCTTGTTTAATAACTGTCTTAAGGGGAATCAGTAGAAAGAGGTTACGTTGGTACTAGCCTTTAGTGCAACAAGCCTCCGAGAATTTCAGAACCTCACTCGGATCGAATATGTAATGAGTAACATGTCAAGACTTAGAACTATTAACGATGGCAACATCTCATTATACTGTTTCTGTATTATTTTGACTATTCTATTCTGTTGGACTAATTCTGGAATTAAATAATGACGACTATCTGAAGTGATTCACACTCGTTAAAACTGCATCAGATGATAATGAAATAAACAAAACAAAAATTCCAATAGACAGAGCAGACCTATCTACTTTAAGCCGGAAAAAAATCTATCAATAAAGCTATAAATAAAGGCCCCATACATTCGGTTTGGAAGACCAGTTAGTGTTTGGAATGTAATTACGACTGAAGCATATCAACCAAAACCTCACCACACTTTGAAGCTTAGCTGCTCCTGCATTGCCTTCTTTACTCATTTGCATATATCGGCTTCGGGATTTTCCGGGTCAGCGCCTGCTCCTCTCCACCCCTTCCCTTCACCTTCTTAATGAATCCTGTGTTCTCGTCGCTAATCTGCAATCGTGAGCTCTTAATTACCGCGGCATGTCACTGCCATGACGTTCGGACCTCTCTCCCCCGGCGGCTCACATAAGCCATCCTCCTGTGGAAACCCACCCACTGCTGCAGTCAAGGGGATAATAGTTTTGAAATGAAAAAATAGCAGAAATGCAATAAATTAATATACATTGTGATTTCATTATTTTTGTCAGTCCTGAATGAATAGCAAATAAATACGATTAAAATTGACAACTAATTCAGAGAAGCTAATTCTTGTTGATTTCCTTTGTAAAAACAATTGAAGCTTATTTATAGGAGACTAAAACATGAAACCTCTGTCCGTTTCTGTCAATTTAAGACTCTCCCCTATTTGTAAATACGGGATTTTCTGTCATAGGGAAATATTAATATTTCCCCTGTGTAAAAGTGGATCGAATTAACCATTAAAAATTTTTATGTTTACAAACTTTTCTCAGTTTTTTTTGTTTCTTATCTTTTCGAAACCCCACTTTCAGAATATATTAAAGAGATGCTAGAACTATTCTTTTACTATAGCCTATTTTAAAAAAAAATTGTATGTTATGAAAACTAATTACGAAGCAAACTAGTTAACTCCAGTCTCTTAATCTAGCTAATTCTTTCAATAAAAAGTTGGCACTTTCTCTTTCTAGGGCAGTAAACAATTATCTGAGTAACTTGAAACTTTATTTAAAGTTCTAATAAATTTCTTTTCCAACTTTATCTAGAAATCTATGAACAGATTAGTCATCGTATTATTCTTAAGTAATCGTAAGAATGTCAGGGTAGGAAATGTGAATTAATAATATCGAATGACTTTTATGGCCTAGGCCTGGAAAATCTATAGAAAACCGAATAGTGTAGATTGAATTTACTAATCGGCTTTTTCGAAACTTATTTAAATTTATGTAATAAAGATTTTCTATTTTCACATAACTTACTGATTCTCATGTTTTTTATCATTGAATCATGTTTTGTTCTGTAGAATCTTAACTCATTGACAGTCTCTGCTTCACCACTTGAGTTTTTATTATCCACAAAATAAATTAAATTGGAAAGTTTCGATAAAATAAATGAACAAGAATAAAAAAGGAGAAGATGCTGAAACTGGGTTTTATTTGAAAGTGTCAGACAATTCTTGCAAATGGGATTTATTGCCAAAATGTTAGCTTCCTTTGATGTACGACTACCGAAAAAACTAGAAAGTAAAAATTTATGGCAACGAATATTAAAAATTGTTAAGATAGAAGTAGCGTAGCTTCCTTACAAAATACTCTTTCTTTCTGTTAGAAGATTTATTCTTTTTTCAGAAAGTTTGAAGACCTTTATTGTTTGAGCTCATTGATGCACTTCAGATGTTTTTGCTTTCCTTGTCTTTGTCTGTTAAAAGAACGAGATTTGATTTTACGAAATTCCGGAAATTGGTAGAAATCTTCATTCTATGGATGGGATAGACTGATTTCATATTCTAAGAAGGGTTTTCTTGCTTCTTTCATCCACTTTCATGGTTTAATTTTAATCACATTTCCCTCATATTTGCATAATTCATTGTACAGTCACTAAGAACGTAAGCTGCCTCTTTAAGAAAAGAAGCCAAAATACGGTCTTATTTTGTCAGATTTTGATCAAAACCGTTAAGACTCTTAGCGAATATTCAGTGTTCATCTGCAGACTGTTCTTTCACAATGCATTGGATGGATTATTTGCTCCTGTTGTAATCGCTTTTTCCTGCCATTGACTGTCCTTGTCTGAGGTCTACAATTGGATTTCATTTTGCGCCGGTGTTGTATTGAAACCGGATGCGAACGCATTTTACTGAATCGAGGCGCACAATGCACCAATCAGCCGTTAATGAGATGTTGCACGTGCGACTGACGGCTCTTCTTTATCGTCGACATTGTTTAACAATTGGAAAGTAAGGTTCTTTTCTCTCACTCTTGTACTGCGCCGATGTCGTCTTAGCTGCAGAGAACTTGAGGAATGGTGACATCTGCCTCGTCTTCGCAACAGGATTTGCTCCTTTTTTTTTTTTCTTCCTCCGTATTTCGAAAATATTTTGTAAATATATGATTAAACTTCATCCCAAGTTAAGAAAAGAAGCATAGAAAATGTTAGAGGTCGCAGCACACTTAATCCTTCTGAGTACAGAGATATATAAAAACAAAATATTACAGTGTGGAAATTTTGCACTTTTAATTACATTGGAATTATCACAAAATAATAATTGTGTTTTAAAATTAGCAAGTATCATCTGGTGGTTCGTGAGAATGAACACGGAGTTCACACACAAAAAATGTAATGTCATTTTCTTTTTTCGGTTCGGTAATACGATTCAGCTTCTTTTTTTTTTTAACTGGTTAAGAAATGTGACTGGGCAGTTTTTGGTGAGGCTACGTGAGCCTAAGAAGTCTGGAAACAGCTGGTTTTGATCATTCATTAAACTGAACAGATCCCCTGCATATGCGCAGTAGTAATTTAGAAGAAGTCAGCAAGGAGACTGAACAGAATTCAGTTGCCTTCTTTTAATTTATAATTCATTTATAAATTTGCACATTGGCAAATATTGGCACACTACTTTAATAACTTATTGCCAAATTACCACAGTATTGCCATCAAAGCATAGTATTCGGATGGAATTGACTTATTACATTTTTCTGTTACTTGAGATAGAAAATGCCAATAGCATAAATCACAAGAGAATAAGCAGAACATAGAAAACGAAAATAGAGAAAAAAGAAAATTCTAGAAATATGTGTGCAAAATTTTAATACCATAATTAAGAATTACCTATCAGGATTTCAGCGTTTTTACCGATGAAAAATAAGGCTTGTAAAATCAATGTTACTTATGCCTGTACCTGAATAACTTACGAACCAATGAATGGACCTTCTTGAAACTTTTCGTGGAGACGGGAAACGTTTGTATTTGAAAGTTCTTCCGTGAGGTTCCCTGTGGAGAAATTTGTCCGGAACCCCATTGAATTCCAATCGATGTCTTAACTAATCGTTTAATAATTACTTTCATCTGGCTTGGTACGATTAAAGTGAACTGCACTTAAATAAATATTCGTTAATTTAATTCATTTTCACAGTTTAGAAAATTTGACATTTTATTAATATTAGGCAGGTTTTTATAATCAACAACATGCTGACTTTTTTTGAGAAAAAAATATATTTTAAGGAAAGTAGGCTTTAAGTTCTTCGAGTAACATCTTATTCTAGTGACATTCGAAGTATATTTTGTTTCTTTTAATGTCTCTGCTACTCTTCCTTCAAAAGCCCACTTCACGACTCTATACAGAATCTTTAAGTTCTTCTTGTCTTTAAGACTAGACTCACTGTTATCTTCAGTACAAGAACGATGATGGGAGGTTGTTTATGGTTCCATTTACACTCCATCCCTCCATCTCCTTGTCTTCTTTCCACCTTTCACTTGTCTCTTCATTCGCGGAATGTCTTTCTCTAAATATCTTTCCTCTTCCAGTAAAAACACTCTATTCGATCGTCTTTTAGATATAAAAGAGTCACAATAGTAAAAGTCATATATGTCTATCTATATATTAGATGCGTGAAGAGAAACTTCATTGGCAACTCTGCCCCCAGCGCCATAACCGGAACGAATAAATCTTTTTTCCGACAGATGGGGCTGCGGACGATGGCCGCTTCCATACCGCTGCCCTGTGATAACATCATCTTTCGATGGCTGCTCCTTCGCCCATTTAGCGCCGACTGCTCTTCTCAGGCCGACGGGGTAGAGGACGAAACCTTGAAGGCATCGTATATACGTAAGGATAGAGGCAGAATGATTACAATTGCATTACGCAAACGCCCAATGATAAACTGGAACGACACACTCCCCATCTTCGCTGTGATGACATCCAGGCTTATAGCAATTCAAAGCCATAATCGTCCCCAACCACCGGTTTCTGCATCTAATTTACTGCATCTTCAGAACATTCGAGAATGTAATCATTGCTAACAGTCTTGAGGAGATGCTTGAAGGCCTGAAGCCCTGCGACCATTAAAATTTACAACCAAATGTTTGGCTATTTTCGAAGGGATGACTCGAAGACCTAGAATTACTTATTTGAAACGCCTCTAAAACAAATAAATCAGTTAAAAAATCATGTTAGTGTTCGGCTTTGAGAAAATTAGAAATTTTATTATTATATTAGGCCACTGTCTGTGAATAACTGACATCTATATCTGAAATTAGGGAGGTACATTACAATAATGTAATATAGTGATTCCTATTAAGAAATAAAAATCAATTACATGTCGGCTTATAAAAAAATATGATGAAGAAAATATTGACATTTTATATTTTTAATTGCTTTTCTTGGAATCATGTCTGCTTTTTGATATTTGCATAACACCATGATTGTTGAACAGAATATTTCAGATAAAAATTAATTGTGAATACTAGAATAATTGCTCTTTGTGTTTAGCAACTTAGAATTTACATGAAATACTGTAAATTTTGGATGCGAAAGAAATTAACTTTGACTTCAAGCCAAAATGTCAAAAAAAGGTTAGTCTGCAAGTAGTCGTTCATATTCAATTTAACTTAGTTTTAATATACCTATTAACTTAAAATGAAGAAAACAGTCTATATTTTTATCTTTAGTTAAGTTTATGTTAAAACAATTTAAATTTTAAAAATGAACACAATAAATCGTACAATTGACTGCTGGCAGTATTTATAATAATAATAATAATTTATTGCCTATAAAAAAAATATTTACAACAGCAACAGTATATCATATTGATTACAGTTTTGACATCCCAGTTGTCTTAAGGGGGCACCCGTCGAAAAGACTTAAAGGTTGTCGGCATTGAGGCAAAAAAGATGAAAATAAAAGAAAAAAAATTTACAGGGAGAAACAAAAAGAGCCTTTCCATTTAAAAAAAAAAAAAAAAAAAAAAAAGAAAAGTAGTTAACCAGTCTACCTTATATCAATCCTTACCACATATATGGACAGTAAGAAAATAATTCAGATATTTAGAGGCAATTCACGGAAAAACGTAAAGAAATGGAAATTGGGAATGATATTGAAAATGCAAGTAGCTGATTTGCTATTGACTGTAATAAATTACAACGGAATGGGCAGAAAATGTACCAAAACGAAAAGATCATAAATGGGCTCAAATTCATAAGAGGACTCCAAAGAATGAAAGGAGATTAAGAAAACGTCCACTTCCATGATGAGGAAATATAAAGTCTTAAAGTGAATTCAGTTGGAAATAAAGCCTATGAGCGAAAGAATTTAAACATAATCTCATTGTGCAATAGATTGAAAATGGCTGAAAATGATAATGATATTATCGATAACGAATGATAATGAAATACAAGTATATTTTTTATTATATTACTGAAGTTTATTTATTCTAGGAATTATTATGTTCAGTGAATAGGAGGTTCTTTTTAATTGATGGATCAGTGATACGCAGGCTCCTTCATTTTATTAAAAAGAATTTTTTTTAAAACTGCAGACCACGTTTTGTGAAGTGTTTTGTTTTAAAACGCTTAGATTTGATGTTATTATGCAGATACTTGTATTTCATTTTCCTCCCCTTGAAATTGGCAGAATTTCATTTAATTCTATCTTCAGCTCTAATCAATTCATTCTCGCAGCTGCAACCATGTACAGTGGATTATCATAAATTCTGTAATTAGATCAATGTAATTATGCCTTCTAATAATCAGGTTGTAAATAACAAGAGCGCCAGCCTCTAGACATGGGGCCTTCGATTGCAGACATTGACGTAAAATCATTAAACCCCTCCACCGTCTGGATCGAAACTGTTTAGGGCAAGAGAGTGTCTTCTGAGATTCTTCCTAGATTCCTATCTGCTGTTGTGAGGGTAAAATAGAAAAAAATGGAAGGAGAAATCTCTAAGGACCCATTCGAAACCCAGTATTGCACTGGCTGCTAACACTGCAGTGTAATTATCTACTAGCGCTGAAGCGTGTTTGAATAAGAGAATAATCTCATTCCTGACAAGTTTAGGCTCAAATCTAAAGCTTCGTAAAAATTGAGAACACCTTACTTCTGTCTTTAGAATTGGAAATTCTTTTAGTACGATGGATAAATCGTATCTTAATTCTATCATATTCTTAAAAAAAAACGACATAAAGGTATTTCGAAATGCTTGTTTGACTTTTTCGTGAAAATTATAGAATTGAAAACTGTATTTAAACTTGTAATATCAGCGCCTATAACCATCTATTATTAGATTTGCAAGTTTCCCAAGTTTTCCTCAAATATTTAATCTAAGTTCCTGTTTTAATTGAATTTAATCGAATAAATTTGAAGTGGTTTTTGATGCTCTGTTGGATATCGATAAAAAGTCGTTGTTTTTAGTCAGTGAGAGTTAATTGTTTAGCTTTAAATGGTTTTGTGTGGGAGGTTTTGGTCAGATTCGCAAGTCCTTCGTTACTGCTCAGGGATATGCACTGAAAAATTTTGAAACACACAAGATTGGGTTTTCTTCTCTGTAATTCTGAATACTGAGCTTCATCATTGTCTAACTCATTAAGGGTAAACATAGATACACAGAAAAAACTTGAAATGTAAGATGACACTGTTTTCAAAGATTCCCAACCTCGAGGTCTTCCTCTGCCCAACTGGTCAAAGTCTCTTTGGCGTCGAACTTCATTTCTGATTGTGGGAGGAGAACGAAGATAAAAAAAGAGAACAGAGTGAAGAAAAAGACTAAATGAAAGAAGAAAAGCCGCTTCTGTAACAAATATAACGAGAGTGTGTTTGGTCGGTCCCTGGCGACCTTCGTTTCCGGTCTTTCCGGTTTGGTAATTGGTACTGGTAGGAGATGAAGGGATGAGTGCGGAGAAGTAGAAGGAATCCGAAAAGAAAGAAAAGTAAAGAAACGGCGTCTCGATCAAGTGGGTATAGGATTGCGATTGATCTGATTAGGCTGTGGCGGAAATAATGAGGGGTTGTTAGTGATTGGTAGGGGGTGGATGGTAATGGTTGTTCTACGTTTCCGATCATGTGATCAAGGCTGAGGAAGTCTGCTTCTGTCACCAAAGAGTGTCTGTTCTTGACTTTTATTGTTAAGTTGCTTGGTTTTGTTCCCAGTCATAGTGTTCTGGTTTTGAAAGCACTGGTACTTTCTTTTATAAGAAATCTTTCAACCATTACAAGGATTTGAGTGTAAATATAATAAGTATCACATTATTAAGAAAAAAAAATGTTCCTCGTGAGTAAAAAATAAATAAAAGCAGTGATTCAGACTTACTGATCCCACTAGTTATCAGCAATTTAAATTTCTGAAGATTCAAAGTATTTTTTGTGATGTACTAAAACTGGAAAAATAAGCATAAAAATAAAAATAATCCAACTAACAGTTGTTACTGAAGTTTGCATTTGCGCAAAAAATCAATTTTGAATATTCGATTTTTTGGGGTTTTATTTGCTTATTTTGATATCTTAACTCTGTTCATCCGTTATTTGGTAACTATACTGAAGAAGAATATGAATCCTGAAATGGATCTTCCAAAGTTCAGTCAATGATCAGAAGAGGAAATTTGGATACGACTTTATTTGTTTACTTGCAATTTGGTATTTTTGACTAATATTCTTAGGTATTAAAGTGAAATAGATTAAGAATTTCATGTATATAGTGTAAAGGGATTGAAAATTTTGAGAAGATGCCAATAAATTTTTGAAAAGCCATTCCGATACTTTGATGTCCAGAAAACTTTATGCAACTTCTTCATATAATTTTAGACTACATATACTCATTCTTTTTCTAAAAATAGATGGGCAAAGATATGCAGCAGGATCCTAATCTGGAATCTTCTAAGAAGTTTTACATAAATATATTTAGAGCAACTGCAATATTAAGAAAAGTAAACTTCGCCATCTATGTTTTATTGTTAACTCAGCATTGGGAATCTCATTTACTACCATGTTAATGATGTGAGAGAAATCTTCCTATCAAACAATCTACAACAACATACGCAATACCTAATTAAATAACCTAGTAAAATACCCTAATAAAAGTCATAAGATGGACTTTTATATTGAAACAATGTTAGATAATAAAACATATCAATGCGTTTCATTTTTTAGCCTACTTTCAGTAGGAAAGTGATTTTCATCAGAGTGGGTTTCCCTGCTACTGTTCCATCACTGCATGAATATTTGGCCTATTCCAAGACTAGGAGCGCTTTAACCTCTTTATTTGAAATCTTTTCCGAAGAAGGTCCTTGTTCAGGAATTAGCACGAGAAGTCGACAAAACTCCCTTAGAAAAGCACTGGGAATCTAACAATGGATTTCTATTCTATTTTTGTTTATATCGCATTGACATAAACAATAAATATTAAATCTTTATCCACTGCACGCTGTTTGATACGAATAGAATGAATCCGATGGAAATAATTTAAGCAAATAATATGGATTTAATTAACCTTTTTCCCAGAAAATGAAAATTTTGCTTGTATTCAGTAGATATTAGAATTAAAATATAAATGTAGAATTATCGTTTTGTTTCTTTTAACGACTTCAGAAAAAAATAGACACCACGAAGCAATCTCAAAGTAAAAGTAAAAGTAAACTCTCAGTTCTTCTGAACTTCTTATTTCTTTTCCTTTTAATCTTTCTCCGAGAACACAATGAACGTCTGGCCTACTTTCGAGTTTTTTTTTTCTTAAATATCTTAACTTCATTTGTTTCTGACATTTGTATTTATCAAGCCTTTATTAATCCATAAAAAAGTCCTCACTCTTAGATCTTTAATATTGACAAAAATTGTATTTTTGTTGAAACTGCAGTGTTTCTGGAAAAAGATTTGGAGCAGTGGCCTTGGATCCCCTATGATCAAATCTTAAAAAAGAAGAAACCAACACAACTAATCTTATTGTAATCTTTCCAGTCTGTCTAATTTGTTTCCTTGAATTAAAATGAGATTTCTGCAAATTACCGAGTTGCACTGATTAAATATTTAGATTTTTTGAATAAATCCATGAATTGTCTTTCTGAGACCAAGAGATCGTGCAACCATTTATTGACCTTCAGTTATGTTAAAGAAAACTTTAGGCCTATATGATATCTTTAAATTAGTGAATAATTTACTGTTCTCTAACTATGATTTGTTGAGTTTAATCGCATCTGTCAAACATTATGCAAAATTAATTAATGAACGCACGTGCTTTGAATCTTTTTTTGTTTTAACTAGTTATTATCTCATTAAAGTCTAATGTCTGGGCTGTTGTGTGTTTGAGTTTTTTCTTTTTTTTTTTTCTTGTTGACTTGTTAATTTGTAATTTCTGACAGTTCTTTCAACTTGGACAATGTTGAAATCTACGTTCAGCATCTACAAAAGCTTAAATAATTTCCCAGCATTATATAAATTTCTGAAAAAGGTAAGTTAAACTTGATAGATAGGCTTAGAGGTAAACGGAAGGTGAAATTATAATTTGTAAGGTCCATGCGATGATGGTCTCAAGACAAAAACATCCAGAAAGAAGGAATAAAGGAATACATTTAAATCTATTAATAAGCCGCTTGAAAGAAAAAAGGCTACATCTTAACATTATCTATAAGCTCCACTTTGGGGGAAAAAATACGTTTTTGGAACTGTAGGAGGAACTTTTTTAAAATCAAGAAAAGTTTATTTTAACTAAAATAATTTTTTTAAAAAGTCTCTTATTTTTATACAAACTGACTTAAAGTCTATTATTAAAGATAGTTATCTTTAATAATAGACTTTAAAGCAATTTAAAAAATAAAATTTTTGCAAAAAATTCCGGTTAGGGTTTTAAAAATGTATCATTTTTTAAGTAAACTCATAAAATGTCCTAGAAAATAATTGCTAAAATATTTTATTTATCTACTTACTGTTATTTATAAACTTAACATTAATAAAGAAGATAATCATTAATAGAGAGATATACGTAGATAATATTGACTAATAACATAATATTAATTGGAAAGATATAAATAGATGTTTTGTTCTAATACTTCAAGCTTTTAAAGTTTCAGTGGCGTATTTCTTGTATTGATTTTCATCACAATGTAAATGGGAAAGAAACGAAAAAGCACGGTTGGAAAGCTCAGGTTGCCGTGTCCCTCCGGTTATATCCGCATTCGAATTCGGGATTTCCGGTTATTTATCTGTTTCCAATAGATTGGGTTTTTTTTTCTCTGATTTTGAGGTTAGAGAACTAAGGGCTTCGACACAGGATTACACCCAGCCAATAAGAATTTGGAATGTTATGAAAGACGTGATTGGTTTTCGTTTCGTAATTATTAAACGATATTGAAATAGAATGAGGAATCTCTTATGAAGACTGCTTTCATTAGTGGCTTCTTATTAAGATGATTTCAATGGAATAAAATTGTTTGGATTTTTTTTTTTTAATTTTCTTAATTAAATAGTAACGCAATGTAAAAGAAATGTAATACATTTCTGTAATAGCTTATAATCAGCATTTGCTGAAAATTAATTAAATCCGCAAGTATTAATGTAGTTAATTTTTCAAAGCACGCGAAAGTTTGAAAGGATTGTATTGTTAGACATCATTATTTGATTGAATCAATTGTTTCGCTCAAATGAAAACATTATTCTCCACAAGGATCCACATAAAGAAATTTTCAAATACAAAAGATAGAATGTCTCTTATTAGTAAATATGCTTACCAAGTTTCAAGAGGATCCATTTGATACAAAATGAAAATAAAGCAGCACCTGAATAAAAATTGCCTTTCTGATTCAATTATGGGGAGGATTTGGGAACGGCCATTTCATCCTGCAACGGAATCATCAGCCCAAACCCGCCTCTCTCGATAAAAGAACCAGAAAGGCGCAATCCTATGTGAGGCGGGTTTGGGCTGATGATTCCGTTGCAGGATGAAACGGCCGTTCCCAAATCCTCCCCATAATTGAATCAGAAATGCAATTTTTATTCATGTGCTGCTTTATTTTCATTTTGTAACATATTTCACAGCACGTTAAATTTATTATTTAGGATCCATTTGAATACACAGAAATTACTTTTATTTGTGACGATTTTCCTTTGGAAAGTAAACAGAAGACCTCTAATGTTTATCTCATTTTTATGCATATTTACATCCAATTTGAAAAACTCAAATATAATAATATTACTTTTGTTTCTACTGTTTGCTGTATGTATACATTTATCCTTAAATTAAAGGAAATTAAACAATTGAAATTTGACAATTAGAGATTAATTTACATAATTAACTGATGAAAATAGAGATTTTATATATTATTGATTGTTTTATTATAATATGACGTCAGAGGAGATGTTATATTGGAATTTAAATTGTAGATGAATTGTACTTGATTGATATTTTTTCTAATTTACTAAAGACAGATCAGGATAGATTATTGTTGAAAGGACTGTTTAAAAACAGCAGAGTAAGATTTTCAAAGTTCTTTTGTTTTCTTCTATGTTTACATCTTCCAATCCGATCTTTTTAAATAGTTAAAAGATTTTGGCTGCTGTTTTGGTATTTGCTTAAACCCGCCCTGCTGGGTAATAGCTTTTCTTGTTTTGTCTTTTGCTGTTTTGGTTTCACTACAGGAAAAGTAGAGATGGTAGGAGATATTTAGAATTTCTGGATATCCAGAGTAATGTGTTTCTACTATTTTTATTGAAATTAGAACAACACCTCCAAGTTTTCTTCAAGTTAAGTTGAAAGATAGACGCTTTAACGTCTTAAAAGATGCACACTTCCTTATCCGCTTCTTAAAAAATAAAAAAAACCAACTTATCACTTTAGAAGACACCAGAGATAGGGAATGAACCAGAAGGCTAATGTGCCACATCACATCACATTTCTTTATCAGTAACTTCAACCCATTCACTAACACAGCGAGGTTCCGGGCGCTGGTGCGGCAGCCACTACCACCTTCCGTTTCAACTCGTAAATTCCCGGAAATGTTAATTACTTTCCGGATTTCGACGGACCTGGCATATGGCGAGCAGCTGAATATGAGTTACACTGGCAATGCAACAACGTGCGTGCGCCGTATTTATAATTGAGTCGCGCCAAATAATTAACGCACCCTGGCGGCAGTAACCGTCAGCTGTCGGCGGAAAAAGCGAAAAGGGGGGGGGGGTGCTCCCTCATAGCTAAAAGGAAATAGCTGGCGATTTGAAAGCGACCAACGAGATTGCAGCGAGAGATTCTTTCCATTGTGAAAAGGGCGATATGAAATTCCACTCTTATTTCGAATATTAAAAAAAAAAAATCGCGAGAGGTTTTAATAGATTTTATTTTCATTGCACAATTATTCTGAGTTAATACATATAATCTTTTCAGCTCACGTGAACACTCTTGCCGAATTTCTCCTAGTATTCCTTCTTTTTTTTAATTAGATCGAGAAAATTTTTTCGTGAATATCACAGAAGAAATTGGGACTTAAATTTTCTTCCTGAAGTAAATGGCGTCCTTTTAAGACCTCTTAATTTTACGCCTTTTTGTTTCGATGGGTTTATCAGTAACTTCGTCTAAGCCTTTAATCAGGTTCCAGATAATAAAAAAAAAAAAGGGGTTTTACAGCACAGGGTGTCTCAAAACTCACAGTACATAACAAATGTAATTTACATGTTATTTCTGTTACGTAATTCGCAAGAAATTATGAATTTAATTTCCTATCGTTCTGGTAATGGCAGATAAGGTCTCAAATTTGATTTATTTATTGATGTTGATTTCATTTCTATCTCCCCAGATTTTTAAGCAGATAAGTTCGTGATGTGCTGTAAAGAAAACACAAAATTTTGACAATCCTCGAACTATAATTCTATCATAATTAAAGAAATAAAAAAAAAAAAGAATTATCTCAAACTAAATGTAGGTTAAGTATTCTTCCACTATAAAATACCTTTACGGCTATTCAAAATATAATTTTAGCAGTTTCAATATGCTTCTCAGACAAATTCGTTAAAATCCTAAATTTCTTACGAACTTATCTGTCGCTTTCTTTTTAATTTTAATTTAAAATTCCGTGAATGTGAAAGAATACATTTAGATCGTTTAGTTAAAACAATTGCCTAAATAAATTAAAAAAGAATTAATAATTTCGATTTTCACTATCGAACTATTACAGCTAAATAATAATTTTAAAATATGCAATTGACTTTGATAACCTTTCAATAAAACATAATTATTATTAAATTTAATTAAAGCAGTCTGAAGCTATCGAAAATAAATTGGAGGTATTTTTTTAACTATAATAAAGCAGACTTTGTAATTCGAGGTCTTTTTACGATGGAAAAATAGTATACAGTATATTGAAAGCATTTCACATCTGTTTTTGAGAATGAAAATCCCCCACCCCCCTAAACCCTTTTGTGACTTTCGCAGTTTCTTGATTAATATATTTTTCAGCTTCACTTGGAACAAAACTATTTTGCTAAATCTGTGTTATATTTACGATAAAATTGTTAAAAAAATATACAAATTATTTCTGTAATTCCAAACGACCCTTTCCGCAAAATCCTTAAACAAATTAAGAGAAAAAACTGACTGAGATTTTAAACTCTTGAATGTAGAAACTTCTGGAATACTCTTGTTGTTACGATTCATTAATTTCAGAACAATACCGTGTTCTAAATGACATCCTAAGAACAAATAACTAGATTACCTTATTATGAGCCGTTAATTGGATTGGGGTAATGAAATCACAGTTGCCTTCATCAAATTTACTTATTTTTTTTCCTTTCTTATGTTTATATTTTCTTTAAGAAGAAATCCCGGTAATTCAATTACTATCTTCTGATAACTTGCTGTCATTTTTAACAATACTTACTGGGGTTTTTTTTTTCTTTTACAAAAATGACTTTTTAGCCTACTTTCCACGAAGAAAGTGGAGCTCTTCAAATCAGTCACTCTGTAAGTGTATCCCCTACCTAATAACTTTTGAACTCCTGGACGATTCTTCTTGAAACATGATATGCACATTCGAGAACTAGGGACAATCTAACTTTTATATAAGATATCTTTTCCAAAAGGCTTCTTGACAATACTTTTCTTCCAATGGGGATTTTTGTTCCCATAGAAAAATCACTCGAATCTAAACAGTGGATTTTTATCTTATTTCTGTTAATATCTGAGTGTCTTAAACTATGAATATTAATCCATTGCGCATTTCATTAACTTTTTTCATAATTTATAAGAAAAATTTGTATTCAGTACAAGTTAGAATTTGAAGAAATAACAAATTCATTAATTTCTGTAGATAACTTTTTTTATAACTTAATAATAATAATAATAAAGAAATAAAATAAAGAAATTTTAAGAAATCACATTTTAAGGAATTTCTTGGTGGAATTTTAAATTGTTTTAATTATCTTAAATTTTTTATAGTTACTACTTTTATTGTGCATGAGTAGGAATGATTTTCTGATTTGGAATCCAAGCATTTTATTTATTTTATTTGGATATAATAATAAGAATAGACAATAACAAACAGGCAAAAGGTAATAAAAAGTTTTACTTAATCAGATTTAGTCTGACTGTAGTAAACAATAAAGTACAAATTACAGCTTCAGACTGAATTTTCTGGAAATTCAGAATTAAGTTTTATGTTGAATGTAACTAATTAATTCTCATGCGTAAAATTTTTAACTTTATTCGGAGAGTTAAAACCTTAAGAGCCACTATTTTGCATCTTTTGATATCGAAGTTATTAATGCAACTTTTTCATCTAATATTCATTTATTGGACATATCTTTGTTTGTTGAATGCATTTTTTATCCCCTTTTCCCTTCTTTTGTAATCCCCTATCGGAAACCGAACCTATCCTTGTGGCTGTGGAACGAATGAGATTCATTTCGCAACGACACAAAGTTCTGTCTGCACTTGGTTCATGTAAGTTTGTCGGTGCAAGAATATCGGCTTTTATACGGAGGCCTTTGTTTTCTCCGTTGCACAGGTGTTACTCTTATGTCGTCAGTCCAACTTACAACATACTTGTCTTCTTTATTTTCCTAACTATACTTTTTCAGTATTAAAATTTATTCTTCAGGTTCTTTAATTTTTCACCCTTAACATTGGGTTTTATCAGCTGCTTAACAAGATAAATAAAAAATTTGGAATTTTGCTTAATGAAATCCAAAAATTTTTAAATTTAGTCTCACATTCGAATAGTATTCGTCCTAAGTAACATCTTCCATTAAATGAAGAGATTAAACAAATTCTACAACAATTCTAAAAGATCATTATATAACCTTTTCTCCATTTGGCTGAATAGTGAGAATGGTTTCTATTCCCTCTGTTTACTTATGCAATTTCAGATTTTCCTGGATACTGTAGCATCCAGTAATCAGTTTTCCATATTTCAATTTTCTACCTTATCGGGAAGCATAAAATTTTTTATTAAAAACTAAGTAAATAAAAGGGCTTTAGATAAAAACTCTCTCATCTACCCTCACATATTTTTGTTTTAAGATTTCGGCAAACCTTGGGTACACAGCCAAGCAAGCAAATTTTAAGTTTTATCTTGTTACCTTATCCGTAAGTTGCAAGAAAATTAGAACAAAAAAATTCAAACATTAGCCTTTAAATATGTATTTTAGATTGAAGTTTAAAAACAAAGACAGTGTTCTTTCTTCTACCCTTCCAAATATAAATTTGGGACTAATATTTACGTAACATCTTAATTTTTAAAGAGTATTTATATATTCTATAGCATATGCATGCTTAATTTATTTAAATTAATGCAACTTTTTAGAAAATAGTTCAAAAGATTTCTGAACATTGTTAAACATTTAATACTGCATTTGCTTCCTTATTTTTATTCCTTTTGCTTATTTTTGTATTTTTATGCAGCAAACAAATGCCTTTGAACTCTAGAAAATTACTGCTGTCGTTATTGCGATTGAATGACTTTTCTTTAATTATTAATTTGGAGTTACAATTCAAGAGAAACCATTCTAATGTTTAAAATTCCATTTTTTAAGAAAACCTTATCTACAAAAAAAAATATCTATGAAAAATAAAAATAAAAAAATTTTTAGATTTCATTAAGTCCGATTAAAAAACCTATAAAATCCTTAGAATTGAGGTTGAAACTACCAAGAGTCCAACAAAATAATTGGTTAGTTCTAATTATCTTTGGTGGATTTTTTTTGTGTGTGTTTTTCTCTTTTATCAGCCAATATTGAGTGAAAACATTCCACGATTTCACTTCGTTGTTTGCAAAAGAAAATTTATAGCTTTGTTTTTCCACTTCGAAATCAAAGTGGTTTTCAGAGAAAGACCATTATTAAACATTTACCGAAGAACTATAAAATTTATGTCAGTCTTTTATGAATAATCAAATAATGTCGTCCTTTATGAATCATATTTTTAATAGATATAGACTGTCGTTTTCCATCATCAGGCTGAACGTTTTCCAGTTTCTAAATTACAATTAAAAGAGCTACAAGTTTGTTTCGTAAAAATGCAAAGTAAAGTTCACTTGAAATATTTTAGTACATCAGTGAAGTTCGTTTTCTGTAATGTTAATGAAATATCAACTTTTAAATTACGATATTTTTGATAGTTATTAATAAAAGCTCAACTTTATCTTGAGATGAACTGAGATAACCTTATTTTGGTTTTTTGGCAAGTTCATTCTTTTTTAGATTTTTGAAGTTCATTCTCATATAAAAGAAAACGTTGTACAAAGAAAGCAAAACTCTTACCATAAAAGCGCTTCTTTTAGAAGAGTTTCAGCTGAACGATTCCTTTAATATGTAGTTAGGTACAAAGATGTGGAAATTAATGAGATCATCATCTACTAAGGGAGTATCCATTAAGCTGCTGGAGCTCTGTCTACTCTGAACTCCACAGTAGAATAGCAAAGACGAATGGTTGGTCTGGGATTCGTATTATTTCATTCGTGGTGTTTATAGCGGATTCTGGGGTTCGTAGTGTTAAAAAGACCATTTTTTTGTTTTGTTCATTTTCAGTTGGATGATCCTTAGAAGGACCTCCTCATCCCGAAATTTTGGAGTATATATATAAATATATATTTTTTGTTTGGTTAGATGGTCGGCACTTGTCACGTCCTTCCTCTTAACAAAACTCACACTTCTTTCGCTTTACGTAAATTAAATAGTAATGCTACTGCTTCGATTTTTCTTGGGCTTAAATTGTATTAGCCGTGAATGAAAGGAAAATAAATGTAAAGACTTTCAGAATACAAGGAAAATCCTGGTAATATTCACCAATATTCAAGGTCAACTGTAACAATACCAAAGAAGAACAAAAGGATATGCAGAACAGAAGAACAGGAAAGAAACTGCTGAGCAGCTTTTTATTAACAGTCAAAGTGTAATAAAGAAACTAACCAGAAGTTATCTAAATGAGAAATTTTATTTATTGCAGTTTTTTTAAAAAAAAAATGAAAGCTATACCGAAGGTTATGACTTTTAACTTTGAGAATACATTGAGAACATCATCTTAAATTATAATAATAACTTAAAAAAAATCTGGAATAAATATTGGCCTTTCTTAATCGCCTTGTAATTTTCAATTGCTAAAATTTTGTGTAGTTTTTCTGAAATATGAAAACAATAACTTAAATTTTTAATCCAACTTTTAAATTTCTATTATGAAAGCTACCAATTATAAATAAAATGCATTTTAAAATTAAAACTGTAATGATTTAACGTCTACATTTCAAAATTTTAGATTTTTTACCATAATAGTATTTAAAATGTCATAAAAGTTGTAGACGATATAATATATACACCGGAAGAAAAAAAATAATACATCTTAACATTTATAAACATATTTTAAGATATAAGATTTAGCAAACATTAGGTAGGCTTACTGGAGATATTTCCCTTAGATATACGAACAGACACTAACATTCACTTGCTTCCTTTAAGTAAGGAATCTCTTTAGATTGTAGCAGTAATGATTAAACTGCCTCTGTTTGTCTGTTCGCTTAACTGGCATAGCAGAATGACGCCAACCGTTGTTGTTGGTAACACGGCTGCTAAGAATGATGGTAAGGAATTCTACAGGGGGTTCCAATGAATGCGGCTGATAAACTATCTTTCTCTGAGAACCGAGTCTTCTTCTGATAAATGGCTCTTAATTCAAACAACCGCGTCCCTGTAGTTAAACTTAGTCAGTTGTTTACTTTTAGTTGATGATGGTAATCCGTCTTGTTATTCTAACTATTATTACAACGAAAAACGCTTAGCCGCACGGTAAGAATATCCAGCCACAAGAATTTGTAACAGTCTTTCTTGCATTACTTGGATTTTTAACGTCGAAGTTCGAGAAAACCAATGTTTTACACTTCTTAGTGCTGATCAGACCAGAGACCCAAGAGGATTACAATAACATGAAAACCGAATATAGAGATATAAGATTAAATGAAGAAAAACAAATAATAATCCTGACATTATTTATATAAATTATATAAACCACATAATTGTGATTAAGGAAATTCTTCTTATACATAATTCTTATATAATAATATATTTAACACAGCAACAAGATTTATAATGCATGCTTGTATTATCCATAGTTTTGATTGTTTTAATAGACAAAAAGGTGTGGCGTTTTTGTTAGTTATTCAAGAAGCATTGTAAAAATAATGAGACATTTCAATAATTGTAAATATTGCCTGTATTTGTCTGTTTAAATAACCTATGTTTGTTTAAATAGCTTTGAAATTAGAAGATAAGTTATGCCCGAAGAAGCAGAAGAAGTTACTTTCTGAAAAATATAGCAATGTTTGGAGAAGAATTTATGTTTCCTACATCATATCCTGACATTATTTTAGCAACCATCTCATAACCATTGTTTCAGAAGTAAAATAAAATGTACTGTTCGCTAAATAACTTTAATTTAGAAGATGCAACAGGTAGAAATGAATATTTAGAATTCGTTGGAAAAATTGAAGTGAAAAGAAAGTGATATTGAAATTAAAAGAAAGAGAAAGTTTAGATTATTAATTAAGTATTAATTTGTCTTTGAAATTTACATAAAGTAACTTCATCAAATAATTATACCATTTCTATCATTTCCTATTCTCATTGCAACTCAATAGATTCACAGTTATTTTTCTGCATTGGATTCCATATATCAACACATAAAAATAAATAATATATGTTACTTTGGAAAGAGAGGAACTACATTAGCCTAATGAAATTTATCTATTGCTCCCCCCCTCCCCACCTGCAAAAACAAAAAAAATCTTAACCCATTTAAGGAAAAGAATTCTCTGTATAAGTAAAAGTCAATTACAACCATAATCAATAGCTATTTCTTTATTCAGTAAATAACTTATAAATGGGACAATTTATACTCTTGTTAATGACAATGAGAAGTGTTGATACCGCATATCAAATTACGGAAAGAATATTTCATCTCTACAGATTATTGTTGATTAAATAATTTCCACTTTTTTATTTAGCTCAATCGAACGTCGAAGTTTTCTAATACATTAATAAATTTGAAAAGGTACTTTGCAAATACAGATTTACTTGTTCTTAATTATATAAATATAAAAAAAAAAAAAATTGCAAATTTGATCAAAAATGTTCAAAAGCTGTGACCGTCATTCTACAATTTTTCTTTAAGTTAATACTGTCAACTTTTGCTAAAATCACTGTGTATCGTAATACTCTAATGTATCGCTAATGTATCTTAATGATGTTGTATTTTCAATATGGAACCTCCAAAATTAAAATAAGAAATTATAAATTCACAGTAAAAATAATTTAAGAAATCCCTGTGGCGGACATTCTATTAGAATACCACAATAATGAATAATGGTTTTAAAGTTTTTTCCCAAATTAAAGTTTCTAAGAAATTCGATCCTCAAAACATTTTAAGAATTGAGTAAATAGCAGGTATTGTAAAATGTTTGAATTTCAAAATCCGTAAAGGCTGACTGTGAAACAATAATTATTCTGCAACATAAACTGCAAGAGTTTTTAACTTTGGAATTTGGACAGTGGCGATGACAGAATTATTGGATAGACAGCAATTGTCGAAGAATGGACGATCTGGGATGAGAAGATAAAGAGAGAATAGGACGGTCTCTGGGAGAGGCAGTTACCATGGTGATCAATCTACGTCCGGGATATGTCCGGGTCTCCCGAGAGGGAGGGCGCATCACCACGACCGGATGACAGCCAATCTGCATCCTAAGTGTGACCCCCTCCCCTCACGATTCCCGAGGGGAATTCAGAAGGGGAAATGGAAAACCCGTCTCGAGTTGAAGGCCCTGCCACCCTTTACAAGTTCCGTAAGGGTAATAGAGACCCCTGACGCACAGAACAACTCCACCGGAAACGTGGCACCGATTTGACGAGCCTTATTAGATAAGGAGCAGGTTTTCTTGAAGGCAGTTTTGATTGTAAAGTTCAATGTTTACATTCGTTGATAAGCGAGTAGGCAAATGACAAACAAACTGCAGTAATGGAATCAATAACATACGTCGCAAAGAACTTTTTCCGTTGTTATACTAACTTTCAGATTTATTTGAAATCGGGATGGTATTGTCCAATTTATGTAGGAAGAAGAGCAGTGATTCTTTCTCTTACAAAGGTCTTTGAAAACTATTCCGCTGGAAATACGTTATGCATTTGGACGGTTGCTGTCAGGGCCAACTATAAGCCCCGGGCAGAAAGATTTTCGAACAGCCTTATTTTTGCAAAACAGCTTTTTTCGAGGACTAATCTACTAGAATTCACATAAGAGCGGGGCTTGGAAATTATCCATGTAGGGCTCCCTCTCAAAAGATGGTTCAGTTTGCTGAGATCAGAGAACAATCTACGTTTGTACATTTTCCAAGTTGCGTTCGAAATGCAGTTCTCAGCGACTGTGAATGCTGAAATGCTTTGCAATGACCGTTACAGAGAAGTCGATCAGGTTGAAACATCAAGTTACAGAGGAAATGAATTCTTAATTTGTGGAACTTCCGCTATATTACTTAATATCTGTAAAACTTGGCTTTACATTCCTTTTTATTCTATTTATTTTTATGAAAACTAATGCTTATTCTGCATTATAGGCGTACGATCCAGAATTTGGGAATGGAAGGAATAATGGTAGTTGTAGTCGTTCAACCAAAAAAAAAAGTCCTTTTTTAACATGTAAATTAACAAATATATTAATGCAATAAATTACAATACAGTCCCTTTAGGGATTTCTGATCCCTATCAAACGGGTTCTGGAAGTTAGTAGTAATTATTGATACATTTTTTCTTCCTTATTTTTTAATATATCAAAAGCTATATATATAGTAAAGAATAAAAACAATTATCGTTATGAATATTAATATACAATAATATTATATTAAGCAATTTATACTAGTAAAAAGCGAATGGAAAAAAATAAATAATAAAAAGAGCAAACTAACAATTATAAATAGTTAAAAATTAGTTATTTGCAATATCGAGTTAACTGTAGTGTCTTAACATTCATAATAATACATAGATATTTAAATTTACCTATATTTAAAAATATATAAAATGTTTTTCTTTAATGTGAGTACAGCATTATTGCCCAAAATAGATACCAATTAACAAAAGAAATATTAAATTAAGCTTTCTTAAATATGTGCACTATTTGTTTTCAAATTTGATAGTTTTCAAATGCACTTAAGTTAAATTATTTATGAAGCTTTCTAAAGTGCCATTTATATTTCTTAATCCAAAACTATTATATATATATTAATTAATTTTATATTACTTTCGGTCCTTAAATTGTATTTCTGTAAATTATTATTTTTATTTTCCATATTTCATAATAATTTTGAAATATTATGTTGTAAATGAAATTCTATTTGAGAAACATAATTTCATATATTTAATTAACAGATAATTTCTTTTTTGAACATTATTCAATATCCCGTCAAGGGATGATCTTTTTAATTACTTGATAAGTAAACTCATAAGAAGGAGTTTCGAAACGTACGTCGTTTTTATTACGCATTGTTTTAACTTATTGATTAGTGACGTTTTAGTTGGCTTTTTATTATTAATATACAGTAAAACCCCGTTATTACGCTCGTCAAGGGACCATGACCTACAAGCGTAATAAGCGGGATAGCGCTATAGACGGGAAATGATTTATGAGATGGGGAAAGATTTGGACACCATTTTACAGGTAACATACATGATTCTGCAATAGATATAGTGCAAATATGAGCTTATTTCCTATTAAAAAGATCTTTGATTGTGGTTTGCCGTGTGTGTGTGTGCTACTGTTATAAATTATGACATTTTCAATGCAGTTCAGGTAACTATTAACGTCAATTAATACACCCTAGGAGCAATACTAATATATTTTCGGAGCAGATTTAGTCCACACTTTATTTTTTTACGTTTGCAACAACCCTTCGCTGCATCGGTAATTGCATCCCTGTTTTTCATTATTGTTCGCAGGCTGGACGAGGGAATTCCTATAGATTCTGCGAAATCCTTCTGACTTCTGTAGAATTCTCGTCGTACTTACGGAGAATTTGCAATGTTTCACTTATAGAAAGGGATTTCCGTTTCGACATTTTGCACAACTGTATCAGAAACCCGCAACTTCACAGTTCAAAGATTCCCTCCTACCAAGGAAAAAAAAAAAAAGAATCTTTACAGTGTTACATTTCTTTTCGATACAAAATTTCCGATATAAAAAAGCGCTACAAGCGGGATTTGAAGCGTTATAAGAGGGTAAAAGTATACAGAGATATATAGAAAATTCCAGGGACCGTATGAAAGGTGCGTAAAGAACGGGATAGTGCTATAAGCGGGAGCGTTATATCGGGGTTTTACTGTATCTGCACGTTAAGTTTTTTATCGTTATTCAATATCTTTTAAAAAAAAATAATTTTAAGACTTTAGTTTGTAAAATCTTTACAACAATTATAATAATCTAAGAAGCTTTTATCAATTTTTCGAATTTATCTTTCGATTTCGATAAACTTTTGATTTAAAAAAAAAAAAAAAAAAAAAAAAAAAATTAAATTAAAATTAAAATTGAAATTCTTAGCGACCAAGACCTGGTTGGTTTTCCTATTCTTATTTTCTTTCTTTCTTTCTTTTTATTTTATTTGCTTTTTTCTTTTTTTACCAAATGATTTAAATCTGGTCACTGTTCAATAATTTTACTTTCAAAGATATATCCCAGAAGGCTGTTCTAGTCAACAGTTTTTTTGTAAAACACTAATTTTAAAAAACACAGATCTTGTGCTGTAAGTACCATCTTAGTTGTTCCTTATTTGATCTTATTATGACTTCTCAAAATCAAGGTCTACTGTAAGGAGATGTAGAATTTCAATCATAAAAAAAAATATCACTCCTTACGTGTTGTCTTTTATTTTCACCATTAGCTTGGAGTTTCGTTTGATTACTTCTTTCCCTCCCCCGCAGTCTTAATCTCGAGAAAGTTGCTTTAAAGTTAGCCAATTGCTGTCAGTCTTTCTCTTCAAAACGGGGGTTCGTGGTTTAAGTGTTGTTCTCGAGGCCCCGAGGCTCACGTGAATTAATTAATTCCCAGCGTCATTCGGTGTCTTTCTGGTGGCTTTAGGCTTTGGGATTCTGTCTTTGGGGACTTCCCTTTTCCAAGTCCAGCCTAAACGGCAATAAATCACCCTCTGCGTTCATTCATACGCCCCTAACCAATCATATATAATGCAAGATGTTTATGTTTGCTTATGGAAAAGCGAATTAATTGTTTAACTTCGCACTTAGAATGTGTTAAGTTGGATAAAAAGCGTAAATAATGCAAAGTCGCTAATTGTCGATTTCAGCCGCAAGTGTAATTGAAGTTTATTCATAATAACAATAATTATAGTTGGTGAGCCAGTTTTTGAATGCCCACAAGGGTAAAACCTAAAGTTAGTTGTTGCACTGCATAATGGAAACATGCTATTAAAATATCAGCTTCTCCAAATACTTAGAGTTGTTGTAGTCTGGTAACTGAGGTTTATTGGGAGGAAGAAATGGCCACATTAAGCTGTAGACGATAAAAGTGAATAATACCCATTTACAGTATAGTTTCAGCGTTCTAACGTTGACATAGCGGAATAACATCACATTATTCCTAATGTTTTTGATAAAAGAAGGTTTTTGGTAATAAGCTGTCCTAATCTGTAATCTCACAATGTATCAAACTCAACAGTAATGGTGCTTTTGATAGTTTAAAGCATAATAAACTTTCAGCATACTATGATAACTAGTACGTTGACGTACAAATATTTTCGACTGAAAATCTAATGTTGTCATCCCCATAATATTCTCATTATTCACTTTATTTGCAGTTTCATTTGACTAATTTTAGTTTATTTTTAGAAATGTTTGTAACTCCATTCATAATGATGACTTCGTTTTTAAAACTTTTGAAGATTTTAGACATTAAGATAGATATAAAATCGTCCTTTTGTCCAGTTTCAGGAAATACTAGCAACTTTGATGGAAAAAAACCTGAAACTTCGTACACTGCCCTTTTGTGTGTCTTTCTTTTTAACTCAATGTCATTTACCCTATTTACCTCCAGTAAATAAAAATAGAGGACAGGCTATACAATGAAAACACAAACAATTCCAGAGAAAAGCTACAAGTCAAGAAATTATTTCTTATTACATCAAAAGCATCTTTGTAAGTTCCTTTGAAAATGACAGAGGGTATCCGGACCCGTTTTTCCACTTAGTGAGTGATCTCGTCAGTCTGATCAAGCTCTTAATCCACCACACCCTCCCCTCTTCCCCTCCTTTTTTTTTCCCCCCCTTTTTTTTTTAAGTTTTTGAATCACCATTCCCTATTTGGGTGTTAAAAGGAGTTTGATGTTGTTTCCAATCGACTTTTATAATCCACTTCCATTATTCGGTGGGTAGATTTGCTAGGCTTTTTTTTTTCCCCTCTCCCTCCCTCTCTTGAAAGGTCATAAACACGAAGCCTAAGCGGGGGTGTGAAGCTGCTGCTCGAAAAACAACATCACAGGAAATAAAGCAGAAATGTCCACCAAAACATAAACAGCTTAGAAAAGAAATATCGCTAAATGAGTTCGAAGAAAACTTATTCAATGAACAGAGAAATGAAAACAAAAAAGTTTGATTTTTCCTTTGAAGTTTTCGAAGAAATAAGCTGTAAGTCTGAGAATATCTAAACTTTTAAGAAAGACATTCAAAAACAGATAAATAAGCTTTAAAAAATAGTTATCAATTGTATAAATAAGTATTAAACCTGATAATAAATAAAAATTAATAGTTAGGAAATATTTTCACATATATTTACAGATAGAGAACGTATCAAAACTCTCTGTTTAATTTTAATAGGAGATAAGGAGCACCAAGATAAATCATTTTCGTCTAGGAATGTATTTCCGCTGATGGCATCCTTCGGTGCTAGAGGGCGCTATTTAGCGGCGTTGCAATCGGCTAGAAAGGAAATGTGGAACACCAAGACCAACTTAAATAAATTGAAACAAGTGTGAACAACTTGTTTATTCAAAGAAGGAGTTCAAAGTTGCGGCCGGAAACAGCAATGCAGGCCTGATAGCGTCTAAGCATTAATTGACGTACATTTAGAAAGATTTCGCTAACAGTTGCAACGGCAACGCCAGATACATGTCAGCCATCTCAGCAGTCGTGAAACGCTCCCTGTTACATCCGATTTACGAATGCCGCGGCAAACACAAGTCCGTTCGCACTTTGTATCTCTAGACGATTGCAGCGTCACTAAATAGCGCCCTCCAGCACCGAATGTTGCCGTCAGCGGACATACATTCATGGACGAAAAAAGTTTGTCTTTGTGCTCCCTATCTTATGTATAGAGTTTTGGAACACCTTGTATATTAAATCGAAATAAATAGGAAATTTATGGATATGCATGTATCTGTTCAAAATGTTTAGCATGCTTCCCAACATGCTACAAACTTGAAATTTGGCATGTGAGCCTGAATTAAGTGGTCTGCAATGCTTTCCCCTGCCATTACGAGGTTACAATTTCCATTTCTTTCTCATCCACATCATTGTAACCCGGGGATTCTGCTAGTAATTAATAAACATGAAATGTAAACATGTAAACATGTTCCTACATTGATAGACATATCATTTCATATTGATCAGTATATGTATACTTAGTGTCTGTATCTAAATATACAGTTATATTTATATGTATATTTCCTTATGTATTTGTTTATTTTTTTATAAATATTTAGGATTTACCTATTTATTAATAGCTATATTTTTATAATTTATTGTAAATATAATTTAAAACTCCTGTGTATATTTTATTTAAGAGATGGGCATTTAATTTGCTTATAAAGGTTTTAATTTTCTAAATATAATTAGGTAGGAAATTAAAACCAAAAATGTTACCATGCCCTCTTTCCTGGCTTCCCTTTCTATCCTATTCGTTGCTCCACGAATTTGTCCATCAGTAAATCATTTAAAAAAAAAAAGAAGTAAAAATGGCTTTCTGAAATTACACAACCTAATGCAATTGAAGGTACATCTCTGGGACTTATAAAATTACCTCGGGTGGATTTAGTCTTGGTTATTCCACTTTCTATTAGGGGAAAGGAATATGAGGAAGGGGACGTTTCAAAGTTATTTTCTTCAAAATTTAATTACGGCATCCGTGCAGAGCGTGGCCGCAGTAATTAAGCCACCACTTACCACTACAAGAACTCACTTGAGATTATTGCACTTGAGTGTTGTATCCTGTGAATAATGATCACTTATATATTTCATTAAGTAATCCTTATTCACCAGGAGAATTAACAAGTCCTCCTCTTTTCTATTTTAGAAGAATTTTAATGATTTATGAGTTATAAGCTGCCTTTTGTACAGTTTTTGAAGACATAGTTTAATTAGAGCACGTTGATGCTTCCGAAAACTCCTTGGCTAAAACGCTTTTTTTTTTTTCTTTAATTATGGTTCCACGCACAAATAGCCTGAAAGGACCAACGGTTTACTTAGGCCTAACGTTTCTGCTTCAAGTTGTTTTGGTGCGAAAGTACCGGAAACTTAAGCTTGGTTAGACATAGCTTTAGTTGCTGCTTAGTGGAAAATATGACATCGTGAGATATCTAATTAAGCTGGTAAGTTCCACTTAATAAGCAAAACTAATAGCTAACTAACTAAAAAGTAAAGTTATATGAATTCCTAAGTTTAAACAAATTTGTTTCTTTTTTTTTAATATGGGTTCAATTTGGTTTTATTTGCTATACAGAGTTCTTTTATTTTGTTTTGTTTTTTTAACTGATAGAACATTAAATTGGTTGTCCCAGTTTTATATGTCTTTGAAGATAGAGAATCGATCTTGTAAATCAGGATGGTCCTCAGGATTCGCTATTTTAATCCTGTAATCTTAGAAAAATAACGTAAATATTAATAATGAAAAATGTATATATTAGTTCGTTTTCTTTCTGTTGTCGAATTATTGACTGTATTTGTTTAGCCTCCACTGGAACATTTTTCTTTACTGTTTATCCAGTTCACTGTTTGTCTGTTTGTTTAGGCATCACGTTAAAAGGCTGAATGGATTTTCAAAATATTTGATACGTAGCATAATATTGGCCAACTTCAAACATAGGCGCACTTATTTTTATCTCTGCGTCTCCCGTTCTTTAAAAATGATTCCCCGAATCTCTCGTTTAATCTCTCGTGCTTGTTCAGTGCCCACTATGCGATGGAAAGCTGAACATAGAACTAATTTTTAATTCTACAAAAAAAATAATTACTATTTGAATAAACGTAACAGAACGATAAATGTAGTTGTCGAATATCACTTAAAAAAATGAATATAAATTTGAGTCAATAAACTAAAATTTGTAGAAAGTAAAACCTAAAATGTTTATTTAAAATAAATATTTATGTTTACTTAAAGCAAACAAAGCCAATTTACTGTTTTCACGATAAATTCACTTTCCGCTGTGTTTACAGAAACACAGAAGGGGTTTTATGAGTTTTAAGCTTATTAGAATGTTCAAGTACAATTCGTGAAATATGTTCGTTACATCATGAAACATTACCAGTTTTAAGGCTCTGCAATTGTGCTGAAATTAAGGATTTCGATGAGATCAAAAGGTTCCAAAAGTTAATGAAATTTCTAAAAAAAAAAATAAAATCGTACTTTCTTAAATTGTTTTTTTAGCGGCCCCATGGTTACAGCTTGCCTGTAAAACCGCTAGGGGACCGCTCTTCCTTTGGCCTGTCTGTATGTCAAAAGATATTAGAATGAAACGTTCACCATTGTGTTCAGCATAAAAAAGTAAATGACCACGTATAAAAAAATCAGAACTGTAGGACCACTCCCTGACCTCCCAAAGCGTTTTTAAAACAAAGACAACGCCTAGGGGGGGGGGGTCAGGAAGTGGTCGTAGACGTCTGATTTTTTACACGTGGTCACCTACTTTTTGATGCTGAATAGAATGGTGAAGGTTTCGTTCTAACATCTCTAACCGTTTGGCCACTACAGAGTGTGCCATCCAGACAGCACAAAAGCAATGTTAACGGCTCTAGGTTACAGCTTGCCTGTAAAACATAGGGGGCCGAAACCTTCAAAAAGTAGGGAACCACGTTTAAAAAAAATCAGATCTCTAGGACCATTCCCTGACCGGAAGTTGGGGTCAAAAGGGATCGCTTCCGATAAAGTTGTGTTTATAAAAGTTTGTTTATAAAATTGTGCATATTATGGGGCCGCTTTGCTTTTGACACTGTCTAAAAGCATTAATTATCTTGTTGTTGTTTTTTTCATTTTTCTTTATCTTTTTAAAGCCAATACAAAGGAAAAACATTTCCTGACTTGGAAATTGTAATTTTAATACATACCTACAGTAAAAAAAAAAAAAAAAAGTGAGCATTATTTGTCTCTGAATCGCATAAGATGCTTAACTTAATCCTATCCAAGAACGCGGAAATTAGCGGATTACTAAAGGAACAATGTTCAAAGTGAGACATTGATAGAAGCTCATTGTTCGTTTTATACGCGGTTTTCTGTAGAATGTTTCTAAGCATCTGATGAAGTTCTTGACAAAAACTGTCCTGGAAAAACTTTCAGACATGAAAATAACTATCTGTTATCCATAAATATTTAAGCTATGTTCTAGAAAGATCCAGTCACTGGTTTTAAAATTATTAAGGTGGTTTACAACACTTATATGTTGATACTCTCTCCCCTTTGCAACAATGGAAGATAGCAAAACCAAGGCGGACTTTACAAACTTCATTCCCGGACTCTTAGAAGTCTAAGGTCTCGAGCCATATACTATTAATCTAAAGATATTGTTTTGGAATAATTCATTTCCTTTTCTCAATTTTCCAAATCATCTTTACATTCTGAAATACTATTACAGTGTTTCATAAACACTAACTTGCAAATCCGACATTTATACATTAAAAAATTGAGTAAATAATCTATGCTTCTTTTTCTGCACAGGTTTTCTCTGTTTCACATTTTCTTTGCAGCCGATTTAGCCTACTTATAATTATCTTACTAGTCTTCCGCGTCCTTAGCGTGCTAATTCATCTTCTTTCTTTCGTTCTTTCTTTATGTTAACCAAACGATTTTATGGAGTATAAATTTGGAATTTTCTTTCTGTTAAAAAATGGTAAAAGTCACATGCTGCATAAGCAACGATGCTATCAATATTTCAGAGGACTTTTTTCCCATTAGATGTGCAGGGAATCTTGCAAGTGAAATTTGCGATAAATATTAGGAAACAATAACTTTCATTTTTTCTTAAATTTGACTTCCTGTCTCCACATTTAGGGATTTTTATTTTATTATAATATATATAACTTTTTTTAATTTTATAGAGATAGAAAACGAAATGGATTGATAAGCAATAAAGTGATATCACATATTAACACCACCATAGATTTGACTGTAAAACGACTAATCTGAAGTAGTTCGATTTCCTGATGTGTTATCAAAAGCCTACAATCAAATTGGCAAATGTTGAATATGTTAATCTTACTGAAGTATAGATCGTACCAATTTATTTAAACACTTCCTTCGCGCCATCTGTCCGTTATACTTTGGACGCGCCTTAAAAATAATTAGTCGATCTGCCCAGAGCTAGTTAAGAAATGGTGTTTTTGAAGCAGAAGAGTCTACGCACGAGACGCGCATCGCGTCCCTGCTGGTCAGGTCATCGACCTAAAGCTTTGCGGCGCTGATGGACGCCTCCTAGCGGATGACCTAGAAAACCGAGGCGTTTGGCCCTGTGCCAGCACTGTCTGCGCTGAACATGGCGACATTGTGGCGGGGGCAACGGTGGATGGGTGGGAAGGTGAAAAGGACCTTCGGAAACTGGGACAAGGTGGGTGAAACGGGACGTTCGTAACGCCTACGCAGATTGTAGGTGGTGAGTTATGACCTAATAGGGCCTTCATTATCGGAATTGACTAAGGAAAAAAAGGAGCTTAAAGAGTGAAGAACCCATTCACAACCAAAATAGCTTAAAAAAAAAAAGAGAAACAGATAAAAATTTTAATATATTTGAATCCTATTATGGATTGCTTTTTAATTTCAAAATGAAGAGTTTTAAAGAGCTTCTCCGTTACTTTTCAGTTTTAAAATATCATGAAAAATTAAAAGTTAATTCAAAGGAAACGAAGTTTTTTATAAAGTCAAATAGTTATAATGTCCTCTCCTATAGTTATTTTTTTATTGGATTTGCATATTGCAATTATGTTAGTTCGAAATTAAAATATAAGATTTTTTATCATAATAGTGATGCATCAAAAGCAGCTAATGTTGTAAGTAGATTAGGAAATAACAAAATTGAACTGTTCTTATTGATTTCCTATATTCACTAAAGCACTGGTAATGCTTCTTTTTTTTTTTTCTTTTATTTCTTGAGGGTGACTTTTCTGAAATAAATTGAAAGAATTGGGATCAAAAATCTTGTGGATGTAAACTTTAAGCTATGCATCACAATAAAAATACATAATCGCACATAAATAAGGATTCATTGAGCTGTTTTTAGTATTTGTGATCCTGGGAATCCAGGACAGCTGTTTCTGATTTCCTAACCATCATCAGCTGGATTCGCCCAGTGTCTATAGCTCAATGATCTCAAAAGACAAAAAGAGAACAAAATTCAACATAACAACGGCCCTCCATATTAAAAACAACAATATATAAATTAAGAATTAAAAAGGCCAATCATTCAATCCTCGCTAGCAGATCGGTATCAGAAATACTAAAACCAGCTCAGTGAATCCTTATTTATGCGCATTTATGTATTTTTATTGTGATGTTATTATGATTTATGTACGTTAAACTTATTGTTTTAAGCTATGCATGTACAAGGAAATAAGTTGTATTTTAACTTTCTTTAATTTTCAACAAATACTGAAATGTGTAAATAAAGAACTAATTACAATGAGATAATACAATGGTGTTTATGGGAGAGCCTTTAGGAGTGTAAGACAACGTTAGTCAAGTTGTGGAACTGAACTGAATTAATTTATTAAATAAAAAACATGGGTTTTTATAGATTACACCTTGAAGAATTTGATTGGAAGATTAATTAAAAATATACATCATGATTGGCTAAAAACATAACGAACTTAAATTAATTAACTAATTAAACGGCTGCAATGGAAAAGAATTTAAAAATAAACAGAATAGCAATAATTAGAAAATAGAAAAGGAATGATTTAAAATAAATAACGGTAAATATTAAAATGAATAAAATACAGATAAATGATATCTAAAAATATTTACGTATAAGCTGTTATAATATATTATTTCATGAAATATTGCAGATGCAGGATATGTTAATTAATGAAATATAAGATGTAAAATTTTGTTGTTTTCTTATGTAAGGTTGAGTTGATGGGTTACTAGAATTGATATATCTGATCATTTATTAATTATTTTTATGAGTTAACTACACATATTGCTTTGAGTAAACAAAAGCAAGAAGATAGAAGTGACTGGAGATATGTCTTTAGGGGTCAATTAAGTTCTGTTGAACAGGTGCCTACGAGAGAGAGACAGAGAGTTAGTTGGGTGTTAAATATTCATGAGAGAGGGGTTGGGGTAAGCGCTCTCGCAGGGCGTTGAGATGCAAAGCAGAGGGAAATGGTCTTATGAGGTACCCTTAGCTAAAAGCGCTCTTTTGCCTCTCGAGAATAACTGAAGTTTACAATGTAGAAAAGAAAGGGGCTGTTGGGAGGGGGACCACACTGCACCCGCTAAAGTCCAACTGCATCATCCTCATTTTCGAATACTAGTTTATAAAGCACTAGTTTAAAACAGGGAGTATGTAATCTTTGTAATTTTTGTGAGCGTGTAAAATTTTGTTCCCTTTCTCTGATGTATGGAGAATAATTGTCGCTCCAGTAAAAAACACGTTTTCGCATTAAAATTTGAGATGCAAATATGTGTAATGTTTTCCTGCAATTGTTTAAAGACCTTTAAAATGTAAATGTGTCAGTTTCCCCAACAGCAGTTTCTTATTTTGGCAAATAACTACTACGAACTTTTCTTGTTAAAGCAGTCTTTATTTGAATGACCTGTTCTTCAAGTCACGTGGAAGATTAAAAAAGAGTTAATATGTTTCAGTTTTGTTTTTGGGCCTTTAAAAATTAAACAACTAAAAAAAAAAACAAAAACCAAAGACTAAAATAATGCAATCAATGAACCAAACTTGTTTGCTAGCTTCGCTCGTAGTGGGAGGTAATTTATTGTAAAAAGCACATTACATAATGTTTCAAATATGCATTTAATGCACGCAGCGTAAGTGCATTAAATGTATTCTTTCTAGTAAGCAACATGGGCTTCATAAACAGCGCTAATAAAAAAAAAATGCCAATAATCTTAAGTAGAATTTAAACATAATAATTTCGTATGAGTTTCATTTAAGACTAGTCGTGTCACTATTCTTAAAAAGTTGAATAGTGTAATTATTTTTCATGATTGCTTAATGCTTTCTTATTAAAATACATGCATATAAAATCTAAATATAGAAATTTAATGTCTGTGCAATTAATGGTGTAATTAAAAAAGACAAGTGTAAAAGATCGGGAGGTCAGCTCGAAACCTGGTCATGCCTTAATTTTAATGATTTTAATGTGATTTTAATGTGTTTTGATGTTTTTGTGTGTCTGGCCTTTTTTAATTATAAAATCTAAATAGATGAGGAAGTAAATAAAGGTTATAATAAAATTCTACTGAGGAAATAGATGAGATCCAAAAACTCCATAGTTAGAGTATGAATAAATTATAAACTAAAATAGATGGGACTACAGTAAAATAATCGTGCTTATGTAATGTATTTTTCTTGATATAACTCTTTATTGATATAAGTGAATAGTTATTTTTTTTCGAGCCTGTTATTAGTTCAGAAGTGGAGTGAATATTCAAGACTTACATTATTAAGATTTGACTGATGAATATTGATTCTCAGGGACACTGTTAAGTAACTCGGAAACACCAGTGAGTCATTATCATGTTGATTATATCTTTGACAAGTCGGAGCTTTCTCTTATTTCCGTCTGGAGCGCTGCCAAATCACTTTGACCCACTCATTAAAAGATAGAAGTAATCTTCGTATCACCTGACACGTGGTTTATCATGTAGAACAACAGTAAAAATAGGCTGTTCGTCACCTACATCATTTCACTGCAATATGGTGATGAAGGAGGCATTAAATTAACAAAGAAAAAAAATTACCTTTTCGAGAAGATATATTACAATCATTATGAATCGTCAAATATATAACTTATGATAAATCGTAATGAGTAAAACAGCTTTACAAAGTTTACTATGAAATAGAGGACAAGAGATAGATATAAAATAAAGTTAATTCATTTTTCTTTTAAGGGACTCCGGGACAGCCTGTTTAGAGATCATCTCTCATCAGCAGGAACAATCCATAGATCTGTTTCAACTCATAATGGCGCAATTTGAAACTAGTTACTTTTTTTTAAATAATTCCTTTGGAAATCAGTGTTGTAAAATTTTGGAAAGCTAACTTCACATGTTTCGTCTGCCATCACTGAGGTTCTCCAACTGGAGAGAGATAATACTTCCGAAACAGAATTAACGTTTTTCGATTTAAGGAAAAAAAAGAAAGAAAAGTAAAGATGGACTCTGATTTCACATCTGTTTACTAGCTGGTTTATATAAAATAGTTTTATTTAACAGTTTTAGTTGTTGATAGTTAGAGGTCATGTCCAAGTGATTTCATCAAAGTGCTTATAATAGATGCCGACTTGTTTTGAAGAGAAAAGCTACAAATGAAAAATTCTCATTGCAAAGTCATCCTTCGCTTATATTGCTGCAGTCACAACGTTGTGCTGTTATGGTTTTAATATCAAATTGGTTTAACATAGAAAAAAGAAAGAATGTCTTAAATTAAAAGTTATTTGCTTTTGATTTAATCCCTTAAAGATGTTTATTTAAAAATTCTGTAAGGGCATTGATGAAGAACATTTAGAAATTTTCATTCGAATCAAAAAATTAATAAAAGATACGAATTCTTATGATTTGCTACTTTTTGTTATCTTTTCTTTTTATTTATTTGAATGTTAGTTTTGATTTATCATGTCTTTTATGGTTCTATTCTAGCAGTAATTTAAGGTAGGGTTATGATGATACGATTGAAGGGTATCATGACAACCGACATTTCGCTTCCATCGTTTCTCTGTAACCTAACATGACGGAAGTAGTTACTTCATTGTTTTTTTGGGGGGAAGCAAAGACATTATCTGTCACAATCTTCACATCTTTGGGATTTGTAGCTGTCAGGCATCCGTCGTGATTTTGGGAAAATTGATTTTCGTAAAAATATATATGCGAATTTTATAAATCTTCTCCCCACCCTCGCCCTCTCTCTCAGAATATTCGGGTGTTGTTGTTGAATGTGCTGGCATTTGCATCTGTGAATTGCCTTATACTTTGACATTAAGGAATTTCCAGACCAATGACACACTTCCGATTCGGTTAAGTCTGATTCGCAGCTGCAACTGGAGTCCATAGCTGTCAAAAGTGCCGTCTTTCATAGGAGGTCTGACGTTCCTTCAGAGGGCTTGATTCATGATGATGGAAGAGGAGGGGCTGCTCGTGACGGAACAAGATGAAAAACGGAATTGCTGGCATTCCTAGACACGGAGAAACTGGGAAACAGATTCACGTCATTTACACTTTCCGACAGTGTCACCTGAAAAGAAGAAAAAGAAATCCGGAATTAATATTATGGCCAGAGAGATTCAGATCATTTGTTCAAGTCTCTATCCATTATATTCCAGAAGGGAGGTGGAGGGAAGGGAGACGAGACTGTTATTACTTGGTTACCTTTACTGTTATACAATGTATCCGAATGACTCTCCAGCAACTCAAGCAATAATTCATAGTGAGCAACGGTTAAAAATGCAGTATTTCAAAAAACTAAAGAAAAACTAAATGAAATTTGTAAAATATAAGAAGTTAGAAAGAACTGGAAGACTATTTTCCTTAAAATGTTATTTCTCAAAATTTCTTTAATAAAAAGTTGTGAAAATGACAAAAACAAAATTGAATGTTTGTAGGCCAATTATAATATCCACTGCGTACAGTAGGTCAACCTAATGCCCGTTCGCCTTTAATACCCGGAAAGAAACCGATACCCATTCTATAGAGAGTTGGGTGTAGCTAGGATCCTTCTGGAAGAGAATTTAACATAGAAAAATTTCCAAATTCCGTCGTAGATTGAACCCAGCTCCCCCGGCCCTCAATCAAGTGCGTTACGACTACCTTACCCGCACCCAAAATCGAATTGTTAGAATAATAATAATAAAGTGATACAGTACAGAAACTGGTTAACAACTCGTGTTTTTGTTATTTAGTAAAGCTTGTTTAAATCCGTGTCTATTCTACATTATTTTGATCCTTCTAGATTGGTTATGCACAAATATTACAAATTCCAGTGTATGGTAATTATCCTAAATCTGTGAATTTAAACTTTGTAATTATTGCCTGATCTAACTCAAGTGACTTTATATAGATTTGCTGAAACCGAAAATAAAGTCTTTTTCCTTCTTAACTTATAATTTTTGACAAAAGAGTTGTAGTGATATTTATAGTTTCATAGAAATAACACAAATATTAGAGTTTCACTTTAACCCTTTTACAAATTATTAAAATCAATTTATCGTGGTTTTTTTTTTCTTCTTTTTCTTTACTTCCTTACGAAATCGCATCAACATGAAATCAGTACGTGATAGGAATTCTTTGGCATCGATTTTAGACCCTAATCGATACATTAAAATTACCCTAAAAACATTAAAATACTCGCTGCAATTCATCGCAGTCTGATGTAATTTTATGTTGTACGCTTAATTTTAATAAGTTTTGATTTTTTTTTAAAAGACCCGCTGGTTTCACGAGAAAATTTAATTAAATTTGATTGGTTTATTTCGTTGACAATTTCTTTGATCCAATGCTATTGAAGGATATGTTGTACAGAAAAACTACAAAATTTTGTCTTTTCTAAATCAGCCCTAACTCTGGTCTCAAACAACCCATCGAGCTCAACTAAACGTTATCAACATAATGATAGTTTAATACTGCTTAGGATTTTTTGCATATTTACATATTTCTTATTATTAGCAAAAAGATTCCTAGATCGTACTCTAATGTATTAAACAAAGGAATAAATATTTATTTTTTATAATTTGTTTTTTATGTTGAATAATCAGTTTGTATTTATCAGCTGCATTGCTTCTACTGCCTTTACTTGTCCATTCCTCATATTCTTTGATTGTTCTTAATTTATACGTGTTCTATTCACTTTCTTTTGAAGTATAATTAACCCGTTCTACTGAGCTCAGGGTGTCTCTCGCCTGACCAATCAAGTAGCCTGATGACCTCCAACATTCTTATTCGGTCGCGATGAGCTCATTTGCTTCGCCTTACGAAGGCCGTCCTACTCTTTTGTCGTGCACTTCAAATTAACCCTTTCGATGGACTGTTGGCGCCATCTCGCGGTCATTTGGCGAAAGACCAAAATAGATATGTGCTAATGTTGGTTACAATTTAAATTCAGAGCAAGATCAGTTCGTGAACTCTTGATTTCTTAATTAATTAATGGTTAAGTTTTTGTCAGGTTTTATTTTCAGTTAAAAAAAAAGTAGAAAATTGTTTTGTTTTTGTCTTTTTAAAAACAGCAAAATTTATACTGAATACTTACATGATAAATAGGTAGATGCAGATAAAACACATTATTATAGCTAAGTTGCAATCAAGATGAGAAAAGATTTCAATATTGGAAAAGAAAATATATAGATAATAAAAAAAAAAATTTTTTTTACGTATACCGTATTTAGTATTGTTTTAGTTTCTATTTATATTTCGTAATCGTTACTATAAATAGAAATATTAGTAGAAATATTATTTTAAGAATAATATATATATTTATATATAGACTACTATATTATTAACTTCAAAAATGATCAGAATTGTTTTTGTTTTTTTAAGGATGGAAAGGGGAGGAGTTAAACCAAATAATGATATATCGATGATGAGTAAAAATCGTGAAAAAGTATTAAGAAACTCGGTGCAGTCGTTTCAGCGTGATATCCGTATAAACATGCAGATAGGAAATGTGAAAGCTGAATAATAGATTTCGCATGACAGTCAATTATTGTTAATATTTTTTTTTTTTAATTTTTATTCACTTTTTTTTAAAAAAAATAATTACTTATATTGATTTCGAAGGGAGAAACAAAAAAAACAAAAAAGACAATTCCGTAATTGGTTTAGTCACGTGATGTAACGTCACTATTGTTAAAGATCATCTGGATTGAAGACAATTTTTTTTTTTTTTTTCAATCGATGCAATTTGAATTAGAGTAAAATAGAAACGTGACGAATATACTTATTATGAAGCACATATAAATATTGAATTATTAATACATTGATTGGCTATGATTCTATGTAAGGCGACGATGGAATGTAAGTTAAGGAGCTAATAGCTGGGGTCTGTATGAGAACAGAAGTTTAGGATTGGTTTCGATTCTTAATATTTAGTAAGTTATAGTAATTAGGATGTAGTTAAAAAAAAAGTACGTAGTTTTGCCATATATTATTTACGTTACGAATGAAGTTCAAAGATAGACTTGGAGATGAATCTTACCACAAATTTTCTTCTACATTAATCTTAGAAAGCTACGAACAACAAAATGTCCATTTTTTTTAAGTAAATTTTATATAACAAACCTACGAATAATAATATAAAATACGAGATTCGTTGTAAATAAATTTATTTCTTTTAGTTATGAAATTCGTTAGTGTTAATTAATGTTGAAATCAAAGATTTTGTTGAATATAAGAATGTAATGTCACAGCAGCAGTGTTAACAATAAAGGCATGAGATGCATGTCTTCAACAATTGATGGAAATATAACGGACGTGCGGATTTCCAAAAAGGAAAGAAACATGTGAATGCTATAGAAGGAAGCTTATAATAACTCAGGGAGTTGTTAAATTTACATGGGAAATTCTCGTTAGGATATTGGTGAGTGAATTAATCAATGATGAAATTCCAGTAAGTACTATTACGAACTTTATGAAATGTTTTGAAAGTTGATATGACAAGAAACACTAAAGATGAATTGATTTACGTAGTGATACAAATATTTATAAGCATCATGCTTTAATAATAATTATTCTAATCATCATGCTGAAAAAGAAGTTTATGAAAATAACAAATGGATAATTTGCTTTATAGATTCCAAGGTTATTAAGAACTGTTCTGCAAAAATAAGATATATCCTTAGTTATTGTAGTTATGGAGCGTTTCACAAGACCAACATGTTTCGTAATTTACATGATCATTAAGAAAGTTCTTTTTAAGTTCCAAAAACTAAAGACAATCGTCATTTACTTCCTTCGTTTTAATAACGTCGGAATATGGCGTCATCGTACAATAATCTATTTCTGAAACATATTCAAACATAAAATTATAGTAGAAGGCGACTATCCAAGGCTCAATTAACGATGGTCATCTGTAGTATTATACAAGCTTTCTTTTTTAATTCTCTGTATTTACAAATGATAAGAATGTTTATCTTATATTTTTATAGGTTAGTGTCTTCTATTTACTAGGATAATTAACGTTTACTGAATTAGAATTTGCTGTTACTAATTATTTCATGCCACGGATTTCTTTGGGATTTAGCATTTAAAAGACTTATTATGAAAAATCTCAATTGTTATAATTGAGCTTTGCTTTTAATAAGAAGGAACCAAACACCTGCGTTTTGTTTTTTGTAATTTATTGTTTCTTAGGAGCAGATGCTATTTTGTTTCTTCCGTATTGTTCTTCAAATAAACAAAACATCTCAGTCACGGAAGATGTTTCCAATGGCAGATGGTGTTAGTTTAATTTCCCTTATAAACAATGAAAAAACATAAAAACGAGTCTACATTAAAATAGATTGAACATCATAATGCAAATTGTAAGAAGAAAAAAAAATACCTCTGGCAAATGGGGAGTCATTGTCTGAGAATAACAACTGTAAAACCAAACCCTTTAACGATTGGTAGGACAGATGGAACCTGTGGATGCCATATGCTCTCTCCCAAATGAATTTCCTCGCAGTCAGATCAACGAAAAGTGCCATTGGAACGTCATAATCATAATTAGATGCTTGCTTATTGTTGTTGTTTTGTTGTTGCCTTTTTTTTTAATATTGCGGATGGATGGGTGTGTTCGTTATAAGGGACTCTGCTCTGCACGTCGTTGTTGTTAACATTACCTTTATTTTATATTAGTTTTCATTGGCTAGCTTGAATAATATCTAAGACTTTTTTTTTTTTAATTACTGAAAACTGCACCAAATTATAATATCTTCCAAAAATAAACAATCAACCTTCAAATTTTCTATTTATTGAAATTCAATAAATATGCAAATTCTTTTCTTTAAGCTTCCAATTGATTTTAATTCAATCGAAGTAAAGGCAAGCAGAATCGGATTTTGCAAGTGTCTCTACATTGTGGTATATCAATAGAAGCTCATTGATTCCCGTCAATAAAAGCTATTTGTTTCGTTCTAATGATTTTTATGGGAATTTTTATGATCATACGAAGATTTCTCGACAGGGATATTCCAAAACCATAGGACAGATGAGATCTATTATTATAGATATCTATTGAAGATATCTATTAGATCATTGAAGATCCGTTTTCTTGTTGTTCAGAAATTGTTAGGGGCTATATACCCTGACATAAATATATACGCCATACTGAGTTTATAAGTATAACTTCGGAAAACCACAGTTGAGTTAAAAAGATCCAACCTCTGCAAAAACAATATAAGTTACGGGTATTAAAAAGGAAATTTATGTTCATTACATTAGATGTCCGTTTTGATTACAATTTATTTTAAACGACGTATGCATTAAATGTACTGTTTAACAATATATGCATATAATTATTTATTTCTATTATGGCTGTATTTAATTTTAACAAAGTTACAGATAACTTTAACTCGATGTTTAAAAAAAAAAATACGAAGATTTAAAAAAATTAAATTTTTATTTCATTTTTTGTTTTTTGGTATTTATACGTAAAGCTTCTTAGTATAGATTGTTTATCCCCCTTTTCCAAATTCCAATTATCTTTCTTTCTGCTATAGTGTTCTTTCTTTTTCTTTTATTAGAATTTATATTCTTTTGAAATTAGAAAGTCAAGTCTTTGTCAATCTGTAAGTTACTAATGCCAGGATTAGGCAGCTGCTGCGTAACTTGCATATCTAGATTACAAGTAATAAGAATTCTTGAAGTCTAGGCTGGCTCTTTTTTTTCTTCTGAGTTCGTTAGCATTTTTAAAAACAGTTTTAATGAAGCTTAGCCGTGAACACTTCCATATTTAACTACAGCCCGTGTTAATCCCAATCTCTCGATGTATCGCTGACGTACTTCGTGGAAAGCCCAGTTTCTCCGCTCGTAAAACTCTTCCAGAACAAGACGAATGAAATACTATTCTGGGTGTTTTCGTAAGTTTTCTTATTTTTGTAGGTTTGTTTGTTTTGGAGGGCTAATTCTGAAACCGTATCATCGACTACCTGACGACACTTAGACACGCATATAGTATCTACGTATTCTGCGGAATGTGTCGGTCTTACAGAAGTATTTCATTTGCAATTTGCGAAAGGTTTCCTCCCAAAATAACTTTTTAGGAGTAATTCACTTTCTCTGTTGATAAGATCTGAAGCTGCGAAGTTTTGAGACTGTAAATAGCACTTGTAAATCATCTGTATGGTAAACTTGAGTTAATGATGCTTGCTTATGAAAAATCTGACACCAAAGTCGTGTTAAATTGAAGCTGCTAGGTTGCATTAAAAATAAAAATAAATAATGTCGAATATAAATATTTCGGCAAAAGAAAAAAAATATTGTAACCTTATAATTTTTAAATACGGAATGAAATTACAGAAACATAGAGAAAGATAATAAAAAAAAAGAATAACTTACATGTAGGTTTGTTAAGATCTGCTTTTTATGTAAAATAAACAAAATATTTAGTACTGCATTAGAAAAAGAGAGAGAGATATTTTCTGGTAATATTAAGAATAAAGATTAAGGCTATCAGTTTATATTATATTTTAAAGACCAATATGTCTGGACATATCGAGATCTATTCAGAGACCTGTTTTTTTCTACATAGATTTTGGGTTTAAAAGATATCTAAGAAATAAATATCAATCCTTCGTACCTTATATACGTTTTTTAATATAATTTTATGCATATGATTATACATAAAATAAAGATTAACGTTATCAATATACGAAAAAGCTTATTTAGTTGTATAATGATGGTTTATATATTTTACTTTTTTTATGCAATCAGATACTATACTAAACTTCATGAAAACAACTATTTTACTAACATCTAAAGTAAATATAATAACTTATTCAAGTAATTGTAAATATACGAAATGAGTAATGTATCCTGTAATAAGCAATGTAAGTAATCATACATCATTTTTAATTTTTATCTGCTTTGAGCTTATCATACCTTTAAAATTTTATAAATACATCAATTTGCCAAACTTCAGGGATTATTTTAGAAATAAAATCACTTACATATGAATACTTACATTTCATCGTGCATTACGACAATTTGAAAATCCTCTCTATTCTGACCAGGTTTTCCTGAACTTCATTCGCTTATCTGATTTCACTTGTAAATATCAGCTGATTGCTTTTTCTGTTCTCCCAACTGATTCAGCATCTGCTTTCAGTGCTTGATAAGAATTCCTTTTTTGTCTTTTCCTTTCTTTTTATTCTGTCTGTGAACAGAGATGCTGTAAAGATGAGGGAATCGCAGATCAGTTCTTATCTGAAATTCCTGAATCGCGTTGGTCGATAGGTCTGAGATTGAATCTGTAAAAGCTATAGTATTCATTGCTATTACATAAATACTACATATATTGTATATATCACATTTATGTATTTCTTATATAATGAGTACAACTTTAACAAATGCGCTATTATACAGGGTGTTGCAAAATTCGTGTGTAATATTCAAACCACGTGTTAGGGCATCGCTAAGGATTAATATATTCGTAATGAACCCATGTCCGGAAATGCCCCATTAAGGTGCTAGATTATTCTAAAGTGAGCCTTTCCAAGAGAACATATTCTTTGCGACCCCATACAAAATGTTTTGCAGGCAAGCCCACACATGTTTTACAGGCGAGTTTTTCAAATAAAAATAACACCCCCAGACTCGCCTATAAAACATGTGTGGGCTCCCCTGCATGGTGTCGTATGGTGTCGCAAAGGATATATTCTCTCGGAAGGGATCACTTTCGGACCACCTAGCGCCTTAATGGGCGTTTCCGGACATGGGTTCATTAGGAATATATTGATCCTTAGCTATGCCCCTACACATGGTTTGAATATTACACACATATTTTGAAACACCCTGTATATGTCCTGAAATTGAATTACTTTCAAATTCCCCCTCTTAAGAAAATGCTGAGGTATTTATTATTGCTGTACATATGCTAAATTCTCATAGCCCACAAATTTGGAATATTAATAGTCGTCCTATCCATTCAAACAAAAGCACAAAAATTAAGTTGTCCCAAAAAATACCTACTTTTTTTTTTTAATTATAATTTTTTTTAATATTAATATATTTAATTATAATTATTTTTAATTAACCAAAATAAACAATAGAAATATCTTCATTGCTGTTAAATTAATCGAATCCGATGACTATATCCGCTTTTCTTTTGCTTTGAATTCGATTAATTTTAATCATCTGAAATCTCGTGCTAATCTCGTTATTTCTCATTGTTAGGCATCAATTAGGCCTTGTACTGTTTTTCTATGGGAATTTTCTTCATCTTCTCGCACTAATTTCTCGATAATAACTTGGAAAATAATTTCAAACATAAAAGTGAGTGTCTCTAGTCCATAACTATGTATATCACGTTTCAAGAAGATCCACCTAAAAGTTATTAGAGGACAAGAAAGTAGGTTAAATAATAATCGAAATCCACATTTATTTTGATGTTGCAAAACAAGCTTTTCTCTTAAAAAAAAAGAAATTAGGGAAAAGCCAATGGAATGAAGTTCAATTCAGTTCTCATAACTGCAGGAATTTGTTTTATATTTTTTTTTTTAACAGTAGAATTAAAGATTTAAAGGTTTCGAACAAACTGATGTATTAATTTCGGAGGTGTGTGGGTTTTGGAGCGAGAGGTGCAAAGTTAAGAGTCGTATCTTGTTGTCTAGAAGTGATATTTCAACCACCCATCGGGTAACTTACTCCCTATCTCTCTATTGATTCATTTTATTAATTAACAGGCAGGAAATGCGATGGCAATCTCTCCTTCGCAAATCACGATATCATTCCCCCTTCTTTTTCAAACCCCCTCTCCTGTCTTACGTGCCTCCGAAAACGCTGATGGGGCTTGTGTATTTCAATTCAGTTAAAAAAAAAAAAAAAAAAAAACCTCTCTCATTGCGCTTGAGAAGTGATTCTCTTTTTTTTTTTTTTTTTGGTGGGAAGTAAAGACAACGGCAGACAACCTTGAAATTGTGGCTCTTCCCGGGGACGCTGTTCTTCCCGCCGTAAGTTTTCTCAAGTGTAGATAAATTGAGTTGATAAAGGCTGTTGGACTTCAAGGCCTCCAGCAGTCGCCCACACGTTCTCTAAACCAGACGTACGGACAGACACCGGTAGAAAGGGTTAAAAGGAATCGGAAATAAAGCCTCTCTGCTCCCTGGTTTTTTTCTGTCCTACTGAAAATATTATGAATCCACCCGGTTTAGTTTTTTAAAATAAATTTTGCGCGATTAGTTAATGGATATTTATGTTTGGGTAAACCACGGTTACTCAAATGATATTTGATTGTTTTAGTGAGTTTTAGAACATTAATAAAAAAATAAAAATAATAGTTATTAAATAGGAATTTAATAATAACTACTCGTATAAGAAAGGATAATAATAACTACTTATTCAATAATAAATAAGGAAATTGCTGTTCAGATTATAGGAGGCTTTTTAATATTAAACATTATAAATTTATATTAAAGATAAAAAATATAATAAAAAAGGACAGTATCGATCTATTTAATAAATGTACTAATTTTAACCTACATAACAAATGATGTCATGGAACAGCTGCGTCACACTCGTCAGCTATGACCTCTCACCTTTGAACAACAATACGTCTACTAATGTGTCAATCTTATAAATTACATTGGAATCTCTACTGGTTAGAAATTAAAATTAAAGATTAAGAATTATAACACAAATTACATAATTACGAGTAGTTATTATTAAATTCCTAGTAAATTATATAATAAATGTTACTTATTGGTAAATTAGATAATAAATAACAAGATTACGACTAGTTATTAGTAAAATCATTGTTTAAGATATAAGATGAAATGTAGATATCAATTCAAGAAAATATACAATACAAATATAGAATGTTTGTATTTATTTTTGTTGAAATTAAGGAATTCCACTTTGTGAAGTTTTACTAATACCAAGTCTTTATAATCATTTGTTCTTGATCAATAATATTCAGATAAGTAAGAAAATTATTTTTAATATATAATTTTAATAATGTATTTTTGTTTTCGGGAACAACAGAACGCAAAATCCTGTTTCTCACTGTAGTACAAGAGAAAAGCAAGTGTTTAGGATAAATATCCCAATAAATAAAAAGAGATAAAAACTTATCTTTATTTTAAAAGGGAAAAATTCAAAAGTAATGAAAATTAAACAGCAAATTACATCAATATATATTGATATAATTATTTATACTGTTTTTTTATTCAAATTTACTGATACTGATACAGCACTGATGTTGAAGCAGCAAAAATGTCTTTTTCTTAATTTTTTCTTTTTTATTATAAAAATTGAAGTTTTGTTATGATTTCTTATTTTAAATCATGTTTACATAAATACTTCTGAAAATACTTTTGAATTTATGCTTATCTAGCAAAAAATAAAAAAAAATAATCCTCTTTAAAACAATTTGAAATCTAATTTTTTCTTTATTTCTCTTTTTTCTAGGTAAGCACTGTTTTACGGATATTTATATAAGTTATGGTTTATTACACAGTCCAGTTTCACGGTAAGATTTTAATTTATGTTGCCTACAGTGTTTTCAGAATTCTTTAAGAGTTTTCTACATTTTCTACATTTGTTATTATTTCAAACGAAAAATAATGCTTCAAGTACTGCTGAGGAAGTAAAAATAAGAAGGGTTTTGACGTAGTCAGATTACATTTAGAAACTAGTATAAAATTCGGTAATGTTAACAACATCTAAATTCTATGTTCATTTATTTGAAGATGTGTTGAGACTTAGGTTCTGAAGTAATAGACTAATTCACTATGAGGAGTTTAATAAAATTATTACAGTATTTTCTAACATTACGTAGTCATCTTAAAATGCTGAAACTTATCTTTTAGAACGACTGAAAATACAAAAAACATATACATCAAGCAAAATAAAGAGTCTAATCCTTGAAGAGCAAGGCAAAAAATAATTCACAGAAATTGCTTATTTATACTGTAGATTAAACTTTAAAAATGTAAACAATGATTGTAAATTATATATAAAAAACATAGGGAGTTACTGCTAGAGTGATGTTTCCTGCGCTTGTGCAGGTATGGGAGTCCTAACAAATCAGATGTAAGTGTCTCAGAAATGGATAATAATAAATTTTATTGCTATTGCCTATAATTAAAATTTAATCAGTCTTTCATTGAGACTTCGTGGATCAATTGGGATTACACAAATCGATTCCTAGTCGATTAAAATTTTTTAATTTTAACCACATAAACAGTTGTTAGCTATTAATATTCTATTTCCATAAGTATTATTCTTAATTACATGTGGCAATTATTTTTTACTATAATTTGCTAACAAGATGACCTTTCCTTTGTTTAAATATTACGTTTGAGACATTTTACGTATTAACTAAATTGTAGTGAGTTGATTATATTTTTAAAAGTTTTTATTCGTTGCTTAAATTACCTAAAATTCTGTTTATTTACTACAGTTTTCGTTGCTACAGTTATGTAGTGGACGATATCTCAACTACTATGCAGTCCTTCTCAGATTTCTCAGTTAAAAGACTAACAATGAATAATAAAATCAATTTTAATTATTCACTTCTGTCGCTGGATAATAGAAAGAAAGCATAAATTACTTACAGAAATTAGAAATAGATTGTAGCAGTATAGAATGTGATGATTAAGCAATTAAGAATGTTGCAATTACACACATTGAATGATATTGTATTGAAGCATTTGATGTAATAAACGTTTAATAAGTCCTAATATCTCTCAAAGTGTAAAAATAGTAATTGTTTTTGTTTTTGAATTTTGGAAAAGAAATTCATAATGCATGGTTATAGAGTGGTTTGATTATCTAATTCATTATTGGTGATTAATAAAATTGGCTCTTGGCTTTTTGGTTTTCTTGTTTGTATTTGGTTTCTTTTCTTGGTTGTCCGCTTCTGTCTTGTTCTTCCATCTAGTTGCTAAGAATATTTAATCGTAAAATCGTACTGGGATCAGTCGACCGAGTTGAAACGCCTTTGATGTCGAGATTATCGATAAATTTACGGAAAAACTGAAACTGAGATTAATTACTATGCGATTTGAAACACACACTTTTAACCGAAATATTGTAGGGTTATCGTCACTTGCTTTTGTCTTGTGGGTGGGTGTTGAGTATTATCCATTCAGATGGTTTTGCTGGTGAAATCAAACGCCCGTAGCTAAGCAGTTTCTGCATTAACCGTAATAAATTCTCATGGCTTCTAATAAATCGGCTTTTCTTTTAGGCAGCGGGTCTAGGCCTGAGGCAGCAGCAGCCGAAGCCCTTTTCTCCGCCAACGGTTCAATCCGTTCTCGCACTCCGCCTGATTAAAACTCTTAATGAAACGGAGCACACCGATATAAACCCACTTTCGGACGGGGCCGATCGATGGGCGCTCCGCCTCGTTACGATCCCCGAAAGGTGAAATTAATAGACACTGCGCAGTGCGAAAGATGTACCGCGGTGGGGGATTATTAGGTGGAGAGGGGTGGGTAGAACGAACCCGTCAAGTCGTTGTCTGGCAATTGAAAGGGGCACTTCGGCGATCGCACGTGCGATGCTCTACTCCGTGGAGGGTGGTGCGGTCCAGGAACTCCAACGATTTGATTATTCCGCGCCCATTTGGTTAAAAATAAAATATTTTGTACAATTCCACAAAGCGATGCGACATTAGAATAGCATTTTTATTTAATTCCCTAGAAATAAACATTGTAGGAGATATCGTGTAATAAACATTTAATATATATAAAGTTCTTATTTGATTATTAATATATTTACAAAAATATACATACATTTAAATGTTTCTTAGGCCCAAGGCTTGGCTTGCTTCTTCAGTAAAGATAGGAAAAGAATTCTGGGGTGGAAAGGGTGAGATGACCAGAAAGTAATTATTATTCCAGAAAGTAATTACGCTTATTTACAGTTGGTGAATCTTAATTTCAGCGTTCACTATCTCTTCGTGCTTTTTAAAATACCGTTATGATAAAATAGGATTTCATTATATAAGGTTTTAGTATCCTTATTGTTGCAGTTTCCTGAGTTCAAGATAAGCAATGTACGGATCTTTCCAAACATACATTAATCAATTAGATGTTAAGCAAGAAAATTATTGGCAGTGTTTAACTGAGTAGGAGAAAAAAAAATTACGAAGTCTACTTAACTTATTTGTCTATCTCAATTTTAATTTTTAGAATAATTATTTTACCTAATATTGTGATACACTAAAAACTCGTTTATCTGAATCGCGTTTATCTGAAAATCTGCTTTATCCGAAACAATTTTCATTTAAAATTACACAAAAATATTTTCCGTTGCTACAATCAATATAATATTATGAAATTGTAACTAAGTTACTATAACGCCATTAATAACATTATTCAGTACTGTGTATCAATATTGAAATGAATTTAATAGTTATATCTATTATATCTATAATACAACAGTACTGTAATACGGTAATAGTTTTAGTGGCCACTGTATGTTCACTGTAATTTTTAATGTACAGTACATGTTTAATGCAGTATAATCCGGATTACCCGAAATTTCGTTTATTCGAAATGGGCTCGGTCCCATCAAATTCGGATAAACAAGTTTTAGTGTATTCTATCTTAATAGCAAGTGACATGTCGATGGAAAAACAAAATTTGCTTTTTTCTTCGAGTAACTTCAAACAATAACTGAACAGTCTCGAATTAAGAAACACAAGGGGTAATTTTAGGTTCCTTTCAAACATGATTTGCCAGAAATTTTAATTAAGTTGAAATAAAAGAAGAGATACCTCAATAAAAACCTCCGTTGCCGATGTCCAAAAGTACATCTACTGATTCAAATTTTACTGTCAGTTTAGTAATAAGTAAAAACACTAACTTTTGAAATTTATCAAATGGAATTGTGTGCCTAGCATTTAAAAAAATCATAAAAGCTAAAGATTGTTTTTTTTTTTCTTTCTAACAAATGTTCAAAACTAACAATAATAAACAATTAGAATAGAAAATTATGGTTAAATCATTTTAATCACCCTTCCATCTCTTACGAAATAATGGGGCTACCGTTCGTAGCCTTTACTTCTTTCTGTAAATTCGGTGTATTCTCGATATCTCGAACTTCGATATCTCGAACTTCGATATCTCGAAAACCTTGATATGTCGAAAAATTATTTTCCCCCTTGATATTACATATTCATGTAATCTCGACCTTGTTATCTCGATAACTCGCTATCTCGAATTTTTTTTAGCATCCCTTCGACTTCGAGATATCGAGAGTATACAGCATATAAAAGCTCAGAAAATAATTTTAGAACAAGGCTCAAATGGATAATAATGAGGTCAAATAAAACTGGTGTCCCTAAGCTTTTATCTTTCAATAATTTCTTTTGAATAAATAACGTAATTTATCAATAAACATTATTTAAGGAACAAAAATAATAATTTTTAGAAAAGTTATACAAATTCTAACACAAATATTCTGAAAATACGAATAAGGAAGAAGTAATGCATTCCATTCACTATTACTGATATTTTTATCTGTTTTTGTTAATGGCTTCTATCTTTTAATACTCCGATCCTTATTTTGTTCCTTTCCAAATGGAAGTGCTTCAGTTCTGCTGATGTAGGCGCCAATCGTTCGCCCGAAACTGTCATATTCTATTTTTGGTTCTGATTTAAATCGAGACCGAATCAACAGAATTCCACTGCTTGCTGCACCCCCGTTTTCCTGCTCCCCTATCTCCTCTCCCGCGAAATTTCCACCTGGTGGAAGCATCTCGAATTACTATCCTTAAAAGGTTTCTTCAGCCTTTGCATTTAGTTTTCGTTTTTTCTTTTTTTTTATTTCCATTAATGCGTTCCAAAGATAAACCGTGAAAGATTGTTGCAAAATTTCAAATGCAGAAATCAGAAATTGAATCAATAAAAAAAAAACAATTCTAAAAGTAGTAATTCAACATCAAATAAACTCGTTACCTATTTAAAGAAACGTGTTTTTAAAGCCTGTTTTACAAAAAAAAGAAGCCAAGCATAAGAAATTATCGTTTTGTAAATATATGTAGAAATATAAACCCGAACACAGACACACACTTATAACATATGTAATAACTGAAAGACATTAAAAGAGCAAAAACATATACAAACGTACACACTCATAAATATAGGCAAGGTCATTCGCTTTATGTGTGTTTGTATTCGTTTCTACTTTTCTAAAAAGGCTTTCAGTTAGTGTACAGATCAAAGCTTTTTGATATCACTTTAAATTTGAATTGCAATACAAGAAGTATTTATTTAAAGTGTACATTGTTCTCTTAAAAACTTTAAATATAAATATTCAGTTTTTTTTTATAACTATCGAACTGTGTTCACGCTCAATCAAAAAAAATACTTATTGCATATACATAATAACTATTCACATATACAAGATAGGATTTCAAAGACATGTATTGCTTAATGGATACAATCATGACATCTCTCAGTTGAAAGTGCAACTGTCCATGTTTGATATGCGTCACTCAAAGTCTCAGAATGTGTGCCCCCTTTCATCACCAGGCACACATTGAAAAGTCAAATTCCTGCCAGACTCGATGAAGCATTTCAGGTGTGATGGTCTCCACAGCATCGGTGATTAATTCCTTCATATCACTGATGGATCTGGGCATTGAGGGTAAGGGTTGAATTGCACCTAGTCCCATAGGAAGAAGACACATGGCTTTAGGTCCGACTATGATCGAGTCTTGCAGGAACTGGACTACCGCTTGAATGTGTGCCGGATGACGAAAGGTACTCACATAGATGGACTTTTCAGTTACCCGTTATCACGCTTGGACAGTTGCACTTTCAATTGAGAGATATCATGACTGCATCCGTTAAGCAATACAGAAGATGCTTGTCGTTGAAACTTCACCATTCTTTTATGCATCTCCCCCTTGTAAATTATATAAAACATTATTAAAATAAATAATTTACTCATTTATTTACTATTTATATTAAGTATAACAATTTATATTATTTATTTTAATAATGCTTTTAAATTTTATTGTTGTCTTATTCATAACTCCTAAATAGTTTTACTAGATTTTTATAAAAATGTAACTTATAAAAGGCTTTTATTTTGAAAAAAAAAATATAAACTTTTAACTCGTTGCTATGCGTCTCGTCATTCTTCTTCAATTTAAAATATTTTCTTGCAAGTTGTCAGACCTGAAACGAATGCGGAGAGAAATAGAGGCGATGAAAGGAATTTGCTTCATTGATGAAGTAGCTCTGGTATTCAGAGGAATGGATAAAGAAATGGGCTTTATTATACTTTTCAATATTTAAAGTTTCCATACTTTTTTAGTAGATCTTTCCTTCTAAAGCCTTCTATTAAATATTCTAAACATCTCACCAAATTTAAATGTAAAAAAACTACATTTAATACTAAAAGCAAATTTTCGAAAAGATTGCGTCTTTTCTTTCTCAAGCCTAAAATAACAATAATTTGAAGACCAATACTCTAAATTACATTAAATTCCTCGAGAAAATATAAATAATATATGAAAATAATACCATTTAGTTCCAATCTTTGTTTCTTTAACAATAATATACGATGGGGCTTAACAATTTAGTTCCTTGATTGTAACCTTATTATTACATTTTGTGCATATTTTATCTACAAAACTTTTAGCTAATCTTGTGAAAAATTTATGGAACTTTCAATATTGCCTTCAATATTTAAGTTCCAAAATCCGTCTTTTTAAAGTTCAGAGTTTTTGAAATCATAATAACTATCATCATTCCTATAGTTTGATATGTATATTCCTTATGCGATTTGGAAATCATTATATTAATCTTGAAAAATAAGATGTGCAATGGACAATTAGTTTGAAGTTTCTGAAATTCTCATTTTTTTATGAGGGTTCGAATCCTGGATAGGCATATCACAGATGAAATGAATGTTCTCTTTCCAAACAAAACTCAACAGATTTCTTAGTAAAAATGTTCAAAAGATTTTTATGAACCAAAAAAAAAAAAACCTCGTTTGGGTATTTCCTTTGATTATTGATATACTTATATTATAATTTTTCTTGCTAAAAACAATGTTCGTTTTCATAATAACGTAATAATGTTATTTATCATTGTTTTGATGGGGGTTCTTGGGAAAATGGCTTTAAAAACAGAGTTTTATATAATAAAAAAAGACAGTTCATTTTGTTCGAAAAGAAGTACTTAAGAAAGATTTGCTTTTCTGAAAGAAAAAAAAACACTCAGAAGTGTGTCAAGGTCTTTTTATTTTATTTTTTAAACCATTTTTTTAACTAGTTAGTAAGATATTCTTAAGTTTTACTGCTTCTTTCACATTGTTGAGGGGAAATAATTGGCCAACTCAACCACGTCCGTAGGAGGGCGTCACACAAGAAGACGAGACTCATTGTTAAAAAGAAGTAATTAAGTTTCAAGAAGTTTCACCACCCACCCTGTTTCTGCAACGTCTTGTTTTTTTTTTTCTTCTTCTTCTTTCTTCGCTTTTTTTTTTTCGTCCAAAGTTCAGTTTTCTTTCCATCACGTTTCTTGTGTCTGCTGCTTCTTTCTCTCCATTCTTCAAGTTGCTGTTAGAATTCATCTCAAGGGGGTGTTTGAAGGACCCACGTGACTTCGAAGCGTCTCACGCCTGCCGTGCTAATTTGGAGTCCTGCCTTTGTTTTGCTCAAAGTCAGTCTCAAGTGCGCCTTTTTAAAAATTCAATGTGTAATGGTAAAAATTTTATGAGGCACTATTGAAGAAGAAAATTTTTTTATTTGTATTTTTATCTTTTTTTTTTGTCATTCTTACAGAATGAAATAATTAACATGGCGTCAAACAACTTGAATTATTAAAACATCTACAACATGTCTTTTGTTGCTGGAATCATTTCTTCAACATATTATTTAGATAATTGGTAAATCTGCTTCTTTGATACCCAACTCAAATGGATGCTTGTCAATCGTAATGCAGTGTTTCCCAAACTTTCCCTATGCTTGCAAATAGTATGTCTGTTTTTTGAGTGCATGTGTGTCTGCATGTCGCTCCAAATTTGTACCAGTAAATGAATTTTCTTGAATTTTGGTTTGTATATTTACTTTACATTAACAAGAGAGGATATATTTATAGTTGAAAATCCATGGGTGCTTATTCCTAAAAGAAATTTGCGCGTGAGGGTGAAAAAAAGTCTGAACGCGAAATAAGTAACCTTCACTGGATTCTGTCGAATAGAATACATTGTAATCTATTTAAGCTTGCTTTAATTTGATTAAAATGTATTTGACTTAAGATTTGCAAATTTTAATAGCTGTTAGCAAAGGGAAATCTTAATAATAGATTGAATAAATGAATGTAAGTTTCTCTTTATATTTATTAAAAAATAGAATGTACAGCAATTAAAGAAAATAACTTGAATTCCCTTCAGAAAATATATTACAATTTGAAAAGATTCGCAAATTTACTAACAATTAACATATATTTAAATATTTTTTAAAATATCGTAGTAAGTAGAAACGTTTTTGTTGAGTAGTTTGTTTTATTACAAATTCTATAAAAAAAAAAATCATAAATACAACGATAGACCTATTATTATATTGTCAAAAGGTAATATTTACTAGTCATAAATGCTTTATTTATGTATTTGTAACAGTTATTAACTATTCTAAGGCTTACATACATGAAAAACAGAAAAATAAATATCCAAGCAGTTCCAACCAGATTCAGGAAGGCCATTACCGTGTTAAAAAAAAAAATAATTAAGATCTACTGTTACAGGTGAAATACATTTTTATGCCAATTGGAAAACGGCTATTTCTGAACGCTATTCGCATAAGTTCTGACTTGTTAAAATCAAATATTAAATGTTCATATTTGTTTGGAGAAACTGAAATTTACTGAATATGATATCAATTTTTCTTTGAGGATAAAAAAGAAACCTGTTTTAGTGCTGTCTTTTCCAGTGAATTTCAAAGCCTATCTTTTCTTACGCTATTTCTGACTTTCACCTTTCTTACTCCAAGATCCTAATTCGAAGGGGGTAGAGGATATTAAAGCGGTTCTTTATTAGCCGTTTTACCCACCCATCTTTATGGGTTCACCTCTGGCAGTCAAGTGTGCGTCTCAGAGGTTAGGCTTAAGTTCTGAATATTATTTATGGAAGAGTATTCGTGATTCATTTCTAGCCTTTCAGTAATGGGCTTTTATCAGTGTGAAGATTTCTTACACTGATTTACGGCGGAGCATCAGGCGCTATAGAATGTCTTCTCTCACGTATCCTCAGCTGCTTTCTGCTGTGTTTAGTTACAGCTGCGACTGCGCCTCGACATATGACAAGACTTACAATCCAAAAAGCTAGTCCTAAATTTTATTTAAAAATTATGTAGAAAGACTTATAATTTAGCAATTAATATCTGGTTTTTAATTTTACTCGTAATGACTCGTAATTCTGGTCAGCTTGGCGGTAATTGAGACTGCACTCGATCGTGGATGTTGTTGTTGTTCAGAGTTGGAATTCTGGTATTAACAGTAATTTAGTTCCTAATAAAATAAAACCTATTTTTTAAAAATCTTTTTTAAAACAAACAATCTTGATGTTTCGAAAATATCTAAACATAGTAGTTTTTTAAATATACAGTACTTGTATTAAAAAATATATTAAAAAATATTATATTGTTAAAAAAAATCAAAACAAAAACAGAATAATTAAAGCATTTAATTATTTTTTTGAAAGTTTATACTCTACTCTTTACCTTATTTTAATAAAAAAAACGAAACAATTTTGCTATTACACAATATCCTTTCCAAAATAAGCCTATTAGTAAGCTTTTTTTCCCACTATTAACTCCAATAACAGTCCTTTTCAAACTTGACATACATATTTACGAATCAGCAACTACTTTTCGTTTTTATTTATTTATTTTTTTGAAAACTAATGTATTGAAGTAATTAACTTACGTTGTGAGAATATCGGGTTCAGATGAAAATCTTTCAACAGTAAATATGATTGGTCAATAAAAATATAAAGAGGACAATAGGTTGGCTTGAATGACACCACCTACAATCCAATTTCGAATTTGCAAAATTAAGAGATAATAATATAAATTAACTTTCGAATTTTTCTTAATAAACTGTAAGATAACAATTTATGTCAAAGTGATGAAAGTGGGTCTACGTCCTCAAAGGAACTTCTTGGGTTTCACGTATTTTGGACAATAGTATGTTTACATATTAGTTGTCGTTTTAAAAAAGGAGAAGGTTTTCTAGTCAATAATTCCGCTCATCTAATTCGTTTTCCTAAAAATAAATCCGTTTACTTGTTCGTTTCCATATTTCATCTTCAATTCCGTGCAGACAACGTTCCATCCATCCCTATTCCGGTTGTTTTGTCTTTTTTTCTTTTTTGCGTTTCTTCTATTCTGTTTCTTCTTCCTTCTCTTTGTCCAAGTTGTGTTTTCGAAGAATCCCTTCATTCAATCAGTGTTTAATAAAACCTGATAAAAAGAAAGGTAAAGAAAAAAAAAGCCCATTAGACAAATTGTGTGATGAGGTCTTCGCCGTTTCCATTTGTGTATGGTTTCGTAAATAAAATTCATAAGATTGGGGACGGATTTGCTCATTAAGACGTTGCTGGCGTTGCCCCCCATCTCCTCTCCCACCTCCCATAATTGGCCCTTCCCGCAAAGTGCTACATAGAGGAGTGATTTAAAATTTAACTTTGAAAAAAAAATACAGAAAAAAGATATAAAATATTCAGAGAAACCTCTCATTACCGTTTCATCGAAGTTTGGACTCCCACCCCGACTCTTTTTCTTTTCTTTTTATTATGCTTTATTTTGTTTGCAGAGCTATTTCAGATTCTGAAGAATGCGGCAAAACTGAAGCACGACAATGGGTGAGAGTGAGGACATATTGACATCGTAACAAAACATCGTTCAAATAGATTATTTTTGCAGCACGCAGTAAATTTCCTAAATATTTTTGTTTTGTTTTTTAACTGGTATTCGTATTTTTTTTTATGTATTTGGTGCACTTTTGAATTTTATATTTAAATTCATTTTGTTTTAATGTAATATTCTTAAGTGATATGAAAAACCTATCTTGAATCTTTGAGAAAATTTACGAAAGATGTAGAAAAAAATGACCAAGTCACTCATAGGTTTAGATTCAGTATTAAGTAAGTTAATATGCTTATCGTTATAAAATGCAAATACACACCAAAAAATCAATTCCACACACAATGTGCTACATGTTTCGTTCATTTTTATTCTGAAGCATTTTGGGTCTGTTGCTATCTTTCTATTATAGCAATATCAAATATGACAAATATGAAGTTTGTGCTAATAAAAATCTTGTAAAAATCTGGTGAACAGTCAAGACACTATTTCAATTCTAGCTATATTTTCTTGTAGAAAATCGTGAGTTTATAAATTTTGAAGATCAAAAAAGGAAAGGAAAATTTTTGAAGTAAAAGACGATCCTAGACTTTGTTTTTTAAAATTTAAATTTTTATTAAATTATCTTTTTAAGATTTAGCTCAAAGTACTATATGGATTAGCTTTTCGTGCTTAAGATATATTTTACATGGATTCGTTTCTGTTAATTTGAACTCAGGCGAGTGGCGTCTATTAAGGAAGCTACTTTGGCGCATAAATCTCCAAGGATTGTCACCTTTGTCTTTCAAACTGTCCCTCTTCAAATAGGCCATCATGTTTCCTCCCCCACCCCTACTCATCGAGGCCGACCCTTCTCGGGGGACCCATGCTTCGGCCATAGGCGTGAGGCAATCTCCGGCGAGGGTTAGGGCAACCATGGGAGGCATTCATATTTCCACAAACACCCAAGGAACGGAAGCGATTTATGGCGGTTGCTTAGCAACTGACGATCAACCATTTGACTAATGGGTTGCCTATAGAGGCCCAAACCTTAGTTACTCCCAGCAGAAGACAACATGTGCCTATATTTCGAGTAAAAAATAGGCTTTAGGGAATACTGAATTATCTATTAGCTATTTCTCCCTTTTACTGATCAAACAAAAAGACAAAATTGATAAGTTCGAGGAGCAATAAGACTTTGTACTCTGTCTGTTTCTTAAAATTAAATGTTATCCCGTATCTTTGGATCTCCTAACTTTAGTTCTGGTAGTATTTACTTTCTTCTACTTAGAAACCATATTTAAAATGTTTTTATGGAGAATAGATGAAGGTTAATGTAATACACACAAAGATTAAGCAAGAAATAATGCTTCTTGCTGAAAGTAAGTACAGTAAAATAAGTGGAAACACTTTATTACAACTATAATTCAAGTTCTAGCTTTGCATTCGGTTTCAAAGTTATTAATTAGTTATACTGAAAAAGTAAGTATTTATGAATCTACATAAATAAAATTAACTATACCAACTTATACTTCAAACTTTCTGAACAATTTTATTATAATGTTAAATTGCATGAAATTTTTCGGCAGAAATGCGTCAAGCTGCTTCACCGCCCACATTCACACACCTCTGACAAAATGTAAACTGAATTGAATTATTTTAATGAACTAAAGACATCTTTTAGTACGGCTAATTAATTAGGGTTATTTTTCGAATTAAATTAGTTTCAGAAAAAAAACAAGTTTTTCCTGCAGTGCATCTTCCATTATGGTAATGTTTGTAAGATTCTAGGAGGCCTCTCTCGTCGACGACTTTAGAAGAAAAAATTCTAGAATGGCATTGCGATATGTTCCAATTACAACTATCAGTCACTATCTAATAAAATTTATTTTCTACAGTTTATATTCGTATTCTTGTAAAGCTTCAGTCTAGAAGCAACGGTTTCATTGAAGATAGTGTTGAATATTTTGTTACTGTTGACATCTTTCTTTGCAAAGCTACCAAGACCTCTTCTTGGTGTTTAGCTTTTCTTTAATTTTTACGACATTTTTCTTAGTAAATTTTTCTTTTAATACTTCAAAACTCATATTCTTGCCTTCCATCCTGTATCTTATTACCATCTTCTCTTTTAAATCTTTATAACACTTAACAGCAATTACGTTTTAGCTCAAAACAAGAGAAAAAACAAGCAATTTCGAGTTCCCTTTACAGTCTTCAAACGGAAAAAACAAGAGAATAATTCATTTTGTTCTTTGCATCTACTTTGTTGTCGAAAAACAAGAGGGTCTTCTTTTTTTCTGCCGAATCACTTTACATCTAATCGGTGCAGTTTGTTGTAACATACTTAAGTTCGCCATTTTCTTAGTCTCCAATCTAGCAAAACTAATTTCTTCCCAATTACAAGTGCAATTTCCTGCACATAATTACCTACCTTCTTCTGACGGTTTAAATCTTTTCAGGAACACAAAACCTAAACCGTCTTTTCGGAATCACGATGCCAGCAATTGACTCTGAAATAGATTTACTGGGATGCCTTGATGCAAATTAACGTTTTAACCCTAGAAATAAATAAATCAAAGAAATAAGCTTCTTGAAACATTCTTATATATTTTAAGTAACTTTTTAATAAATTTGACACTACTAAATTAGTATTTGCTGATGGAGAATGTGCAAACAAAACATTTGTTTATAGATTGTTCAATGTTTTAACAAAGGAAATAATACAGAATTCACAAAATTTTAATTATAAACTCAAATTGAATTTACAGTTTCATTCAATTTCAACATTTTTTTTTTTCCCAACCACCATTTATTCATGTTTGGTGGGCCAGGTGGCCGAGTGGTAAAGGAGCTTGGCTGTGGGTTGGAAGTGGCGGATTTTCCACGCTCTATTCTTCTCCAAACGGATCCTAGGGTCTCCCTAGCCCTCTTTAGGATGGGTATCGGATTTCTTTCCTGATGGTTAAAGAGGTGGCGTCGAGCTGACCACCCAACTTTTAACTTAGTCCCGTTGGTCACGAAACGCCTGGAGCCTAACCTCCCGCGACCCGAAGAGCCACGTAGGCCTGTAGTGGGACACTTTAACTTATTTATTCAAGTTTATGTTATTTCTTTTAAATTTTTGTTTTTTTCTTAGTACTGAAATAGTAATTTTTTTAATATCCAGATTTTTCTCTTTGAAATCATAGATGATTTGTTAATAATTACGAAATCGATCTGTTCTTAAAAGCCAAAAAAAAACCAGTTAATAATTCAGCCTTTGCAGTGCATTTTACTCATTTCTTTCTTTTATTTTGCTGAAAGACTTAATGGAGAACTCTTTCTCTATAATTATATATGAACGAATGCACAAAAGGTTTAGAAAGATTTAGATAATTTTTTTTTTCTAGTTATGGCAACCCTGCTAAAGCTAAGCTTGCATGCAGTACCTTAGGATTCCGATATTCATCAAAAGTGAAGTGAAATATATTTATTGTATAATCGTTTTATTAATATTATCATTGCAACAACAACAGCAAAAAAGCATTCATTTCTTGTCAGGTGTTGATATTAAAAATGAAAATCAATTGTGGTGGGAAAAGACACAAATACAAAAGATTACACAAAACATAACAAAGAACTTGAAACTTTTCTTTTACGTCTTCGGTAAATGTATATTTGGTAAATGTACATATGAATCTACAGCGGATACGTGATGGCTTTAGCCTACAGCCTATTAGCCTATTCAGAATTGTCCCTGAAATTTAAAGACTGTAATCCTGAGGAAGAAGTCATCTAACTGACTGACCATGAAGTGTCTTGTCTTTATTCATTACCCTATTTCTTTTTTTTTAATTCCCTGTTACCATTTACAAAATTTGTGTACATTTTACTAGTATTATCAGAAACTGTTTTTGGCTTTTTTACTATTGAATAGCTTACTCAAGATTAGATCAAGAAACTTCTTATCTTAGGGTATGAGATAAAAAGAGTCCTTATTAACAGATCTGACAATGTTCCAGGTTTAATAGGTCTGGATTAGTGCCAACGAATAATTATGTCCAAACTTATACAAGCAATAATAATAATTTAGATTTTCTGTAGACAGTTTCAACTGTTAAGATGATCATTAAACAATCATAATCCGTGATAGTTTATTTAATGGTTTTTAAAAATAATCATTATTCAGATATTTTAAAATACCTGATTTTAACAATTTTCATAAATAATCGTTTCTCAACAACTATTATTTATAAAAATTGTACGACCTATATACATTTTTACAGGATTTTACTTAAACTATACCTTAGTTTTTCTTTAGCTCAATTTTCGTTGGTTTATGTAGATTTTTTTTTTACATTTTCATTTATTTGATCTATTTGAAATAAGAAAAGCGCAGTAGAAAATAATCTAATTCAAATTCATTTTTTTTTCAAATACAATTGACTAAATATTTAATTGTTTAAACAGAAAAACGTATGTAAATGAGAAAGTTAAATTTATTTCATATGGAGATTAATATGGAAATGAATTTGTACTCTTTCATTAGATTTGACAGAAATTTCCGATTTAATTAACTTTTTGTGTTATTTTCCTTCTTCATGATTGAAATTATGTAATCGATATTACAATAGCAAATTGCTTTCAGCAACTGACAAAAGTAAGTGTTTTTGATGAAGACTTTTCAAAATAATTCTTCCTTTCTTTTATTAATTCTTCCTAATCTTGTACAGATTCTTCTCCAGTATCCAAATAAAATCTGTGGCTACAATTTTCATTACTGTTGCTAAGGCAACCACTGATAAAACGAGTCTTGTTTTCCTCCCACTGCCTTCTGGCTATAAACGAACTCTCTTTTCTATTTAACATCTATCTGTGCCATCCCGCAAGACATCATTTAATCCTTTGTTTGGGTTTCAAGACGTTAACCTTAAATACGATTTCAGTGAACCAGAAAACGAAAGCAAAAGACTAAATGCAATATTGAAAGATAACTGTGACGGCGGAGTCTCTGAATTTTGATCTTTAGTGATTCTCTTTTCATATTCAAAATTCTGAACAAATTCAAAATTCTTTCGGAAAAGGCTTTGTAAAAGATTGGTGTTGTTGTAGTGGATTAGCCTTTCTCTCTCTTTTTTTTTTGTAATATTTTAAAAGAACAGTGGTAGCGATTTTCTGATAGATCTAGGCTTAATTGAGGCAGCTTTACACTGAAAATCTAATGATTTAAAAATGGAACCTAAGACTTTTAAGAATTAGCAAAAAAAGAAAAGTAAGTGGAATTACATTCCAAGTCTGCTTCAGTAAAAGTCAGGTTAGATTTTTGAATTCCACGAATGAAAAAAACAAAACAAAAACAAATCAAGTAAAACGTTCCATTATTTCTTAAATACTATGAAAGAAACTCTTTGTTCCTCCTGCAAAAACCTAAATCATCAAACCATTTCATTAGATCTCAAATTTGATTCTTTACCGTTTGATTTCATTTCTGTTGTGAAATGAACACAGAAATAGTTCGGATGTTCTCCAGTGAAGTGCGACATGCTCTACAGCAAAACAATCCCACTTCTTTTTCCAGTTAAAATCAAACCTTATAAGTTCTCAAAACAATGGACTAAAACAATAACACTGGTGTCAATTTGTTGACTATCCTCAAAATCACAACAAACGAAAATTTCCTTTATTTACAATAGTTTAGGAATTAAATTTGTTTGGGCAGCATCTTAATTCTGAAAATGTATATTTCCGAAATTATATTTATATGTGATGTTATTTATCTTATTTATCTCGATATAATTTCTTTAATAATTGGATTTCAGAAAGTTCGCCTAAATGAACTCTTAAAAAATTGTCTGATAATTTTTTAACTTTTTTAAGTGTAATTCTTCATTATAGATTGAATTATTCTAACTATTTATATCTAAATGTCTTTTTGTTATTACTAAATCAAAACATCTTAGACAGTTACGTTCGATGGCCTCTCTACACTTGTGAATGTTCTGAATGGATGCTACTATAAAAACTTTAATAAGTTTAAAATAACGGGTTACGTCAGTGTACCTTGAATTTTATCTGATCATTCTTGACAATTAGGGTCAAGTCCATATTGCATTGGCTACATTCATTTATCTCTTGTTTTAATGCATAACCTCAAATCAACGTTGGGAAAATATGAACAATAATGAGATATTTTAAAAGGAAATCAAAGAAGGTGATTGGTTGGATTCTCTATCATCATCATTAGCATCTACGTAACCAATCATCATCCCTCGTAAAATTCATCCAAGCTGATAATCAGGTTGGCTGTTGCCTCTTTGACTCACGCTTTAATCAGCGCTCAAGAAGGAACGGACAGCGGTCGATGGCTGGGCACAACTTTAATAACGAACGCTGTCATTCCCCACCCCCTCATTCCCTCTTTCCTCTTTGCCACCTGGTATCACCATCTTACTCCACCTGAACTATGAAGCGTTTCTCCTACACGATTGGGAAGTGATAAACTTCAAAGACACTCGTCTTTATTAACCCCCCTCCCTCCCCAAAAAATATAATTTGTTACAAATTTAAGAATGTTTTTCTTAAAGTTGGTAATTACTTACCAACGACTTCCTTTCAATGTCATTATGTTTCATCCTTATTATTGTGATATTGAAATATCGAAACAGACGTTACAAATGTTGTAACATTACCCGAAATTCAAGTAAAAAAAACCAAAAAACTGTGTAATTTTAAAATGTGTAATTTGAGCAGTGAGACATTTAAAAAAAGGGCTCTAGATAAACGTGAAATGAACAAAACGAAACAAACATATATTGGAAGAATAAAATACTCATGATGTGTTTACGGTTGGTGTTTTAATTTAAACGTTAACATGTCTGCTTAAAATTACTGTGATAAGAGAATTCGCAGACATTTTATTTGTACTTTCTTACGTTAATTCTTAAAGCTACATTGTAATATATTAAAGTGACAAATTGTTAGGTAAAAAACGAATATTATCCACTATTGTTAACTATTTTCTATTAAATTCCTTCTTTCATTTGCGTAATTCGAATTAAAAAAAAGAATGGTGAAATCGAAACAATTCCAAAAATCTAATATTATTCTCAAAAAAGCAGTAGTAATTGATATTCTGTGTTATCAAATCAAGATTTTATTATTTTGTAAGGTTTTTAGTGTTTTAAAATTGCTGTTTTTTGCTGTAATTTTGGAAGTGCTCTTGTAGATTTCATCAATATATATATAAATGTATATACAATATCCATTCTCCAAATTCAGTTCTTAAGCAAGTGTAATTCATTACCGTTAGGATTTATCCATCTTAATAATAATCCTTTTTATCGTCACCTTCCACCTTTCATTCAGTTTTACCATTCTTGTACTGAAATTCGAGGTATTTCCACTTTGTCGTTTTGCATTGATTCATTCGATTCGTTCAAAGTTAAAAATTTAGAATCAAACTTACTTAAGTTTAGCCTATTTTTTAAGGAGATATTATGAGATAATTAAAAGCTATTAATTTTGGTAATTTCAAAGCTTAAAAGATATATTTCATAACCACAAAACTTTTAAACAGTATTGCATTCTTTTACTGTTTTCAAAATTTAAAAACAGCGTTTTATGATTTTCTCAGAGAACTTCTGGAAAAGTAATTGAGCGTTTTTGGAACGTGCTTCTAAGACGAAAAACCAATCTAAAGCCTCCTTTCTTGCTCTGCCTTCCTTCTTTTTTTTTTTTTTTTTTTTTTTTCCCCCCGGGGGAGACGCCGCTTTCTTAAAAAGGGGGTTCCCCCCCCCCCCCCCCTCTCTCCATCCATTCTTGCATGTTTAACGAGCTCTCCATCTTCCAATTAGACAGATGAACAGAGATAAATGAAATCAACAGAATTTACTGACAGAGAATGCGACAACAGAAAATAGAAAAGAAAAAATATGAAGCATTTGATTAAAAAGATCTGAAAGAGAGGGAAAAAGAAATGAAGCTCCTCTATTACCTGATAGATCTCACTAGATTTCTTGAAAGCTTCTCACTTAATACGGTAGCGATTTAAAATTAAAAAGGATTTTTTTTTTTCTTTTGACTAGCCAATTTCTCTGTCGTATTCCCATGCTTGAAAGGGACAGAAGGGCAGTAAATACAATAGCTCTTTAGAACAAGTTTAACGTTGAAATCTCTAATAGGAATGATGGAAAAAGTGGAAGATTTGAGAATTTTTAACTAAGGCAGTTGTATTCTTAAGTGTCATCTACAACATTACGTTAAAATCAAACATTACACACAGAAAATCATGTCGACAAAAATGCAGTGATTAATTCTTATTGATTTCTCGCTGTTGTTAGCTTTCAGTTATTTCTTTCTCTTCAGATGAAAGTTTGGATACAATTACAGCAAGTTTGAGTTGAAATCTCCCAGTGTTCCCAGTTTTAAATGTGGCTTCTTCCTCTCTTAATCCCTCCTCCTCTTTGTGGTGTTCCCACTTTTCTGGAAGTTTTTCTCTGTGATTAATCGCCAGTGCTCGTGGTCACCCTGGGGACTCATGAAGGACTTCGATGGCCATTTTTCTACCAATCACCAACACTACTTCTGCTCCTTCTTTTGTGGTAAATTTGTCTTTTTTGAGCCAAGAAAGTTCCTAGGAGACGAACATCGTTATTGGTTTCTAAGTAATGTAGCTATTGGAAATTTATCGGACTTTAAACACCAAGGCAACTTCACTTGGAAAGATTGGAGTTTGGAACTACTTTTTCTAATGTTTTGTTGCACAAGCGCAAAAAATACGAATATCTTCTATTATTGATGTGATTTTTGTTGCCTACTTTTCTAAAGGCAGCATATCTTTCTGCGGGTTTTTGTAATTTGAATTAGTGAGTAAATATTTTACAACACGTTCTTTATACTTGAAGATTTCTCCTAAGAGTCTTTATAGTGATACTTGTAAGCGAATGTTACATAAAGTAGTAAATCAATTAATTGTTGGGAAATAGTAAGTTGATATTATAATAGAAATTCATAATAACTAATATAGCAGAAAAACATTATACTATTTTTGAATATATTTTCTTGTTGTCTTAGATTATTTTTCACCAGTTAGTTATTTGGAGACATTTACTTGACAGTCATTCAAATATATTTAAACGAATCACTTTATTCCAAAATACTTTTCTTGATGCTCGTTTCCGAAATACTAACACTGAAAATTAGCAGATTTTGCTCAAAGTAGGCTGCTTGTTAAAAGGTTTCCTATTCCTCTGTGTGAATGATGTTAGCACATACATTAGTCTTAACTAGTATTTTGGGTACCATTTGAAGTATAAAGTTTTGAGTTGGCAATCCTTTAGCAAAAGGGAAGATATCTCGATGCTTAAGAAGCGGCGTTCGCAATGTTATCGTGTTGTGCGTAAAAGGATTGAAGTCGAAAGAGACCCTGGTTGTTATCGTGAAGTGACCGTTGTAAGGCAATAAGGCCGTTCTCATGCCAATTGTCGCTCTCAAAATGGAATCGGTTGTGAGTTGGGGGCACAAACGGTCCCTTCGAAACGCCCACGAATTGGACGATTTGGAGAGAGGTCACGCCACCTGGTCAGCCTCCGGAGTGTCGTTATCACCCTTTCTAGAAGGTTTTAAGACCCAAACCTCAGCAACCCCCACCCTTTTCGATAATCAAACACCACCTACCCTCCCTGCCTCATGAATATCACCCACTAGCCATCTTGATTGCGCCATCTTCGGCAACGGCCCAAATGGGACCCGACAGTAGACGACTATCTACTACCCCTTACCCGCCACCTCCTGCCTTTTTTTTCTTTAAAATATTATAAAATATTTCTTTTTGTTCTTATTCTTAGGAAGCAACTTCATTGTACAGTAAAATATAAAAACTGTATTTGTTAACACAATCCGAATAAATTCGGAAGTAGCGATAAATAGACAAAATAAATTGTAAACATCAATTACTGACATCAAAAAGAAAATTCTTACTAGAACCGATTATTTTCATTAACTAACGCATTGATCCGTTTCTGATATTTATTATTTCCTCTGCCGCCTTGTATAAAAAGCCAGTCGATAATTACTACATAAAACTAATTTTTACTATTTAGGCCTCATTAGAAAGATGATTGATTCAAAACATGCTACTGCTTTGATTTTAATGCTAATCAAAATGTATCGATCTTAGAATTAATTGTATTTCCAAATTCTGCATTTCAGGTCTAGTGATTACCTTGGAAGTTTTCATAACTTCCAAAAATTGATAGCTTATAATAATAACTTAAAAACTCACTTAGGGTTTTTTTCAAAAGAAATTATTAATTTATTTGGTATTTCAAACAACGAAAGAACAATATGGCATTTTTGAAGTTTTTAATAAGCTTTTAAATTACTTTGAAATATATCGAAATGTAGTTGCTAATTTTTAAGAAAGTCATTTTTATGTCCTGCAAACAAATACATTTTATCAACTTCACAAGGAATCGGTCATATAAGAACGGAATCTTTGGGAACTGTTGTGTAGGCGTGGCTATGAAAATCATTGTCTTATCTGTAAGTGGAATAACTGCCACCAGTGGCGTCTGGATTCCATATATCTTTGCCCGAAGCTGTTTCAGTTCATCTCATTCCGCAGCCATTTAATCCAAACCAAAGTTTCAGCGCTTGTAAATCATCCTGTGTTCTGCTGCAGGATCAGAAACAGTGATAGCGAATTGCAGAGATGTTAATGTGTTTCAGTATCCTCCATCTAGTGTATGTTCCTTCTATCCAGAAAGAAAAAAGAACCTCATATATCAAAGCTAACAAAAGCATTATCATACACAGGATACGTTCATGACAACAGTCCTTGTATACTACTAGCAATTGCCTACACACAATATGTTCTATGCTACTATTAAAAATGCTTACTATATAATGAGAAAAATAAACCTTGTCATCTAATTTCATCTAATTCCAGAATTTAATATATACCAGAATTTAATACCAAATATGTTTTTTATTCCAAATATATACCAGAATTTAATGTTCAACTAATCTGCTTAGAGTATTTACAACATAATCCTTAAAATTGATCTGAGAAATCAAAATGTAAAATGATCTGATTAAACTCTGAAATATATCTTTTTATGTACTCGGTGCATCATTATCTACTCGGTTTACCTATATTTAAAAGAGAGATGCTTAAAAGTGGATTTACAAATACCAAGACCTAATTTGGTAAGCAGTACATGACTGAACACTTAAAAGATATTAAAATAGTGATTATGCCAGTTGACTAAATTATTATACTCAGTTATTTAAAACAGATTCGCAGATGATTAATGTTTTTTTGGAGGACCATAAACTTGATGTAGAGAAAATACAGCATTGTTTCTAAGTCTGAAAACATGATAAGCTATTTGTGTTTTTAGTATAACGCCTATATAATTGCTGTACTTCTTTCTTACGATAATGAAGAAAAAGCAATAGTTTATTATTTTTACTTTTTTAATGTTACTTTTTTAATTATTTCAAAATTGTAAGTATTTACGTGCGCTGATAAATTTACATTTGTGCGTCGGCGTATATAATGTTGTTTTTCAATTATTGTTTCCAATAAAAATATATTTATTATTTAATAAAAAAAAAGTATCAATACAGTCATTAGCGTTTGCAGATCAGGATACGTACGATAAAAAGAAATAAATGAAAATGGCCATGTTTTAATTTCGTTTTATTTGTAGATCTCAGTTCGTTTTATAATATGTGCAAATAAAAATTTCATTTTTAACTTTTTCAATCTTTACATTCTCTATATAGAGCACCTCCTGCTTACATGGATTAGTGGTAGATAGTTGGCTTAGTAAAATATCATTACGAGGAAATAGCGTCTAAGCTAATCGAGATGTTAATAATTTAGGATTTCAAGTTTCTGTAAGAACCTCAAATCCTTGTACTTGTGGTACTTAAGATTACTAGATCATTACGATTTATACTCGGATACCCAACGAGATGCCCGAAGTTACGGCGCGGAATCTTAGGTCCAGGAATATGATTCGCTTTCTTAGAAAGAGCGCCTTAGCACTTTCCAACTTAATTAGAAACCTACTTTGTTAAGAGCCCGCGAAGGTCATGAGAGGTCAGCCATTGCAGCTGCTACTCCGGAAGAGGTCGCCACGTATCGCAAAGCAACGCGAATGAATCATCTTGGGCCGTGGAAAAGCATTCGTACAGTTGTTGTTGTTGTTGTTGCCTCTTCCTGTTTGTCTTATATCATTACTTCCGTTAATGTACATTGTGTTAACATTACAGTTCACAAAAGCCAGCACTTGTACTGGTTTGGCTTCTTGAACTGAATTTATTGTTGTGGGAGGACAAATCGGAGTTATTACTGCTGCTTCCACTGAACGTACAGCTACTTTTATTGCTGCCAACCGCAAATAGCTGGCTGTGTACCACTTGCTTATTAATTATCTGATTTCTGCATTGTAAAATTGTACAATTATTAAATTAAGCTTATTTGATTTTTTTACTTTATATAAAATATTGGCGAAATACGAACTATTGTTTTAACATTAATGAAAGTAAAAATGAAAGGTTAATTTTTTATTTGTAACCAAAAAAATATATGTAGCACCCCTCTTAAATAATAAAACAAAATCAAATATATATATATATATAGGTTTAATTACGTTAGCCAAAATCTGTAAATCTGGGAATCTGTAGTTTTCATTTATAATTTAACAGATTTCAGTAACATCGCGTACATCGATCTTTACTGTTATGTAATTGGAAACTTACAAAGTGTGATTCACACTGAGTCGAAATTGAAAAATAAAAACAAAAAAGACTTGTAAGCTTATATTGTAAGATATTGATGCAAAAAAGAAAATTGTATCTGACATGTTGAGGTTTTGGTCGTTGTTAACAATGAATTAACCCAAACTATTGTAATTCAGTTACAGCAAGAATTCTTTAATTGATGAGTGCTACGGTGTGAAACAGATAAGTCCTGTTGGAAATAGTCCTTTTAGTTATTAAGTCAGTCCGTTACAGACCCCAGAGGCTCTTATTCTTAATTTTGGAATATATCAGTTTCTTGTTTGAGTTGTTTGTTTAAATATTGTAATAATTTTCAAATGTTTACATATACCTTATTTTCTTAGATCCATTTTCCATGAACATAAAAAATTTACAACAAGATTTCAATTCACGTATAATTTATCCCAATACTGCACCATCAACCAATTCATGTTAGAGGTTTAATTTCGCTATAATATTTTTTCATTCAATCACTTCAGTTCGAATTGCTATTTAAAAATATAACTTTAAACAATTTTTGAAAGACTTGGGATAAAAAAACACATCTAATTAAGTCTTAACTTAAATTCTCCAATTGGTATACTTGTTAACACCTGCTAACTAACTTATCAGCATTTTAATATCTTTACAAACATTGCTAAGACAATGGGGAAAAAAAATCTATGTAAATATAGAATGGTTAAAAAATAATAATTATTTAATTTTCAGGTTTTTTTAAAATTATTTTGTAATTGTAGCGAGAAATAAACTTAATGGCTGCGTGAAAATTTTACTTTCATGCAAGTTTTATTTTTCAATAACTTAGTATTTTTAAAAAAAATGTTCCCGGCCTTAGTAGCATATAGTGAAATTAATAGCATAATTTCAAAGTTCATTTTGTCACAAATCGGATTAATGGGACCAAAAGATAATAAAATATATTTTTCTTCTATCAATGAACACTATTTTGTGCGTGTGTGTGTTTGTGTGTGCGTGAACAGGTTTTCATGTTATCTAACCATCTGAGTATTCAAAAGTTTCCACGCCAATTATATCTTGCATAATTTATTGTAGTTTGTGCTGTTGCATGATTATTGCTTTCGTGTATGTGAAATCGTAAGAAAAAGTGGATGCTTTTCTTTTTATCTTAATTAAAAATAGTCACACGTGTCTTGCTAATGACAAAAGCCAGCAACCATTTTGTCGTCGTCATTTGTGTGTAGTATTGTATTACGAAGGCAGAGAAGAGACTCGAACCGTTTGGCCAACACTGGTGGGCAGCCGCCCTTATATATGGCTCGTTAATCGGCTGGCCGCGAAACCACACTGAGAGCAAGGAGTGGCAATGGGAGTCCTCCAGACAAATTAATTTGCATCGCTGTAAAACAGAAGGACGGAGGTGGCAGAGGAGGACACCGACAGACCTCTCCTGCTCTCTCCCCAGGCTTAATTTACGGCGCGTGAGGTTCTCGTCCCGACGTCTGCGGCGACAGTGACGGTGGTATAGGATTACGACCCCGTGTCGACAATCATGTTGCTCGGCTTTTCCATAACGCTGAAGGGGACCCACTCGGTTTTTCTTCTCTACCATACAAAATGAAAACAAGTTGACAAAACAAACCCCGTCTATTTAATTATTTTTTTCGTTTTATTTTACATTTCCCATCAACTAAACATTTTAGTGTTATTTTCAATTCTTTTTTTTATCTTTTTACAACAGCAAACAAAATTTAAAGAAAGATGTTCTTTTCAATTTCTCCGTATTTCGATTTCCTTTTCTGTATTCTCTGTCAAAAAACATAATAACAATTATTTATATTATTATAAAGCAATATTCTTAATTAGTTATTTAGGAAAGATTGATTTTAAAAACGATTGATTTTAAAAACTACTGTATTTTAATAAGTGAAGCCATTTAAGACTTCGCCAACGTTTTCAAAATATTACAATATTCAATGCTGTTAGGTTTTGTTATTGTAATTGGCATTTTGTTTGACAAACAAGTTCCACAGATAAGACACAAAGACAGTTTGTAAGTGTGATTTGTAATTTCTATGCCTTACCAATAATTTCAGAAAATATTAAATACATTAATATATTTATTATTATTTTCAGAAGTTATTATTTTCTGCTCCTTATTGCTATATAACATTAACTTGATCTTGAGAGAAATCTTGAGAGAAAGAGAATTTATTATTTTTTTCATTTAGAAAAATATTGATTAAATTATAAAAGAATTGAAAACTTCGTTCAAGAAATGATAAAATATTTTAGAACGTGGATGAAAAGGAGATTATCTAAAATAATATTTAATAAGAAATGCCAAGAGAAATTTCTAATTATTCGCTAAGTAGAACAATTTCGTAATGATATTGATGGCCTTTGGGAGAAATCATGCCTTATAAATGTAATAGTATTTAACATATAAATTTTAATTGAGCTCAACCATTTATGTTATTTTTATTTGTTTTAGCTGATTAATTTATGTAGGTTTTATAAACTTTTTAACAGGTCGCTCTATGCAAATTTAATACTAAACAAGTTAGTTGAAAAGGCTTTCTCTTTAGGTTCTCTTCTGATTTGATTCTATTTTCAATAGGGTTTTCTTTCATAAAGACGATAAATGATTCAAAAAAATAAAGTAAAAAAAAAAAGAAAATTAAAGATGTTATTTTGAAATGAATTGTCCTATTGGGTTAGTTTTAGATCCTGAGACGACCGTTTCGAGCTTTTTTGACCTCTCGTGAGCCAGGGCTACTCAACCAGTGCAGAACGAGGGGAAGAGTAATTCGAAGGTGGTAACATAATGACCCCTCAAGTCTTAAAGAACGAAACTCTTTAAGATGTAATGTTAAGTATTTTTTTTTTGTATAGTAATGATTGAAATCCTGGATACTTGCTCTTCTAAACAGGAAAAATAAGTAAGGATGAATGTCAGTTTCGAGTTGAATTGGTTCTCGTCAGCTAGGGATACCCAGTAATAATCGAAGATTCGAAAACGTATTGAGCTGATATTACTGATAAAGAATAATAAATACAATAAATTGGAATAACTCATTGTTTTTTATGTGAGTATAAAAAGTTACATTCTCAGTTATGCAGATTGATAATATATGTAATATATTTAATAACCAGTAAATCATATGAAATGAATAATGAACAACAATTGGAAAAAACAAAAAACAAGAGCTCATATTTAATTTATACATAATCATATATAATTGTTGAATAATTTTAATAGAAGAAATTATTCTACTTATTTAAAGACGAAGTGGTTGTGGGTGAAAAATGATACGTTTCTCTGTAAAGTTAGAGAAAGTTTCACAGCAATACACGTAGACACTGCAGAAAAGACGGTTCTGCGTCTCATCCAAGTTGGATATTGTAAATAGCATTAATACACAATTATATTTCTCAATAATTATTTCTCAAACGAAAACGAAGACACTCGTAATGAACTGTAGCGTCTGATTCCAGATGATAAATCGGAATGTATTCAAGCTGTCCTTTTGAACAAATCTCCACTCATCCAACAGTTTTTTGGTGGAAGCAGATCGACTTCTCATGTGAAGATGATACTTAATTTTCATCGCAGCTGCTGATAAAGGATTTGTCTAATTACCAACTAATGAACATCTGCCATTTACATAAGACATAAACTGCCATTCTTTAAAAACGAATCAATGTGGATGCTATGTTTTAAAGCCATTTTATTATATTTTTACCTTTAGGATTTGTTTTGATTTCCAGAATCCTAATAACTTCAGATTCATCGTCTTTTTTTATATCTAAGTGATTCTAAATCAGGGCTCTGTAATTTTTTCTGTCACAAGATATTTGTTTTTCCAAGGCTTTGATCGTATTTTATCTTGGAAATAAAACTATTATTATCAAAAGGCTTTTTTAATTCGTCATTTCTTTCAATAAGGTTGCTTATTCTTTACACTAATTTCCTTTTCCTCTCCTTGAACCCAATCCACTATTAAAGATTCTCCAATACGTTTATAGTATTTATAAAATGATTGGTTTATTACTATTGTGGGTCTTGAGATCCAGTCTTATATTCTTAGATACTGTACAAACATTTGTATTCAAGATTTTGTCATCAAGATTTTTTTTGGAGTCTTCTCTTAACTTAATTCTCAGTCCTGAAGACAAACTCATCAATTGTGAAGAGTTTTGCAGAGGAATATCTTATCGGAGCTATCCTGAAATATTAATGATCCAGTCTGTAGAAAATAATAAAACTTTCTTCTAGCCTAAAGTTCATTGTAAAAAGTTTTATGGTCTAGTTTTGTTATCTGAGGGTAACGTTTTTCACAATATATTTAGTTATATCTTCTTTTAAAATTCCGTTCGTCATCTTTGTTATAATGTGTTATTAACACCGTCTAATAAGCTTCCTGAATCTGAATTTTCGGAGAGATTTTTTTGTGTTGTTTTCTTTTACTGAGTCCATCCGATATTTCCCACGGAATTTAAAAGTAGTCGATCATTACATGAAATTAATAGTTTTGGTTTCTAAGAAATTAAAAGTTTTATTAGTTCGTCTCTTATAAAGTTAACTTTACAGATCAACTACGATGAATAGAAACAGATAGACCTATAAAGAAATAGCAAAGAACGAATTTTATATTGTTTATTAGCAGTACCTTTCTTTCCTCTTTTTTTTCAGTAAGATAAAATTTTCATACTTCAGTCTCATAGATTTCTGCTCATTGAAACTTAGGTTTCCTAACAATATTGCTTTGTATTGCTTTGTACAAAATTTACAAAGCTTTTACATACTTAAAAGACAAAATTAATATCGAAATGAATTTTATTTGATGTTATTCTTAAATTAAAAGCAAAATTTAATGTCCATAATAATTCATAAATCAAGAAAAAAATCACAACTGGACACTGAGCCAACATCAACGGGAATCCTGAACAGCTGTTTCAATCCTTATTAGGAATCATCAGCAGAATTTACTCTTGATGTTTGGCTCAGTTGCGCGAAAGCTAAGGGAAAAGCATTCACGATCCCGGGAATGGGCCGCCGAGATAAAAAACAATCAAATAAAAAATAATCCTGTGAAATCCAAATTATTAATCCCTTGTCCTTTCACTGAAAGGCACTAAATTACTTAAATTCCTTAGTTCCTTTCAGTGAAAGGACAAGGGATTAATACTGTGGATTTCACAGGATTATTTTTTACTCGATTGTTTTTTTATTTTGGCGGCCCATTCCCGGGATCGAGAATGCTTTTCCCTTAGCTTTCGCGCAAACTGAGCCAAACAACAAGGGTATATTCTGCTGATGATTCCTAATGAGGATGAAACAGCTGTTCAGGATTCCCGTTGATGTTGGCTCAGTGTGCGAAGGCATATTTACTGTCCAGGTGTGTATTTTTTTCTTGATTTATTAATCTTAAATTGTTTGAGTAATTCTTTAATCTTTCGCTATTATAATTACATATATGAAATCGTCTGTTTGATTTTCAATCTGGCTCTGTTGATTTTCAATCACCAATGAGTTTCCAGGCAGGCATTGGTGAAGGAACGCTGTAGTGGTGAGAATATCACCATTTGACAACAACCCCAATGAGAGAAACGAAACTAGCGGAAACAGAAAGAGGCAAAAAAAAAAAATGACATTAGAGATTGTCGTGCTTAATCCCTCCGCCCTCGTCACGCCTGCGAGTAGGGATCATGTTCCTTAGATCAAATCTGCACCAGGATCAGAAGGATTTACCAAGACAGCAATGGTTGGTCAAAGAAAAAGAATGGAGATGTGGAAGAACAAGCAACAATTGGAAGAGAAAATCAATCCACAAGTAATTTAAAGTTTTTTGATAGATTGGATTTCCTTCAAATTTATATCTCAAAGTGCCTGAATAGGATTCTGATAAGTATACAGCAAAATGAATTGAAAGGTTTTGAAAAAAAATATTCCGATTGGCAAGTGCAAAAGATTGGCTGTTTTAAATAAATTACGCAGTGCATTTATTTACAGTTCAGTTTAATAAGAATTAATTAGCGATTGCTTCCTAGCTTTATATGTTCCCGATAAATAAATCATGTAAATCATATAATCATCAGAATATAATGTAAAATATATATCAATTATGTTACGTGAAGAAACACACTTCTGATTCTTTATTACCTCTGTTTCTTGAAGTACACATGCAAAAACGAACTGACAAATTAATTCATTCTAAAGTCAACAAAAATTAAAGTAATTAGTAACACACATTAAAAATAGTATTTTTTTTGTAGTGCTAAGGATTGTTTTGCAAGTAATACAAAACTATATAAATTTAAACTATAATAACTATATAATCAAATGTGCTAAGTATAATTCCTGTTCATTATTAGCCATCTAACATCGGTCTATAGAATTCTGAAACAATCGTCTATTGATTCAAGCCACATTTCATCCTTTTAACTTAAATAAGTTGATGATTTAAAGTGTTGAGTATAAACAAATAAATGACAATGAAGAAAAAATTGTGAAAGTTACTTTGGTCACAGCCTTACTTTTCTTTTGCTAGTTTTTAAAAGGATTTAAATTTCATTATGTACACTCGGATGTGAAGGAGTTCTTCACGCACCTCTAAATAGCTGTGTCTCTGGAGGAATTGAAAGTCAGCTCACACATGGTGTTGGTAACTTGGGACTAAGTCTACGCAAGAAATTGGATAGTTCTTAGAGCAAAGCGCTTTGAATCCCCTTGTAATAAAATATTGGAGGCTCCAACAACATTTCTTTGTAATGGTGCATCGTAAAGAAAAAGAGCAGGACAACCCCCCCCCCCCCATAAACAAGGTCTTGTAAGTGTCACCGAATGGATGGATTCCTAGAGATCTCTCCGTAGAGGATTCCAATCAGCCCCGGAAGTCCCCGCTTTTATCTCAATTTCCCGACGGCAGGTGGCACTAATAGGAAGAGGCTTTACCTTCTTTTATTGTGGTCTCTTGGACTGATGGCGTTTATAGGTCCCAGGATGCGTCAGTGGCGCTGATCGCTCCAACTCATCGCCAGAGATTGAGAGAGAGAGAGGGGAGACAGAGAGAGGGGATGGAAGGTGTGATTCTAACCTAATTCACAGTGCTTGTTGTTTACAATTACCCCCAACTTTTATTTACATAGACTTTAGCAACTTAGTTACCTCTTGACCTATTCCTGACCTAAAAATAGGGCTTTTTGTTTAAACAGCAGTAGAAACAAATTATCCAACAATCTTTTCTATATAAATCTTTAAATTAAGCATTTAAAATGCCTTATCAGTTTTAGAATGCTGGTCTTGAATGCTACACATCTTTCTAAAACTATATGCTTTTTGCAGATGTTTATCGTCCTGATACTTTACTAAATCTCATATTCTTACATTTGATGAAATATTGATATTAACTATATCTTGATGTAGTTGGTCGCATGCCACAAACAGAACTTATGTTGTAGATAATAAGCCGAATAGTTCAAGAAAACACAAGCACGACAGCGATGTTCTTTGGACTTAGAGCAAACTTCAAAAACGATCACAGATTTTTTAAGAATCTATATGATTTTAAAAACTTAGCAGTCACAATCACTTCAGAATTAAAATGCGCTTGAAATGATTGCAAATCTACAGCACTAAAATTCGTGTAAGTCAACATAAATTGAGTTATTACATTGAAGAGATAGTTTGAGATATCATCATTTCCAATTAACAAGATATTAACAATTATTTTATTAAAGATATTATCGTTGTAAATCCATGAAAATCATTTGAGAATGTGAAACTATATTAATGTCAATGAATAATGAACTTCGTATCCACATAATACGTCTTGGAATTCACAAAAATAAATAGAAGACCTCCAATTCTTGTTAGGGTAATGAATTGTATGTTTTTCTATGTTTAATGTTTCCGTACGGAAACAATAAACGAATTCTCTCTTTCTAGAAAACAAAGGAGTGTTGATAAGGTTAAATATTTGCCATTCGAAAAATAAGCCATTAAACTTTTAAGTTTGTTTTAATTACTGGTTTGTCGTATTATTTTCGGCAGGTAATCACATTGTACTGATGCTTCCTCTTTCTTTGTGTCTTCGTCTCTCGAAGCACTAAGTGAATAAATAAATAACTATCTTTCTTGGACATATTTACGCCTCGCTTCGCCCACAATTACACTCAGTTCCCGCAATTAACGCTCGAGCGTCGCCGTCCATTTGTCTCTTGTTATGATTTCGCCGCCAGAGTGATCTGTTTACAGTAATACAGGCGAAGAGACATCAACACAAATATCGCGCCAATCAATACAAATCTCTGAGATCACGTGGGTGTTTCTTCCCATTCGCGAGTCTATTCTTAGCTCGGGAGGGAGGTAGGGGCAAATCGATTCAAGGGGAAGATGAGCCCCTTCCGCTGATCTCCGGACTTATCTAGGTTATCGCTTAGTCCCGCCCGGATTGCAAAAGGATTCAATTATTACGGTGTTAGGAATTCCTGTCTCCTTCAGCGTCCGTGTCTTAGCAAATCGGGCGAGATTTCCGCATTTCCCTCTTACGAAAGGCCGCTACGTTGAGCACATCGGACTGTAACCGGAAACCGCTGTGGTCAACCGGAATATGTCGTCGATTTGCCGAAGATTTAAACATCTGCTCTTGTTAGTCACTCTAATCTTCGTGAATCCTATCTCATTCCGACTCTTCCTTATCTATTACCGTTGTTTCTCATCTAAATGATACTTGCACATCACGCCCTCTACTGTTAAAAGTGGACAACGACGACAATTTGACTAATTTTTCAAATTCAAATTATTCATTAAAACATGTAAAACTCCTCTGCGGTTTTCACATTAATTCTAAACCAATGTAATTCGCGTTCTTTGTAATAAAACAACATTCAACAACTCTATCTGAGCACTGTAAAAAAATTTAGTAACAAAATCCTCCAACAAATTAAAAATAAGTTATTCAACAGGCCCAGATGAAAAATTTTACATTTATCGACATACAATCGATTATAGTTTTTAGTTAAATTTTTATTTAAAAAAAATAATCCTTTGTACATGATTAACATAAACTTCTAGGAAAAGGGTTGTGAAGATTGCAAAGTTAAAAGCACAAGATCTTACATCTTAAATTCTGAGTGAGTGATATACTGTACATGCAGAAACTTTACTTACTTATTATTTATTGTATTATACCTAACCCTTTTCATTGCTTTGTCAAGACTTCTTGGTATTCTACTTTATTGCCAATATTTAGTAAAAGTAATACTCTAACTGAAAATAAAATAATAACTTGATGTTTACTCAGCCTTTATCACAGGAATAAACTTAATACATGTTCATTATTAAATTCCATTAAGCCATAAAATCTTTAAAATACGTCACTTTAGACCTCAGTTCCTTGTTAATTGTTTAACGAACGGAACTCTTCAAATTTAGTAAGATATTCATTTTTATCTTCCTACAAAAGAAAGTGAACCTGCAAAATTTTAAGGGAAGTAGGTTTCATGTTATTTCAAGAACTTCCTGTTAATTATAGCCTCCCACCCTTCTGGTGGGATTTTTAATATATCTCTTGTTAGCGTTGTCGGTGCTTCAGGGGTGATCTGTTAAGATAATCGCAATCCGCCAAACCACAGTGTATTGCCCTTGTCATCCGGGCAAACATGGCGGCCAGGGGGTGGGAGTCTTTTTCCCTAATTAATGACGTCGTTTGTGCGATCAGTGTCTGGGGAAGAATATTGTGCTGAGTCAGTGCTTGAACAGCGGTGAGAGACGCCGGACTGCTGCATGTGGCAAATCACTAATAAATGCGCGTGTAAACATCGTTTGCAGGCGACGGGAGGCGGCCAATTGTAATCTTGAAGGAGGTCCTCATATAACGCTTTCACAAAACGCTGCGCTGCCCAAATACATTTGGCTAATTTCATCAGTAACTTACAAGGGCTGTTCATACTTTATCATCCGATTTAATTCTTTCATCTTAAGGTTGGCGCAAGGAAATAGCCTTCCTTTAATTTTGTTTATGTCTGTCTAATGGCATCTATTATCATTTAAGAAGAACGGATGGTGGATTTTGAAAATTAAGAAACACTCCGAATGTTGGCCAGTGTTATTTTTCATAGCTGATTACTTTCAAAGTAGTTTTAAGCTGTAGTAATAGTTAAGGAAATAATTTTACCATCTAAAGAAGGATCCGGAACAAACTGAATTAATATTAAATTCACTTACTTTTCGAATGCTATACGACTCCGCCTTATGAACAAATGAGACACTTTCTATTAAGCCACATACGTGGTATTTCTTGTATGGTATACATATTCTTTTCTTTAAATGTAAAAAGAGAATGTACCTTTCAGCAATTTGTGGTTTTAATTTTTTTCAATTCTATATAATTGCCAAATTTCTTATCTGAAATTTTAAACATTGAGGATTAAAGTTTATTTCTGTATTTGTTTTAGCCAAGCTTACAGCATACGTGTAACGAATAAAGACGTGATAAATTAAATTTTCCTGCATCAGAAACTCAGAATGAAATATAATTAAGAAAATAGAAATTTATTAACTCAAGTGTAGTTTTCTTTCTCGCTCTTGAATTAGTAATGTCGTTTGAAAATCATTAACCCTTCGCTTTGTTTGTCTACATCATCAAATATTGATTTGTATCATTAAATAGTTGTCTTTATATGTTTCTATGTGTTTCTTTAGTAATCTCGTAAGTACTGCTTGCTATGTCGAATCTTTTAAAAGAAACAGGATTAGAACAAAGGAAAAATTTCACATTCTTTGGAGACCTATCTGTTCACACACATTGTCTTTTCTGTCATAGTGATTTGCATTAGTGATTATATTACTTGTAAGACGCTGGATAAGTGGAGGAATGAACGTGGAGGAGAATTTGGCTTTTAAAAATGCAGATAATCGTTATCTATGATCATATTTATAAGACTTCATCGATGGATAAGTTTTGTCTGGTAAAACCCACAGTGATGTACTACACTTGATTTATCAAGTGACCTATCTTAATGTCAGGACTCAAGTGGAAGGGAACGATAAAAAAAAACCGATAACAAGCTTAGTAGGAGATGGGATACAGAAGTGGATTGAGATCTGAACCAAATTCCGGATATTAATCTCCTCCATTGGACAAACGACTGGATAAGTAGCAATGGAATAAAGGATTATAGAGTTAAGGCCTCTTTGAAAGATTACTGTCAGATTTCTTTCTGAAACACTGAAAAGATAGAAACGTTAGCCTGCAAGTGTTTCGACGATAAGCAGATGATGACCAAATTTCAATTCAAGCAAAAGAAGGCATTCATTGAGTCCATAATGGGCGTCAATTGCATTGATGACATCGTGCAAATTTAGTTCGTCTTCGTTTCTGTAAGAGGAGCAGTTGATTCACTATAGATTTCTCAGTGCTTCCTTCTGAGATGAAACGTGAAAACACCCAAAATGAACATTTTTTTTTTTTTAGTATAATTTTTTATAGTAATAGTATGTGATTTCAGAATGTGTTACCATTGTTCTTTTTCTTTGTGATTGTTGTTATTATCTCGTGTTGTAGATTTCGAAATGTAAATAATGCTCAAAAGAAGAAGGTTGGGATTAGAGTGCAGACGAAATATAGTATATAATTAGATTTATTGTAGAAGAAGCTATAATGAGGAGTTTAAATGAAGATATTCAGCATAAGTACTTTTCCATATATGAAATAGTATTCTCTTATATTCCAATATCTATTGAATACAACAAAACACATTTTCCATTTTCTACAAAAAAAAAAACCGCTTTACTTACTTCAATTGTTTAAATCGGATTAATTTAATCGCTTCAAACTGAAGGCAGTGGATTAGCTAAAAGGATTAATTCCCTTGTTTAAGACAATGCAGTATTAATAGAAATAGGATAAAATATTTTTTGTTACATTTCAGTGCTTTTCTATGCGAATCTTTGTCGCCTTCTCACTAATTACTGGACAAGAACTTATTTGAAAGATTTCAAATATAAAGGGCCTTAGGCTTCAAATATGCATATCCAGTATATACGCTTATGGTTCAATTGTTTGTGTACGTGGAGATGGGAGGAAAGACACACATGCATGGACACACATACTCATATTGATCTACTGAATTGATGACCTTACTTTAAAAAGTGCGTCTAACAAAAATATCAACTAAAAATCAGATGCTTTAGATTGTCTATTTTTTCTATCCAAATTACACCTCAGTTTTGTTGCCGGACGTTGTCATGACAACCCCTTTGCATAACGACATTTTTAATCTTGTGTTAAATTGCAATCCTAAAATATAAAGATCATTTTCATATACTAAAATAGTAACTAATAAGAAAATCAATTATTATTTATTTCTTTTGCTATTGATAGGAAACGTTAGCCTATTTGAATACTAGATGATCCTCCTTAGAGATGAATTACTGGCACATTTTGAAAATAAATCCAATTGGAACGTCATTTCGTTGTGGGTCGTCGATAGCTCTTGCATCATTGGTCTCCCAGGCAACCGCTGGGTCGAAAGGCCTGGGTGGGGCCAGAATGGAGCGTGGGTGGGGGTTGGATGTGAGCCAGAGGTCACATCGCAACCGTCATGCTCTACCGACCATGGTACGCTACGACGAGGGCTTGCAGGAAAGAACCACCAAGCCCTAACCAATAATTAGACAGTAATTTTACATTTCACATTCAACTCTACTCCAATATTTTATGAGATTATAATACTGTTGTTTTTTTAACTTTTTGTATAATCAGTTAATGAATAATTGCAAAAACTATTAACAATTAGTTACCTCCACTGAATGAAACTATTGACACAGGTTTATAACTTATTTTACAATTGAAATTTTATTAAGATTTATTCTGTATTATTTTGTTCAAACCCCTGCTAACAGACTTTAGTAAAATTTTGATTGACAGTGAAAATAAAAGAAAGACCGTTATAATTTTTTATAAAATTTAATAATTTTATAATTTTAACTCTAATACACAATTTTAATATTTAATAGTAGCATGTCGTTTTTTTCGATTAATTTATATTTCGTATTGCTCTAAGATAATTTTTTAGAGTAATTCGAATAAATTTTACTACTTTATCAATATTTAATTAATAATTATTAATTAATATATTAAAAAGATCAATAATTTATTATTTTCATTTCTATTTTGTAATAAGTCTGGGAATTTCGGCTAATTGGGCACTGTGTCGTCATCAGCAAAAGCATTCACTTGGTATATTTGAAATAAAAAAAAATGGAAAAATTAAGAATTATTATTTTTATTTTTAGTAAACTTATCATTATCTTAAGCAATTTAAGAGATCAACTAAATGATTTAATTCAAATTTTGAAACACTCAATTTTGTCAAATATAGAAATATCTTTAGATCAGTGATAACAAGAAATTTTATTTTTAACAAATTATAAATTATCATTAGAGCCGAATCAATGTAGTCTTAACTAAAAGCTGCAGTGAAGGTAAAAACCTATTATTTTCTTTTGTGTTTTTTTCCTTTTTCTATGAATTCTTCTGTGCACTTTATACATTGCTTTTAAATTAGTAAGTGTAGTAATATCTGTTGAAAGTTTAAATTCTATTGATTTCTAGCCTAGTTCCAAAGATAGCCACGGGTCGCAGCACTTTATCGTTGACTAGTAAAGTAGCTTCAGCTTGTTTTCTTACTTGATTAAGAGATCTTTATAAGGGTGAGTGATTCACATCTTCTAGAGTTTAATGACGTCAAAGACTTTATATAGAAAAAAAAAACACAACTACTAATTGCGTTTCACTGACTTTATTCGTCATTAACTTTCTGTCCAAGTTCCGTTAATTATCATATTTCATGTTTATTAAAATAGCTCTTACATTTCCTTTTAGAGATTGAAAGTGGTTTCAGAATTCCTTTCTTGTTTTTCGTTTTCGTTTTGACTTTTCAAGTGCGAAGTGAATTATTCTTCTGCATTTAATCTTACCAATGTTTTGATTTATCAATGTCTTGAACTCAGCTAGTATTATTAGATATTTTCCAATTGGAAAGCGAGTCTTACCAAAAAAATTCGTCTGTATATGTACATATGTACTTCCTAATAACTTTTGGACCCTGGATGGATCTTTTTGAAACTTTGCATACATATTTGAAGACTAGAGATGATTATACATTTATAATTTAAATCTTTTTCAAATAGGTCCCTTTTTAGTCTTCTGATACAAGTATTGTATCAGATACAGTATTGTAAGTATTGTATTCTGATACAAGTATCAGAAGACTTGTATTCCCGTTTTGTCGGGGACAAGTATCATTAAAATATCATTATCAACAATCACAACAATTGTTATTAGCAACAATGACAACAATTGCGTCTTTCGCAACAATCATATTTATAACAATAAGGAAATTAAGGCAATATCAATTATATTTTCATAGACGTATCAGAGGACATTGCGAATCATTGTGATTGGTTTTCTTAATCGCTATCCCTACCTTGTTTTCTTTTTGGGAGGAAGCCACAAAATCTCCAAAGAAAAGCATTGGAATCTAAACAATGGATTTTCATGTCTCTTCTGTTAATCTCTCACTATTTTTCACAATGAATACTAAATTCTTAATCCGTTGCAGATCTTTTGATAGGATTACAATCAATCCAATTTAAAAATTTACGTGAATAATGCCAATTTAATTCATTTATTTTTTCAGAAAAAGAAAAAAAAAATAAGTGCTGTTTGTATTCAGTAGATTTCCTTTATGTTTTATTCTGAAGATAGATACCGTTTTAATGGGTGTCTGAAACATGTCAATACTTATTTAATTTTTGAATTTTTTCATGTTTAAAAGAGTTCGTTATTGGTCTTCATTATTTATTTATATTCTTAGCCGCACGTTAAATTATTTAATATAAACAAATTCTTTTTTGTTTTTGTAGTTTTCATGACTTTAAGAAAAAATAAATAAAAAAACAAGGAAAAAAAAATGACGAAATATTAAGAAAACATATCTTAATGAAAGTAGGCTTTAAGTTCTTAGAACTTTTAGTAATAGGTAAAAAAAAAAATTAGAATTTACCTGGCGACTATAGAAGTTTATAAAAGAATGCTTCCTGCAAATACAAATGGAAGCCCTGCACTCAAACGAATTATTAAGGATTAAATTTATAGTTGGGGATGATAAATTTAGTTAAGAAATCTATTAGTTCACTATTCTCATGTATTTAAATACTTTGAACTAAATGTTAAGTGTTTATATCTTGGATTTAAGTATTAACCTTTGACATTTTATAAATCGAAAAGATACCACAAATACTAGGTATCTTCTCGTACAAATCTGGGATTGTAAAATCTTTCAAAAATCTTGAAAATTCGGTGGAAAAAAATTTCTTAAGCAATTTCTTTTCTGTTTCTCTTTAGATTTTACTCTTTATTCTTGAGTAGATTTAATCTTAGTGATTTAATCTCTATTAATGAGGTAATCTCTAAGATTAGTGACTTAATCTGTAAGTTTAGCCCTAAGAGGCTTTAGCATATTGACAAATCTAGATCATTTTACTGTAGCTAGACGAGATTGTGAAGTTAGAGGAATCTGAGTGTATCACAGTGCTTTTGTTGAAATATCTGCTATATCGCGAAATTTTAAATGCAGAAGAAAGTCTCTGATCAGTAAAACTTCCCAAATGTAAAAATGTAGCTTATTTTTCCATAATTTATGAGAATTATCACAAGAGAATCTGGGGCAGTTTTATGTTTACTGTGTTGACCAATGTTACGATTTGAATCTACATTTTCCGTTTGAGTGCTAATATCTTGACCATTAACTCTAAACGACCCTTCGACAAGGGAAAAAAAACATAGGAAAAGGAGGGGTGCAGGTCTTCAGTGGAGCTTTGACGAGTTGCTCTCCGTGACGGTGCCTGGCGGTGTTTAAATTTTAAATTCAGCAGTTCTAACTGCATAAGGCGAGCGCATTTATGAAGGCGTACATATTTTATAGACATAATATCGCCTCCTCTCCCTCCCCCTTTGCGGTGTTTCTCCTCCAGGGGTGTAAAGAAAAGAGACTGTATTGATCTCACCTTTTGCGTCGTTCCGTGTACCCAGGGATGCATTTGGCTGTGGTGGAAAGAGTTATAGCGCTTGCTATAGGCACGGCTTCCCTAAATAATACTCGTGTAAAAGTCGTGTAGAACAGATGCTGTCCTGTTCTTCGTTTTTTCTCCTTTTTCTTTCTTTCTTTCTTTTTTTTTTATGCGCGGTTTCTTCTTCTTCCACCGGTAAAGAAACGGAAGAATTATGAAGCAGTTCCGGCTTGAGAAAGAAGAAGTAAAAAAAAAAAAACCCGCACATTAGAGTTTTTTCCGGGAGAATGAGTAAAGAATGAATGGAAAAATGATCAAAATGAGATTAATTCCAGTAAAATGGAAAGCAAATAATTATTTGATCTTATTTAATTGAATACGTTTCTTGCTTTTATTGAAGAAATATTGAAAATCATTTATCACATGCTAATGAGACCAGAACCAAAATCTTCAAAATAATATTAGCGGATGAAATAAAAATAGTGTTTACTTATTGTAGAACAACATTAAGTTGATTACTATTAATAACATTCATTTTTAGACTAATTAGGTCCTAATCTCGACTGGTGGGAGGTGTTTATTTTTAATCATTCCATAACTGGAATCGCCTGGAGAGGTTTTTACCAGTCTTCTCCTGATTCTATCTTTCTTTTTTTTCTCCTAATCAAAAGTTCAGGCTCTTGCTCTTGTTTGACCTCACTCAGCGTTCCTTAAATCAGAATTGAGAGTTACATTTTATAAATTTGAAATATCACTTAATTCAGATAAAATTTTCTTGAAGTTAATTTTGATTTGATAAATTTTCATTGATAACAGAATCATTGTCATTTTCCTGAAATCAAGGATAATCATTAAAAAAACGCCACACCTAAAACAAATGACAATTTAAAATAGCTATAAAAGTCTTACAAATGCAATGAGAGAAAATATTTGTTTTAGAACTCAAAAGGGCAAACGTACTAAGTAGATATTTCTTTTTACAACATTTATTTCTTCTGATTTTCCTTGTCGCTGCTTATAATTGTTGATGTGTTACATCCAAGGTGAAATCCTCTAGAATTCCTGTTGTTAATTCGGATATGCTCAGAGCGCTTTGGGGGAGGCAATGTTTTCGGGCGGGCATCTTATGATTTAGTTGTTAATAACTCGACTTCAACAGAGCCTGTCTTTCGTTCAACGTCACCACAGGTCAGCCAACGACTGCAAAAGAGGTGACTTGTTTGGGCTTTTAATTAAAGGCTTAATTAATTAATAAAGAGAAAGGAATTCATTAAGAGGATGGATGGATATATAGAGGAGGAGGGAGGAAGAGCTTATTTAATAGAAATGCACTTGTACCGATGTCGTAGCAGCTGGACTTAGACACTGCTCTATTAAGATGAAACATCTTCCTCCATGACTCAGCCCATTCTGTGCCTCATGTATCAGTTCAGCTATGGACAGTTTTCTTTAAGGTCAGAATAATGAATCACCGAGAAACACACTTGATAGGAATTCAGAGAAACGAGAAGAGCTTCGACGTTGTCCTGATTTGTTATTTAAAATAGGATTCACCAAAATGTATTTGATGATGCGTAGTTTCAGCATATTGCAAATGTAAGGTAAAATTTCGTACCAGTTGTCTTTGTTGTCGAGGCAATGAAAAACAGTCCGGAAGTAATTTTTCAACATTGTGGTACAGTTTTCGTCGCTATCAATCAAGTTTTATTACTTGTTTGTATAAATAAAAGTATTAAATTTTCGATCTTGCCATGACAACTAAGATACCACCATACATTGCAATACTTTATAATACCATCTTACTAAGATCCCAAAATAAATCTAGATTTTTAAACTTATCACAACTAAGTAAAAATTTTAAATTATTATAAAATTCAAAATTTTATTATTACTTAGAATTTTATTATTATGTAAATTATTGCTGTTGAGACTTGATTTTTTCACAGAAAGTACAGGGTTGTTAAAATTAAAGTATTCCTACTTAAGAGGGCTCTGGAGATAGTTCTAAGCCTCGTAATGAAGAGAAGTAGGACAATAGGTACTTAAAAGGATGCGCTCGCCATTTATTGGAAAAAAAAATAGTTGTAAAATTTGTCACTAGATGGCGCTGTGGCAAAGTAATTTACATTATTTCATTCATAATGTTTACTACTACTCTTCAAAATCATAGATGTTTGCCTGCACTATAAGAGCAATCCAACAACGTTGAGGAAAAGGCACTTTTAGTGAAACTGTGCTATCCGAACAGTAACAATGCAGCTGCGATTATCAGAGAATTCCGCCGTCACAAAGGCGTAAGGCGTTTGTTCTGTCCGCAAAATGACCCGATATCTTCGGTAGAGGGCAAAAACGAAAGGACTCCTCTCGTGTTGAAGATGTGGCTACGTGGATTTATCAATTCAATCTGCATATAGTTGCAAAGTGGGGCAGCAGTTGCCCGTGAAGTGACATACCGTATTCCACTGTAAGGCACTAGCGTCAGTTGTCACTATCCTTACAAGATGCACATGTTACAGTAGCTAAAGCATGGTGACGCAGATATACGTGTCACATTCGCACTTCAGTTCCTGGCGCTAATGACAGTCGAGATCACTTGGCCATGGAACATCCTCTGGAGTGATGAGTTCGACTTCTGCTTAAGTAGGCAAGTGATTATGCACAACTGTCGCATTTGGCATCAGAAAACTTCGAGTTATTCAAGAGATCCTGTTGCATTCTCCAAAAGTGACAGTATCGTGTGGATTTATGACCAATTTCATTATTGGGCCATATTTTTTTGAAAAAGTAACATCGACTGAGCTGTTCCGTCTCTGGACGGTGGTATTATGAAATGTTGGCGAATTTCTCAACAACGCGGGTACCTTCAGGATATCATAGCCGTTGTTTCAGACATCTTGGCCACCCCGATCACCGGATCTTCTGGTTGTGAAGTTTTTGAGGAACCCGATGTATCGGGAAGGATATTCAGATCTGAAGATAGCATCAAAGGTCGTGCTGCTATTCAAGTTGACATATTACGTTCTGATATAGAAAATGCTGTTCTTCGAATGGAAACTGTTGTCGGCCATAGTGGAGGACACATTGAACAATTGTAGCTCTGATTTGTATTGCCACAGCGCCATCTAATGACAAATTTTATAACTATTTTTTTCCAATAAATGAAGAGCGCATCCTTTGAAATACCTGTTGTCCAAATTTATGTTCATTTTGGGCCTTAGAGCTCCCTAAAGAGCATTTTGAAGTAGGGATACTTTAATTTTAAAACCCTGTATATATGATTCTTACTCTTATGATCCATATTATTAAACATGTCGTTTCATATCATCGAACGCACTTATCCGTCATAATTACGATGGAATCGAATTGATAGATGACGCATTTTGCTCTTTCTTAATTTCTGCAAGTAATATGCTAAAGATTTTAAAGGAATTTCTTCCAAGAAAAACTTTTAGATATAATTCTTTTTAACGTAGTTTTTAAAAGCTTTTATTTCCTAACCTTATTTATTTGTTAATTAACTTGTTGACTAAATTGGAAATAACTCAAAATCTATTTAAGTTAGTAATCGATTAGGGAATTTCTTCATCAGTAAGCTCACTATAAGAAATGTATTGGGAATATGTTTTCTGAGTGGTTAAAAGCAGATCGATCTTTCCCGGATAAATTGATTTTTCCGGGGATCAGAATGTGAAATTCATCTGCTGGTAGCTTTTATAAACATTTTAAATTTTTCTCTTGAAATGTTTTCTTCAAAAATTAAAATGAAAGGAACGGCAGCTTCTTGAGAATTGTGAAAAGAATAATGATGACTAATTTTCCAGAAAATAGACTCCATGTTTTTTCAGAAGGTTCTTATACTACGTATTGATTCTTTTTCTGTGTTAGTTTTATCTGAATCTATTTTGTTGCCATTCCTTTTCAAGAGACCTGAATCTATTGCGCAAAGAGAAAACTTGAGGAAATTAATGTAATTAATGATTAGAGGGGTGGTGGTGGTTGAAAGGGTTAAGGCGATGCGAAGCCGTGTTCAATACTTGCTTTTGCAACGCGCACCTCTATATGGAAAACTGGCTGGAGGGGGAGGAAGGTTGGCGGGAATTGGAATTCGACCAAAAATTCTCGATGCGGCTTGAGTCATAACTCAAGGGGCGGGTTGGCCGAGTGTCGTCTAGTCCACCCCCTAGATGACGATTGAGTTGTCGGAATGGAATCTGCCTAGTTTTTTTTTATTATTGTAATTTTGCTCGTTGTCGACACGAAGTCGCTTCTCGTCCATTTGGGGGCGTTTTAAAGAAGAAATTTATATGTTTGCCTGGTGGAATCACAACAGATCGCCTTTTTTTATCTTCAAGATTTGATAAAATTCGAAGCTTGATCTTGTGGAATAGTCTTATAAGCAGAACTTTCCCATCTGTATTCAGTCATCACATTTAGGAAGAGATATCTTAAGGAAATAGGCCTATCGTAAAGGATTCTGCTAGAAGATGTAGGTCTCAATCGCTGGCTTCCGAATGTTCTTTTTTTTATCTTTTTTGATATAGAGAGCCTTTCGACAAATAGTGACTGACAAATTATAAAGCTGTTTTCTTTTCAATCTGATAACCTTTATAAAATAAAGTACATTTGATGCTAGCTTTTGAATATATGTAATTTCATTTCTTTGAAGATATGAAATTCTTTTATTACCTTCAAAATATATACACAGATTTGAGTAGTAGAGCGATATTATCCCAGTTCTTTATTTTAGAAACATTACTTTAACTAATCAGTACTTTCTTTTACATATTTCTTCCCCAAGAAAGCCCCCCCCCCTTTTTTTTCCCTTTCTTTTTCTTAGATATCCAAATTCCAAAGCTTGATCTTGTTACTTGTTCCACATTTTCTACGTTACTTGTTCGTCTTAACTTTGGGAGCCTGTGGCGATGCGCTCGATCTGGAACACTTGATTCCAAATCAGCTTCAAGAATGTTGGGGGAAAAAAAAACCCAAAATACGAACGTTATCTGAGTTTGTTTTCTCTTCAATCTCTATTCCTTCTTTTTTCTTTGCTATTCTGTGATTCTTTCTTTCCATTTCCACTCTGTCCACACTGTGTACCGCAATCAATTTTGTCGAACATTAAAAATTAACCTGGTACACGATTGGAGAAAGTGATCTCGTGCAAAGAGGAGGAGTAGGAGATGGGAATCTCGAGAATCTTCTTTGCTTCTCAGTCCTGTTCTAACTTTGTTTTAGGCAGAGGTAAATAACAGGTTGAAATGGAGATATGTGAAACACATAGTGATTTGTTTCCCGTTCTTTTCTTAAAGAAACTTTGAAATTTCAATTCTTGACAAATTACCCATTCTGGAAAATATCTAATAGAATAATTAAAATGTTTATATATCTCCAATAAACATGGCAGAAATATATTTATATTTAAGCTATTCTGTATTTTTGAATAGTATGTATGATTTATATATGGTAATTTCATTGTAAGTTATGTAGTTCCCTCCATTCGTGCTCGTTTATTTCAGTAGCAGTTAAAGTAACCCATTACAGGCTGTGTAAGCTCCTGACATCAGGGGAGATAAGGTTCCAGGCGTTTCCTGGCCAAGAGGATTGGCTTGAGATCAGATGATCGGGCAGACGCTCGCCCGCTTTTAAAAATATTCAATGTTGTATTTTAGGATGGAGAAGAAAGAGGCTGCAAATAATTGAAACGTCCGAACTTTGTTTTGTTACGCTGATATGTATAATTGTATTTATTTATTTATTTATTTATTTATTTATTTATTTATTTATTTATTTATTATCTCTTGATAATATAAAATATCAGAGATAATATGTAAATAAATAAATACAAGAAATATAATTATAAAAAGCTTTATATCTTCTTACTATTACATTTTGCTGTTTCATTTTAATTTACTGTCATTATGATCTAGTTTTAGCAACTAATAAGCAACTATTATCGTCGCGGTGAGAGTTGGACCTGCAAACACATTATCATTGACTAATTTCTCCAGTATCAATGCCAATCTCAATTATTAAAAATAGGAAATATCAAAAATCTCACATACATCTTCTTGAAATCGACGAGCAACGATAAGAATAATTTCCCTACTTGATGTTTGAGACCTTTTCCTCGTCGAAATGTTGAATGTGAATCAACGACCGTCATTTTATCTTACATTTGAATGTGACCGACAGGCCAGGAAAGGTAAATCTATCACCTGCGTTGCATTCTGGGAGGATCATTTCTCGCCGCGGTCACTTTAGACTGCGGACCTGAAATCTCGAATTTCATTATTTTTATTGCCCTTGATTTCAGTGCTGTCCTGAAGCGAAGGAGAGTAACATCCTTCCGTTCGGTAATGGGAAAAGTTCGCAATATAGAAAAAAAGCGTAGAAACAAGCGTATCCAGATTACAACTCAGGTCTCAAAGAAACGTCTTCAGCAAAAACAAGCCTGATTTTCAGCGTTGATTATCTGACATCGAAGAAGTTCTCTGGTTATAGCTTTCGTAGAATTACAATGTATTATGGACATACGTACTTTGTAAAAATATGTATTAAGAGTTACGTTGATTAGTGGCATTGTACAAAAATAGCATAACATTGACAATAAGCATTGAGTACTAAAGGAAACTATGTTAACAATCTAATTTACTAGCATTATTGTGCTTTGTTACCAAAATGCAGAATTGTCAGGACTAAAAATCTGAGGACAATGCTTAATCTCGTTCTTTCTTTTTTTCTTCATCTCTTTTTGCAGCTATTTCTGGCTGTAAGCCTTCTCCCCCTCCCATACTGATTAGAATTGATTAAACTAGCAGGTGGGGTTGGGAGAGACATTTTATATCTACTACCAGGTGTTTTGGAACTGAGGGGGGTTTTCCAGGCCTTCCTCAGTTAACGGAATGGCTGCAGATCGGAAGATAAACTGAAGAAAAGGTAGTCAAACACAGGAAAGGAAAGGAAATAAATATTCATGCCAGCGTCGGGATTCGAACCCAGGTTCCAATGCATCAGCCTAGACCACAACGCTATCTCGGAACGGGTCTTTAAGCCCAATTTAATTTAAAAGTCTTTTCTGCACTATTTACAGACGTATTATTTTCAAGTACTTTCTGTTATTGACAGTGTGTTGTTGATTTCTTTGTCAGATTTGAAGACAGGAAATTAACGGTGACTTCTCCTTTTCTTTGACCATTGAATAATTGGTGATCTTCGTTCTTGGGAAAGAGAAGTTGGTCGAAACTTAATGAAATTCGGTCGGGTGAACTGGTGAAGGAAAAAGGGACAGCGTTCGATTTTTGTGTTTCTTTATACTCTTGTCATTAACCCAAAGACCTGGGAATTTAATTACACGCTTTCCTTGCAGATTTTTTCCCTCTTTTTTTTGTCTGTTTTTACTTTTTCCCCACTGTTCTTGGGTTTGAAGTTGTTCCATGAATTAAGAAAAGCAAGATTCAAGATGTCTTAAAACTTTTATGTTTCGAGAGGTTGAACAAAGAATGATTATTCCTCAGTTTGTTTGAAGGTCTTCGAAAATCTTAGGGGAAAGAATCATCCACATTTTTCTAAATAAATGGATATTCATTGAATAATTGATATAGAGGCGATTTAAATAAAAATAAAAATGTTAGAAATAAATTTCCTTTAATATTTCTTTTAAATTTCTCAAATATTTGCAATCTTAAGTAAAGTGTAATCCTTTGGTTCTCAGTAAAAAAATAAATGAATAACGAAATTAAAAAATAAAAAAGGTAACCAGAAAGCGTAAATGTTGTAGGTGGATGATTGGACATCTCCTTTACTTCAATTCTCGAGCTGGCCTTCATCTTTGTCTTTTTTCTATGACTGTTTTTTCTTGAATGTTTTACGTACTTATGGCAACTTTTATTCAGTGAAATAGTATAAAAATTTCTATTTTTATTTGGGGGTTGGGGGAATTAGGACATCACACTCAATGAGCTAAGCATTTGGTAAAACAAACAAACAAATACTAAGATCGAAAGTACAGAAGAACTAGAAATTGTTCAAATTTTTCTAGTTTTACACTTTTCTGTTTTTTTCTATCTTCTAAATGAAGCACGATGGGTTATCTTAATGTAAAAACAACTTTCAGGTAACATTATTAATGATATGTAAATTTGAATTTTCTTTCATAGTAAATTTTTGTAGTTCTGGGGAAAAAAAATCCATAAATTAATAAATTTTTACCGTTATTTTTATAAGAATGGATAGATTAAGTTCGCAAAAATCATAATTGATAAAGAAAAAGGAAAATAGATAATAAAAACTACTAAATTTAGATGTTATTATGTGTTATCGCTTAATATCGACCTTTTTAGACATGAATAATGACTTCGTGAAAGTACCATAGCGAAAAAATATAGTTTTTTTGGTTGTTTTATAGCAAGGTCACCTTGAACTGGCTGCATTAACTATATTCGTACACAAAGGCTTATCCTCTTGTTTTATTCTTTGTAATCTTTATATAATTTATAACATAAAATCTTAAAGAAATTTTATTATAATTTTTTTAAGCTATTTAAATTTAACTTTATTTGATATCAAAATTTCATTATTTTTGTACTTTATTAACACAAAAAATTGATAATAGTCTTTTAATTAAAAGCAGTAAAAACCACTGCAATTGGAAGGAAGATATGAACTTCAAGGGTTGTACACAAGTTTCCTTATAAATTGCAAAAGCGCTTGAACTTTATTCTTTTAAAAAAAATGATGAAAAATCAACTTAAAGAAATTATAGTTCAAGATGAGTTTTTCATTATTTTTTCTTGAGGAGAAACTGTATACAATTTCTAATTTTTATTGTTTTTTAATATTTTTTTTTTATATCGTACTATTTTATGAAATCACCCAAATTTTACTAAGATTAAGTTCTTGGTGATATTATGTATGTCTCACGGGGAAAAGTAATTTATTGCAAAATTTTGTAATTTGACTATAAATTTGGTGAAGCAAACATTTAAATTTTAATTAATTAAAAAAGGATTTATTACTGTAATCAAATTGAACGCAATACTGAAAAATCAAGAAAGAATATTCAAGGAATTAGGCACCTAAGGACAGCTGTTTTGCGAGTATTTTAATGTCACTTGAAATTGACTAACTTGAGATTAATTATAGTCATGTTAGGACTTCATGATTTAACAAGGTTCGTAAAGATGTGAACATACTATGAAGTAAAACTATGGAATATTGAAATTGTGACATTTTCATTTCAGTATATGCTAATTAGCCGTAAGCCTTACGAGAACAAGAGCCAAATCTCAGTTTTTTGTCGGAGATTACAAGAAAGAAACAAAGCCGTCAACGGGATTTCTTCTTTGCTTAGAGCAGAGGTCGCCACGGTCCTGTGGGGCACGATCAATGCCTTCTCTATCGGTTATCCTCACTCCCTGGTAGCAGTATTAAAGATAGGGGGCCAGGAACATGAATATTTCATTTCCCGCCCTCGGAGTAAGGCAATCAGGAGAGGATCCGATTGAAAGGGTCGACGAAATGCAGGTGGCGTTTCTCTTTCTCCACTCATTCAACCACCCCGCCTCCTCGAATCGTCCCTGAGGACGAACAAGAAACAAGGGACATGACTTATAGCAGGTATTCAATCTTGCACACTTGGGAGAAGACCAATATATTTGCAGTGCCAGAATACCAGACAAAATAGGCAGTTATGGATTGTATATAACGCCTCCTTTATATATGTATTTTTTATGTAATGTTTTTGATTAGTAATTTTTAATTTACTCGAGAATCTTCCTCATCCAATTCATTACAGATTGAAGAATTTGATAAAACTAAATCTTTAACAGCATTAGGATTAGCCCTTTTCTGACTACGAGTAAACTTGTTTCTGGTTTGTTAATCTTCTTCAGTATTAAACAAACAAAAAGATTACTTTTTAACGTTATTTTTATTTTTTCTTCTTCTTGATATTTCTAATTAAAAAGAGTCTTGTGATCTTCAAGTTTTGTCAGTTTCTGAATTAACTGAACCCACGATGACTATATCTGATGGCTTTGTCGTGGAATTTTCGTCAAATTCAAAACCAAAAACAAGCTCAACACCCTATGTTGCTACTGTTATTTTGCATGTTAAGTTTTGTGAGGAATCATCCTCTTAATAGGCAAAAATTGTCCGGATATTTTGTATGTTTGTCATCTCAAAAGCGCTACAGACACAGTATTTAAGCAAGAAACATAATACAAGGTGGCGCTAGCAACATTTCTGTGTCGTCCCAACAGCGCTACAGAAACAGTATTGACGCCGAAACAAAATACAAGGTGGAGTCACAAACATTTCTTTGTCTGGATTGACATGATTTTAGGGCAGGAGTCCCACGCATTATTAACTTATAATGACAAAGCGTAGGACTACTACACACGTTTTCTTTTATTAATTACACGTGATCTCACACCTTATTGTACAACTTGACTTGTAGAATGCAAAGTGTTAAGATGTTTAGGGTCGATCCTTGTCGTAATATGTTTGCAGATATTGAGCAAGCACAAGTACTTCAGTGTGCGACCATCCATTAATAAGTTATTACGTCTCCTTATTACGAACAATTAAAAGTTTTGCAAAAACATTTATCAAAATTGTGTAATTAGGCTTCAACATAATATTTGCAAGGTGAAATACATTTCTGAATTTTTGCTGTTACCAATAAAATTCGCGAACCACAACAAATAATTGAAAAAGAAAATCAAATCCCAAGAATTTGATTCCACATTTTGTTCTTATTTTTTATTTTCTTACTTTTAATTATTGAAGGTCACTGTCTCCATCGTGAATTCACAACAAATAATAATGATAATAATAATATCTGATTATTGTCAAGTAGCGATAATATGGTATGAAATATCTAGCGATTTTGTTTTCGATGTAATCAACAGATTCTCAAGCGTTGCTGTCCTGCTATATTACCAATAATCACTATGTTATAAGAGTTTTACAATTCCTTAAATCCACTTTAAGGAATCACTTATATTTTAACTTTTATTAAAAAAAAAATAATCTTCATTCTGATAGTTTTAACTGTGATAAGTTTAACATTTAAAAATGTCACTGATGCTATTTCATATTATCTCCTCTTTTATATATATTGCATTAAAAAATTGATATCTTCCATTTTCTAGGTTGAATGGTCCTATAATACACCGTCCTACATATATTAAAAAAGTAAATTATAATAGATTTTAAAATAGAAATATTCTTTAATTAAAATAAGTAATTAAAATTCAGGTAATTAATAAGATTGAGAATATACTTAAGAAAAATAAACTATTAATATCAAATTATTCCAATGAAAAAAAAATCCTAATTTTTTTATAAAAACGAAATTAAACATGTATTACTATCGTTTAGAATAGTACTAAAAGGTTTTTGTTAAAAGTATTCTTTGTGCAAACAAATAATTATTTTTTGTGGTTTTTTAAAAAGTATAATATTATTAAAAGTTCTTTATTTAAAAAAATGTAATTAAAAGTATTTTTAAGTAAAAATAGTAATTAAGTTTTATAATAAAATAAAAAAAGAGACTGTTTATTTTCTCCATAAAATTGCTTTTACAAGTTCTAAATCCAGATGTAAGAAATCTGGCTTTAAACTGACTTAAGGAAGTAATTTCCTGCAAATCATATGTTCGGATTAGTTCTTAATCAAATGTTTTGAGTTGATCAGTATTTCTACGACATCTTACCAGAAGATGGTAATTCTGGCGTTGACTCAGCACGAATGAGTTTTCCATCCTATTTCAAGAGACAGAATCTAACCGTAAAACACGCTCTTTTTTATTTTCCTTGTGAAGAATAAAGTTATGACGATTGCTGAGAAAGAACAGGAAAATGTGAAAGTAAAGGAAAGTCTTAACAAAAGAGAAAGAAGGGAAGGAAGGCGAATCGGAAACCACGTCAGCTGTTGGATGGGGATCAAAGACCGAGAAGCCGATGGGCTGCCGTTACGACGAGTTGTTTACTAGTGTTTCAGAAAGTTGTTTGAAATTACAGGAAAGGCATGATTTTATTTAGAAAAGAATTACTGCAATAGAGCAATAGTTCTGAGGATAAAGGTTAGGCGGATTTTATTTCAGAAGTGATTATTGACCTGTTTGGAAACATGTCTACAAGCTTTTTGACAACATAAGAAGAACTTCGTAAAGGGTAAATGTCCTACACTTTGTGCTTTGATACATTGTATTGCGATCGTCCATCTGAAGAGAGATCCTTCATTTGCAGTAAAAAATGAAATTTTAGAGCTCTCTAAATTCAAATTTCGAAAAATATCTGTTTTCTGTAAGTTCTAGGGATTCGAATATAATTTTGGGAAATTACGAAAAAAGAATTGAAATCTACTGAAAATTTATTGTATAACTTACGTTTACTTAATGGCATTTTAAAGCCTAGTTTCCAGTTCGATGCTCGCCCAGCTTCTTTTTACCACAATTTCAAATCTATTGGTAGAATTCAACTTTCTAACATAAATAACTTCTGAATTACCATAATTTTTTTTTTAATCAGAAATGTTTTTTTCTCTTAGCTCCTTTTAACTACTACTAATCCTTGTAATAATGTAATTCACTTTAAAATTTCAAAATCTTAAAATTCCTATTTTTTTTTTAATTTTATCTTGATCTCGGACAGAAGAACAGATAATGAGTATTTCAAATTAAAACTGCATTTTAACTTTTTTTTCTATATTTTTTTTTTTTTCTGTCCGTTATATTGGTACATTAAAATACATTACACGCGCTAGTTCAAAACTGTACCACATTTGAATGTACTCGTTAAAAATACATTAAGATATCGTGTTATCGCTTATATCAAGTTGGATTCGCAAGTGCGTCAGCGTAGTATCATTAAGTACATATATTCTACAATTTTGAAAACTTAAATTTGAAACTGTTTCGAACGATATAACGTTAATAAAAGCTTGTTATCTTCTGCAATTGAATAATCATTCAAACATGCTTTAAAAGAAGATTGTCTGAAGTTCTACTTTTTTTTCTGAGTTCCCCTTCCACGTTTCATCAAAAGTCCATCGTTCATTTCAACTTTCGATTCCTCAATCCTTAGACAAGAAGTCATGAATTGTAACATGTCCTCTTAGCTTTCATTTTGAGATCTTCCGCAAGACCGAATTTTCACCGCCTCTCCCGCACTCCAAGCATTGAGATTTTCCAAATCAATGCAAAATTAATATTGGAGATCAAGAAATCATTAAGATATCTATTAATATTCTTCGACTTCTTGCAAATTTTATTATTCCCTTTCTCTCTTATTCTGTCTCGCAGACTCGCTCTCAGATTAAATCATGACCTGGAAAAAAAAAAGTTAAGAACCAAAGAGAGCCGTAAACAGCTTTGCATATTAATGATGCTTCGGCTACCAGAGCTCAGTTTTGTTTCGTTTGTGTACTTGCATTTTTAACAGGTGAAATCCCGACATTACTAAAGCAATCACGTCGAATTGTGTAATCTGCATAACATTACTCAACTTACTGTCTTATAAATTAAATATAGGCTTATTTTAAAATTAAAGCTTGAATATCGAATGAAGTACAGCATAAAACCAATCTTTTCATATCAGTTCAGAATACTTTAACTTACCTGATTTAAGATACGTAATTCAAAGAGTTTTGGTTTGTTTATTTGTATCCTTGGTAAAACTAGTTTGTAACTGTAAGTTTCTCTGCTATGCAAATGGATCAAATGAAAGAGCTTAATCGTGTTTTCGAAATCTCAATGTTCTTCAACTACCTATTTAAGCTTTGCTGTATCTAAACCCGCGTGTTTCATTTCGAAAGTATGAAAGCTCTAAGAAATGATGATAAAATTTGTAAGTCGTCAAAGTTGACTGGGAAAACTAAATAAAACAAACTTTTTCATCTTTCTCTTTACTTAAAGCTAAAAATTCGATTACGTCTTTAAAATATATTTTGGCATTGGGTTTTGTCGTCCCTCCTTACCTATTAGGTAGATATCTTCTCCTAAAATTTCAGCTTCCTAGATTTGTAAGGTATGGTGATTATGGACGGAGTTTTCGACTTAAACTTACATTATAGTGCTTTTTTTCTCCGATGTATCTTAAAGGAACGTTGCAGATGTATGGCAAAACTTTTAAAATCCAAATAGCTAAGAAGAGAGTATAAGGATAGTTATTGTAGTAATAGTTTGGTTAAAAAATAATGTACGTCTTTAACTGTAACAAACAGTTGTTGAACTATGGGATAATAACATAAAAATAGTAAGCTTATAGGTAATTATTTTTATTCATAAAATTTCGAGATTAATTCAGTTATGTTTGATAATGATCTCTCTTCATAAAATGTATGTATTTAAGGTATTTTACCAAATTTAATCTGATAAGTGTCTTCGGGCAAATTGCACCTCCTCATTTCGAAAATCCGTTTTGGCGGAGGTATCTCCTCTCTGCAGTTGGGCGGGATTACCATTTCCCTATTTTATAAATCCATTTCTTTGCAAGAGTGAGGACAGGTTAGGAAGAAACGTCACTGGTACGAAATCGGATGGAAGAAGAAAAAAAAAATCGTCAACCGAAAAAAAATCCCAAAGTTACTCAGTTGAGCTTAATAAGTAGCACGAGCCGGAAGCATCGGCCATTCCCATGCTAAACAGGGAGGGGCGAGAAAAGTCACGTAGAAAATGCGACAAAGTGGGGCCTTGCCCTCAGTTGCCTTTGGGGGAAGGGGTTGGGGCGTGTGGGCATGATTTGCATAGCAAAAAATGAAAGGAAAAAGGATTTCATCTAAGAAGTTGGAAGTCTATCTTAATTGGTATAGCGTTGTGTTCTAAGCTTTCTTGTCTGCAACAAGATACGGAATAAAGTTTCAAGGAGACCCTCTTTTTCCGGGTTTAAAAATGGAATGTTTATTATTACAAATCCTCTTCTGATATTCAGGTAGACCAAGGATTAAATAATGAGTTGACAATATTTTGCAGCTTTATCAGAGGACGTTGCTTGGATTTTGGTAACATTGAAGAACTCAGTGTTGTCAAAGTAGAAGTTGTAAGTTTCAAATCAATACATTGTATGACAAATTGTTCTCGAAACTTCTTGAAATAATCATTGAACTACATTTCATTCTAAATTCTGTAATAGCTCAGGGTTTACGTTGAGGAAAGTATATTGGATTGTATGCTCTATTATGAAGTATGTTCCTTCTTGACTTGACAATCATGATTTGCATCATCTACATCAAAAATCTGAAAATGAGAAAGAAGTATGGTTGGTGTGCCAACTTTCGGAGAGTGTGTATGTTTCGTTCACAACAAATAGTTGAAATGATAAAAAAGGAAAATTGAAAAAAAAAATGGCTTAAGAAGTATTGGGAGCTATTGAGATTTTAGAAGAAAGAAAAAACACAGTTCCAAGATCATCTGTGAAAAGTAAACATATCAGAAGCAAATATACAGCAACAAAAAATGAATAATATCTGAGAAATTATTCAAATTGTTAATATAATTATTAGAAAATTTCAAAATTTCTTTATCAATCTAACAATACATTTTTTTGATGATAATTTCTTAAAATTGCGTATTTATATAAAAATTGCGTATATTGTTTATGATTCTCAATATCTTCCTGAATCCTTTTATTAAAATTTATCGGTAAACTTGATTTTTCGTAAACGGTATTGAAGAAACACTCTTTTTCTCCGTAGAAGTCTCGATAGAAATATAACGCCACGCTCCTGCAAACTCAAGCGATTATACATAGAAAAAAAAATGTCTTTTCCGTCGCGAGTGGGTGGTAGGGTGGGTGAGTTGGTGTCTTTCAGTTCTTGAATCTCTTTAAACCTTCGTCAGGGCCCGGCGAATAGGCATCTATAATGCATGCGCCTCAGGAATGTAATGTAAGACACAAAGCGACGGCGTTCTACTCCCCGTGTTCGCTTTCCCCCTCTTTTTATATCTTCTTATCCTCTTTCACGTGATGACGTTCTTATTCGCTTACTTATGCAATACGACAAGTTTATGAAGATAATGTGTTTTCATTTTGGTGTGTCTACATCGTCTTCCCTTGCCTTCTAGTCGCATTGACAAGCACTGTTCCCGCAGCTGAGCTGAGCTACACATCACTGTCATCCGTGACATCATTATTATTATTATTCCGCCCACTATGCCAGCCCACGGGTAGTTCAGCCGATGTCTGATGGGCACTGGAGATGTTTGCATACGCACTATTTTATGGCTTTCCTACGCGGAGTTTGAAGATTGAAACAAAAGGATACGGCCGACGACATGCACCGGCTGTGACGGGAGGTCGGGGAGCTTTGTCTCGGCGAAGGACTATTAGATGCCGTTGACTTCGGCTATGGAAAGATACGTACACCAGGAAACTGGTACTCTTCGCTCTCTACGACACGTGTATCGTACATCGACCTGAAACTAATTTAATTCGAGTTTCAGTTTAGTTGAATTTCATGTATGTAACAGAAAGAACGTCTTGATTCTCGAAAACTGACGCAAGGTGGAGTTTACTTGAACTAATATTGAACTAACTTGTTTGACAGATTATTTCCTACTAGATTTCATTCCTTTAATGATAATGATTAGACTAAATTATTTTTTTAGATTGGAAAGGAGGACAGTTTGATAAAGAAAAACATACTTTACAAAGGGTTCGAAAAGATTGGGACCCTGTAGTTTAAAATTGTGAATTGAAAAGTCTTGCTGAACCAAGTATTAATTTATCAACATCGGCATATTTATTGCAGCAAAACAAAGCCTAATCAGAAATTTCAATGGCTGTGATTTTATTCAGAACGCTGATGTTGCGATTTTGATAGAAATTTCCGTTTTCCTGTTTCTAATAATGTAAATTTCATTTTAAGATATTATTAACCATGGAGATGTTAATAGACCTTTATTACCTATACGTTAATATTAAGGAATATTTTATTTAGCGGCAAAACTTTCTGGCAAAATAACTACAAAACATTTTGTTCCCAAAATACTTGAAGTTACGTAAGCAATGAAAAAGTTTTACATTGCTTGCATTTTTGTATCTTGTAAAGACAAAATCTTCCAATTTTAATTGAACAGTAAAGAAATGAGAATGTTGTATTCTTGGAAATTAAATTCTTGTATGTATATATTTACTCTATTTGGCTTCTATACAAAAGCGTAGCTTCCCTCTCGCTATGTCTGTCCGTCCGTCGCGAGAAATTTATATGTCAGGAACGACATATGCTAGAGACATGATCTATATCTTGCCAAGACTTACTCATAGCCGTTGAAAACTCGTTTCTATCTTGTTTGATTCACAAGTTATAGCTATAGGAATTTGATAATAATTTATAAGTTTTCTTAAAATCTGGTATATTATAAAACTTAATTTCTACATTTTTAATATTGACTTCAACTAGAATTATTGTATGAATTAGTTATATAAAGCCAAGTTTCTTTTTCTCTTTTTGAAATAAACCTTACAATGATTGGTCTATTTTTATCATCGTCGGGTCTCCCAAATCTATGGAGAGCTTCTATTTTTTGTGTGGGCTTTTGAAGTTGTTTTGACATTTGCTCTGTATTAGGCAATCGCTATTGGGATTGATGCTTCAACCTTGTTTTCATTCATTATTCAATCTAGAATAAGATCTTTAAATAATAAAAGGCTCATTATCTTTTCATTCTGCGCACCCAAGTGTACAGTAATCTTGATACCAAGCTTTCCCTAAATCTATCCGATCTTATAAATGTTGATCCTCGTCTATAATCTCTTACAAGTAAAGTTTTATGTTATCTGTTGTCATCCATCAAAATTCCTTGTGCCCAAACGCACCATTTAACAGTTGATTTCTTGTCTGTAATTTCTGTTTCTGTGTCATTTGCTGCAGTTAAAAAAGAAACCGAAGATGAAGAAACCCATTTCTTTTTTTTTCCTATCTACCAATTGACAAATTGGCCAATTCAGACACAGAAAAAAAAAGTTTTATTTCCTTTTTTTTTTAATCTTTTCTTCGTTGACAGTGCTTTTCACTGTCCTCATTTATCAGGGACCATGATTTCTTCACTTGTGCCCACAACGGTATGTATACGTCAGAAACTTAGAACTGGGATTCCATGGCTACGCTGACGTCAATAACAACTCCGGAAATTTGAAATCACGCTTTATAGAGAACGGGTAGAGTCTAATGTTTCAGAGTTGTATAACTTCACGTAATCATAACTGATTGCTGGTCTATCTACCGTATTAAGGCCATCAACGAAAATGAGCATTTCATCTATTCATCTCTATTCCTTATTATAAGATTTTAACCACAGGCAAACTTTCCATTGCGTAGTTTATGTGTAATTTTAAGTTCTGCTCAGTATTCTATCATTAGTATACAAATTTTATCAGCTGGAATGATGGTGATACTTGCGAATAGTAGCACTCTAAAAATAATCCTCTGTAGAACGGCATTGTTTTCTGAATACATTTCAAGGAAATACTGCATTGAAGATGGCCAACAACCCAGAGGTAAAACAGGACTATACAGATCTCTGCTACTAGTAAAGCTTGTGTCTTTAAAGATAACTGCTGAAAACTTACACCTCAATCTCATATCGACTGATAAACACAAACCGAAACTATGATTTTAAAATTTTTGATTAGGAAATTCAACTCTGAAATTGGAAAAAAATTAGTTAAATTCCTTAAAGTTTTTCAAATATGATTTATTTAGTCCCAAAATTTCACGAAGTAGATTAGTATTTCTTCAGGTGCTACGTTCGTGAAGTGAACAACGTTTGCCTTTTATTTGAGGCAACTGTAACTGAGTGTAACTGAGGCTTCCAGCATTGGATTGACTTCAAAAAGCAGTGTTATTGATTGAGAAATATGAAAAATCTTGCTACTCCACTTGAACATTTTTTTGTTTGATAGTCCATTTGCCTGTTAGCTCGTGCATTACGTTAAAACGGCTGAACGGAGTTCCATAAAATTTATTACTTAGCTTATTTACGATCTAACATAGACATATGTACTTTGGTCTCTATCGTCTGATTCCTCAACAATGACCTCCTAAATCTCTTGATGATTGACCTTGGCTGAATTAATTTCTTTCTATTTTATCGATGCTTTGGTTTCGGTCTACATTAAAATATGAGTACAATTTGATATTTTCTGCAACCTCTCTCCTTCCCAGTTTTTAAATGGAATCCTTCAATGATACCAATTCAGTTTCCCTCTAAGCGATGGATAGC
>JAFIDM010010028.1:67879355-67901751 GCA_023159025.1 Thereuonema tuberculata | reverse complement strand
AAAACTATGACATTTCCATGCTCATAAGTAAATCAAGTTGTAATTTATTGTCTTAAAATGTAAAAAAAAAAATCATTATGATAATATTTTTTTCGTGAAATCGGGCGATGACTACCAACCACATATTTTCATGAAGAGTTATTATTCTGACATTAAAAATGAAATCGTTAAAAAAATGCCATTCCTCCAATATTAAGGTCTTTTTCTTCCGGTTATTTAATTAAAAGGAGACGTCATTAGAGATCTCTTATTCTCATTGCGTAGGAGTAATTAAATTCGGAAAAATGTAACTGTTTCTTCCTCTGATAAGAGCAGTTTTCTCAACGGGATGTCTTTAGCCTAAAGGTGTAACTTTCATCCGTTCGCCTAATAATGCATTAGAAATTGTGTAAATTGTTTTATTATTATTAACTTTTTTTTATTATCTGTTATTGCCAATTCCAATTTCGTTAACCGGAAGTTATTTTCAATTTTTAGAATAAGATTTTTCTTATAGATGGAAATAACTTGATTAGATATATTTTGTTATTAGTGACACATTTCACATTGTATGCAAACATTAAACATTGTAGTTAATCGTACATTGTTTATTGTAGCAAGCATCACATATAACGTCATCTTTTCAGTAGAATTTTACAACTCTTTCTAACTCAGAATTGTTGTAAAAGATTGTCTTATTTAGATAGGAACGTTTTGTGGTTTATCTCAATAATTGAAAGACCACTGATTAATGGACATGCGTTTTTGGAAGAAATCACTTTGTTTGTAAGAAATCACTTTGAAATTAAGTTTATTGAATATTGGTTTATTGATTTCGTTTCATCGAAAAAAAAAATCAATATGTCTTTGCTTGGGAAGCTTAACAAACCTGCTAGTGCTTGCTCTGTACAAGTTTTATGCTTTTTCCTCGTGAGTTTCTGTAAAAATAAAATCCCAAATCGAATCTCCGAAAAAAAAAGCCAAGGAGAAATTTCGTACATTTTTAAGGTTGTTTGTATTTTTAAAACTATCATAAAATACTAAATATGCTGCCAGAAATTCCAGAACGATATATCAAGACAATGGTTAAAGTTTCTAGTTTAATAAAGCAACTATCAGTGATTTTTTCGTTTTGTTTTTGTTTGCTGAAGATTTTTTTTTTGGGGGGGGGGGGCTTATTTTTTTTCAATTAAGATTACCAGAACACAAAGGGCTTAGATTTTGTTTTAGTAATGTTAATAAGGCGCTTAGCAGTGATCAATGGAAATTTCATTCTACTTATATCTCAAATGTATTTAACATATATTTTGAATTAGTATAAGATAAACATGTAAGGTAAATAGAGGTTGTTGTTTTCTGTAAAGGTTTACCATATAACTGACATAAGACATTAACCTGAAGCCTTTTTACCGCTTTGATTGTATGGTTGTTGATTGTTGTTATTAGGTTAGTTTCATTTCAGTATGTAGGTGAGGGGGAAGTGATGCTACTTTTGGAGAGTTGGAGTTCCTATGAATAGAAGCATCCTTTATACACAACGATTGTTTTGTTTACTGTTTTTTTTTTTATGTAAATTATCTTTTCTTTTTTCATTGCAATTCCCTTCATTCTAAATCATAAATATAATATATAGAATATTATGTAAAATAAAGTACTAAAACAAAAAAATATAGTAATTATAATTGTAATTATAATTATAGTAATATAGTAATTATAATAAATATTCATAACATAGTTTATTGAAGTAATATATTTGATGATAATCATATTATAAACTGTTGAGCGATTACGAACGCCTACTTATCTTGGATGTATCAAAATAGTAGCTACTTCATCGTTCATTGCAGTAAGATAAGTTCAGGCTTTTGAATAAAGTTAGTTTCTTTAGGGATATTTACAAAATGCTTTAAAACATTTCAACTTTTAGCTAAAAGTTTTTATATATTTAATATAATCACTTCACTTTTAACCATTAGTGCGAGTTAAATTGTTTCACTTCTTTAAGAATTGTTGTTGGCGTCATTCGCAGATTTCTCAACTTAGGCTAGCACGGAGAAATTTCCAAATTCAAAAGACAATTAGAGCACTATCTGTGAATCTGCTTATTGTGTTTCAAAGAAAATAAGTTATTGAGCAGAATACCCATTTACGTTATGAGCGCAACTTTCCTTAAGAGAATTAGGATACACTTCATATTGCTAATTTTGGCAGTGGTTTGCAAAAGAATTACCCAAGGACTCTAAAACTAACGAAAGAGTGGGTTTTAGTGTAGATACTTAGCGCCGTATAAATGTATATTTTTATACATTGAAATGATACTAGTTCAATAGAAAGACAATGGAAAAATCTTTTTCAAATCCTACTAACCACTTTTTAAAGATGAGGGATTTTAGATGCACGCAATTGCTCATTTTTGTCTCTCTCTCCCTCTCTTCCGCTTGTGATAAATCGGACCGACCAGTTAATTAACCCCCTCCTCCCCATGAACGGCTCAGCAAGCAGCCTGTCTGCGTCTCAGTCACGTAGGCGAAATGAAACCATCAGTGTGCAACTTCACCCTTTTGCTCGAGGGATTAAAAATACCGAAAGACAAATATCTGTTTACAAAGATCCTGTGATTTATTCTGAACTTTGGGCCAAATTATAATTTAAATAAATATTGAAATTTCTATAGAACGCGGAGTAGAGATTTATGATCATCAACATAATGAGATTTCATGCATTAGGGAAGAAATATTCTTTTTGAGAGTCACAACACTTTTTATAACAAACAAAGCATCTTGTGTATTTTTGTAATACTGTAAATGTACTGCTTGTAATATACTTCCAGTTAACATATTTCTTTATGAAATTTTAGTTACCTGTAATCACTTTCATACGTTTCCTGCAAATTCAGTTGCCATAATGTCATTCTATTAATATATTTTCAATTTTATGTGAGGCTAATACTGTTACGTAGTATTATGCTTGTGAAACTTTTGAAGTAAAAATTCAAAGACAAGCTATGTACATTCTGATGAAATGAATTTTTTGAGAGATATTGAGGAACTTTGGAATTACTTAGCTAAAATGTTTATATATTTATATTTGATTAATTTCATATATTAATATACTTAGCAGTGAACTTTCTTATCGATTTCAATTTTTCATTAATGTATTTTTTAAAAATATTTATATTATGTTTGAATGTGATATTGTATCAATAGATATTAGTTTTTTTATTATTCACTAATTAATATTGCCTTTTTTTCTGAAAATACAAGAAATTCAACAGTAATATTATTAGTCATTATTCTCATGCTAGTAATTAACATAACTATTTTGTTCTTATGCCAATCCTTATCTAATTTTTTCTTTTTTTTTTCTTTTAGGTAAGCAATCAAACCTTCTTTATATGATTAACATAGTGTAAAGGTAAGAGGAATAAGTTGATATAAAAAAAAATATTAAAAATGTTTACTTAAAAAGTCTTACATTAAATGTACATTAAATGTAAAAGAGTATCTCTTAAAATATCTGTCTGCATGATAGACATTTTAACGCGTATTCATAGAATATGCATCATTTTAATACGTAATAAATTTGATACCTGCATTTCAACCGTAAATATATTAATATTAAACTTAAAAGTGTTTTAACTTGTATATCGCAATTCGAAGCTAGTTTGCAAGATACAATAATATTCCTGCAACATGTATACATTTTACAGAATTAAGATTGCAAGACACTAATTCGTAGATGTCTTTTTTGTATTTTATTGATTTTTAATTTCTTTTGAAAAATGTGTATTATAAGAATAATGTGTGTAGACGCGTTTGTAGATGTTATTTTATAAAATTGCATGTAATATCGTCGAATACAGATCATTTTCGATGTGCTAGTGTCGTGCGCTGTAACCTTTTGTTACGTTTCGGTTTCATTCTAGACTTTAAATGAAGCAGCATAATGACAGAACAATCGTCTCTGCTTTGTAGGTCAAAAAACGATTAGGTTGTCTTTGGAAACTCTTTTTAGATCTGTTCATGTATTAACCTGCAACTTCAAAGAAATGAATATTCAACAATTTCAGTGGAATGAGATATAAAACATCCACATTATTATCCTACCATGTTAACTGATGTAGATATGTAATGTGTAATTTGTGGATCATTGTTAGGCATTTAATAATGACATAAAGTGTGCTTTCTTTTTTATTAGTCTGTTTTCCTAGGAAAGGGAGGCTTATGAGATTACTCAGTCGTATGTGTATATATTGTTTTCTTGGAACTTAGTACGTATGTTTAAGGATCAGACAGGATCTAACTTTTATCTTTGAAGTCTTTTTACAAGGTGGGAGGGGGTGGGGGCTTGTCGAGAAATGAACACGAGAAGGTAAAAAAAACTGCAATAGAAAACCATGGGTGCCTAGACAGGGGATTTCTGTTAATTTTTCATTGTTTTAAACAAATAAAAAAGTAATTCCCTTTTAACTAATCTATTAATTAGCGCGCGGTTAGGTATGACTGAAGTTAATCCGATTTGCACGACTTAAGTAAGGAATACCGATTTATTTTATTTTATTTTTACTTTTTTTCTTTCAGAAAATGTAAAATTTGTACTGTTTGTAGGCAACAGTTCTTAAAATTTGAAAATAAACACTGGTTTTTCTTGTTGGTTTGTTTTTTTTTTTTTTTTTTTTTTTTGTTGACTTTAAAAAAAAATAATAATATTTTATGTTCTTCGAACTTCTTTTGAGGTTGTCTTAACAATGAATAATGTTAATTAAAATTCATGTTACTTTGATTCAATATAATGCAGAATGCTTCAATTCCGTTGTTAATTAATTACTTTTCGTCTAAAAACTATTCCTCACTATTCACTCCATAAAGCATTCTTAACATGTTCATTTTGTTTTCCCTTCAATGCTAAAAAGCTTCTCCTAATATCTGTCATCTCCTCTTGTCAAAAGGACTTTTTTGTCATAACTCCTTTAGAAACTATCCCATCTATCTTTTGAAGCTTTCCCGTTCAAGATTTGAACTTTTAATAAATAGTGTTCCTTATACTGCAATTATATCATATGCAAAGCCAACAAATCGCATCGCAATCATACCCAGCTTTGATTATGTCATTAAACTTCAGTAATCTCATTTGGAAACCTTAAACGTTAAGTTTAAGACAGTTTTCATGTCCTTAATTGGGTTAAGTTATTTTCGAAGTTGTAAGGTATCTGTTACAGCTTGGTAGAAGATTGAGAACTGAAAGTATCTATTAATGACATTTTGTCGCCTAGGCTTAAGATAAATTCTATGAACTAAATAATTCGCTTTAATCTTGTATTTTAATTAATATTGATATTCAGGAATTAGTTCTATGTCTGCATCAAATTTGCATATTTATTAACGAGACCATTCACACACACACACAGCCGAGTCGAGAGTATCTTTAAAGAGAATATTAGAGTTAATTTGGAATTTTTGCTCTGTGGTGTTTACATTAAGAATTTCATGGTTAAAATTTCCATCCATAAGTACTTTTCTACATGTTGCCAATCTGCCTTGCATATTTTTGAATAAAAGTATGTTTTAGATACAATTTCCATATAAACTTGGTTACATAAAAGTCATCTGTAACTTTAGATAATTAAAATTGTCTTAGAAAAATAAAATAGGACAAATTTGTAATTTCTTCGAAGTTAAATAAATATGTTATAGCCAAAGTATTTACGAGTTCGATAAGGTCTTATTTAGATTGCAATTTTGACTGTCAAAAAAAAAATCTTCCTTCTAAATATTAATTGTGTATAATTTCCTTAATATTTATACATATTTTTTTTAGAAAGCTCAGTGTTATAAACTAGGTAAATAGTTCTGTTAAAACCTGGTACATTTTAAAGGCAATTTTTTTAAATATTTTTTTTAAGAAGCTATTTCTTCTCGACTTTCTATCCTTTGTTCATTTGTAGACTGTGTCGTATTCATTTAAAAAGGGTGTATGCATAAATCTTTTATGAAGTACTTTTATTTTTCAAGAATCTATTATTTCAACCTAATTCTTCCAGAAATTGTTAAACTTCTCTTCCATTTGTCATAAGATGTAGGCTTTTTAAAAATTAGACACTATATATAAAACACTTTTTAAATACTATATATATTAGAAGATTTGAAAAGCAAAAATCTACAGCGAGGTTCAGTTATGTTTAGTTACCCCTCAGAAAATTAGAATTAACATTAAAAAAACTGTTTCTTATAAAAAAGGATTCTTTTATGTAAAAATAGTTTATTAAATATAACATATGCGAGAAAATGTTTCTATTAATATAAGGAAACTACACATCATGGCATATCATTCTATTCTTTTTTCCTATTCTGGAATATTCTGGTGACTTCCTAATCGACATTCCACTTTCATGTTTTCAATTTTATGAAGATTTTCGTCAAAAAATATATTTTCCTGTGCCTTAGATAACAAACTTGTTAAAAGATCTCGATTCTTGCATTTCAATTTAAAAAAAAATGAATAATTCTAGTAAATTCTGTTGCTATCAACGCAATTAAAATTTTGTTCTTTTGCCACCCATTAATGATGTGAATGTAAACAGGATCAAAGTGACAAATTTCTGGCAAGTGGCAATTTGGCTATCAAACTTCTGGCAGTTAAAAAAAAGAATGTTCTAATGTACAGGTTTATGTTAACAGTTTTTGTCTCCATAAAAAGTATTGTATTCATTTCTCTGTTTCATGTAGAGCTGCAGAAAAAGCGAATATTAAATAGCAATTTAAAGATTGACAGTAGGATATTACCAACTTCAAAGAATTCAGAGTATATAGTTTTTGAAAGATGCTTCTCTCTTTCTGTCCTGTTTTGCTATACACTCCCAAATAAAAGAATATATTCAATACAAAAGGTTCTGACTATGTATGAAAAACAGTGGCAGTGAAATCAATTTTACCTTAAAAACTTAATCCAAATTAATGGTTAGAAACTTTTTTTTTTTGATGAATTGATTTCCTACAACTGATTTAGTAGGTGATGATGGTTTATTATTAACACATTTAATAAATAGAAACCTTTTAAAATGCCGCAAATAACTTGGTAATATAATGTAATAACTTTGATTAGAGCTAAGACAATTAATCGTTAGTTACAAAAGATAGCGTTAACGGAAAATGTTCTAACTCTACCCCTTTTGTAAGTCTAATGAAGAACTGTTATACTTTAAAATTGTGAGTGATTTGGTCTTATTAGTGGAAGATGTTTTTGTACTCAAATATATTCTTCATATACTCTTAAAGAAAGTGATTAGAATTTGTTTCCTGTACTATTAATTCTGGTTATAACTCACCCATGTTCCTGGATTTCTGTCACAAAACTTAGATAAACTGGATTTGCGTTAGAGTGAGGGTAAGGAAGAAGTCTTCTCATTAGTCATTCCCACCCACTTCTCGCTAACCCAGAATTCTTGCACACTCCCCTGCATAATTCATCTCGAGAATCGCGAAGAGCTGACCTCTGGGATGCCCGTTGCTGCATCCCATTTGCACTAGTTAGATGTGGGTGGCATTGCGCGGGATTTTAACATCTTAAAGCCAATGAGGTTTTACGATAAAGTAGGGAAAATTGAGAAGGAACCTTTATTGTAATCAAAGTATCTCGGCTTTAAACAGCGGTTTACAGTGAGACTTTGTGCGTTGTTTGCATCCAATATTTCCACCATTTTAGTTTGGTTTAGTCTATTTCTGCATCTTTCTCAATATTCAGAGGAATTTGAAAAAATTATAGATATTGTCTTTTCGTATTTAAGAATTAACACACGAATTTGCAGTCATTTTCAAAGTAGTTTAAATCGTAAAATATTTCTTAACAGTAAATTATTTCTAATAATAAAAATAACATGCAAGTACTAATTGCAAATTAACGATCAACTATCATCATTTCGCAGTAAATGCATCTACATAAATAAAGAAAACAAAAGAAGGAAAATCTCTACTGGAATTATTTTTAAACTTACTTAGATTTGAAAAGATACTTGACTTGGATTCTTTTGGACAAAAAGTATCCAAGGAACTTTTAAATATTTAGTTTCCGTTCCTAGAATCAAAGAACGTTCAAGTGTAGCCACAATAAATTAAGATTTTAATTTATTGGTCTTATTCTTTTCAGTAGTGAATCTGTGCAACTGTAATAAGTATTTGTTGTTAATGTTTTCATTTTTGGACACTTTTTACTGAGAACTGCGGTATCTCACTTAACTTTTTTAGTCCTCTGTTAGCGCATCACATTAAAACGGATTCCTTCAAACACGATAAGTATGATAGCTTAGTGATGGTTCAAACTTAAAATCTGAGCAAGCTTATTTTGCTTTCTATTCCTTTCCCTACCTCCCAGTTCTCGAAATGGGACCTCCAGCCCTGCATCCTCAGTCGATGCTGAGCTAATAGTTAGTTTTAGTATTTAAAGAACTTTCAGATATATATATATATATATATATATATATATCCAGCCATCAACATCAAACATTTTAATCTTAATACAAATTTAAACATTTAGGTTTGCGATGTGATGAATCTAATTATCAAGCTGTTTTCGTGTTCCTGTGAATTTCCTCTCGGAATTCGATAGATCTTTCCAGACCTATCTATTCCCTCCTTCTTGTTTCGTCACCTTTTCCGTGCGATACCGATGGCATCCTCCGCCCCCGCGGTTTCAAAGTTGTGCGACCCAGTCTGGCGGGGATTTTATGCTTGCCGTCGTGTTCCTCCCTACCCGGGCCCTTGCCGACGGCTTAAAAAGCATATGGCCCCGCATCCATTCCTCTATCATCCACCCAAGTTTGGAACAGAGCCAACCATCTGACTCACGGTCTTAATGTCTGAATCCATCCCTTATTTATTTATCGTCTCTGAGACATCCACCCCTACCCCTGCGGCCAAAAATATACCACGTTTATTCCGTCTCGCGCGCACGCTCAATTTTTTAACACCAGCTCCTTTCTATCAATTTTTCTCGCTACCCTATCGCCTGGAACGAATGAACTTCACGATGCTTTTATATTTTTTTTTTTTATTTTTACTGAAATGTCGTCTACTTTTCCGTCAACCCCTTATAATCTGACGTAGAAAAACGTAACTAAAAACATCAGGAAAAAATAAAGAAGCCAAAGTTTTCTACTAAGCAAGTGAGAAAGAGGTTAAAGACATTTTGGTAGAATGAACTTAGGTGAATCACATCGTTGTCAATATCCGATAATTTTAGTTCATAGATTTTAAAAATACAAAAATTTTCTGTCAGAATCTTCCCGAAGTTTAAATTACTTTTTGATTTCGTCATTTCTTAAGTTCCACATTTAAACACATTTACAAGATAAGGGATAAATTTTTGCTAAGCACTGATTCAGTTACAAGGCTTAAAAAAGATTGTAAAATGACTTTGGAACTTTTTGTTAACTAGGCGAAAAATAAGTAGGAAATAGCTAAAGCAGAATTTGTTAATGAGATGAACTGTTTGAAAGAGAATGCCTTAAACCTAAAATAATAACCTCTGTGGGGGTAAAGATAAAAAAAAAATAATATAGATCGTTCTTATTTTCAATTTAGATGCAAATAAGAATATTTCTTTTGGGTCACATTTTCAGATGGTTTCAAGAAATGTGTCCACGTAGGTCACATTGTGCCACTAAAGCGGGACAATCAAATATGAAGAAAATTTGCAAGAACTCAGGCAGCACTTGCTCCATTTAACAAGTTATTACCAATCGTTAAGTAGTCAGTGATCATTCAAGGCTTGAAAGAGTTAGTGATAAATCTATTCTTAGCGCTATAACCATTCTCATGGCCATTTGGCAGTTTTTATTGTAGAAAGGCCCGTAACCATGCATCCGTTTTCGCCGATTAGAGATCCTTAATCTCCAGACATCTTAGCCCTTTGTTCTTCTATTTGTTGCTTTGTCAGATTCTTTTTCTAGTTTAGGAAAATATGAGAAACTGAAGGCAATTTGCACTAATGGTTAGGCAATGCATAGGAAAGCCTCTTTTATGAAAACCTCTATTATTCAAATTTCCTGGAATCAACCAAGGTTCCAAGTTGCTCGGATTATTAAGGTTCTAAATAATTTGAATAAATGCGATTATGTTATTTAAACTTAAGTTGTTGTTATCTAGGCAAGCTAATGTAAATAAAGCTTGAAAAATGTAAACTACAGCCCGCCATTTACTATTTTAGGTAAAATACGAAAATCTAAGTAATTCACTGTTAGCTAATTTATGGAAGCATGAAATGAAAGAGAAAAACTATTATCTGCAAATAAAATAATAAATCGTAATGGAAAGCTTTATTCTGAAACCTCATTCAAAACGGGTGAAGTCATAAAATGAAAATATAGATCATATGATACCTGGAAACTAAATACTTTAATTAGCATGATTTAACCCCTACAACTATTAAAATTGAGACGAGATTATTTCTGCAGTTAATAGTTAGTGTAACTAATTTCTGTCTCGACACCAATTTCATTTGCTGCCTATGGTTTCACAGCCGACCGCACAAGCATTAGAGTAGGTCATATGCAGCTGCTAGTGACAGAAGTTCTTCGAAACTTTTATTTAGGATGCGCTATTTAGCTTATGGTTCTTTCTTATCACAGAATCTCAGAGTTAATTATTTTAATTATTATTTGCGTTTATTCATATTTATCCCTGAAGGAAGAAGAAGAACAAAGACTTATAGGAAGGAGATGAGGAATCTCCATGTCTAATTGTACAGCACTTCAATTAAATTCGTTTTAAAAGAAATGAAGCTATTTACAACAGAAGAAAGTATCTGGATATTTCTGTTCTTAAATATTAATTATTAAAATAAATAAAGTATTATGAAATTTGGTTCTTTATGTTGCTTTCGCTGCAATGTATACTTTTACAACTGTAAATTAATTGAGGTTAATATTACAAAAATTCAATGATAATTTGGACATTATAAAAGAATTAATAAAAATAAATAAATATTACTTAGGAAAATGTACGTACAATAAACATTGTAGAATCCTCAAGATATTTTGTGGCATTGCACTGAATGTTTGAGTTTAACTACAGTATTTTTATTTAGATTTGCTTCTGAATTGATATTTTATAAGATTTAAATCAGCTCTGTTATTTTCCTTTTTTTCTTTGCAAGTTGTGTTTATCCTCAGAAAAGTTGGTCTACTTATTGAACCTTTTGTCGTACAAACTGGCGTCCTCAACCACATCCTTCCTTTTAGCCTACAAATGGATTTTCTTTCTTCTGCAAAGAGCCTACGGGGAACTTAGGGCATTTGATTGAGTTCTCTCTCTCCATTGGTGGTCCTTCTCAACAAAATCAAGACCTTCATCAGGCAGAAAGAAAAAGTCATAAAACATGCAATGTTCATGTCTCCCTTTGGATTTGAGTTATATCCACGGGGAGCATGACATACATTTATTTATTTATTTGTGGTCATAGCAAAGAGATGTTTGAGGAAATCGAAAACAGGTGAATTTGCTGGCAAACATTTATTTTGATTGTGATTTGCTTTGTCTTTCGGTCTGTGGAATTGGAGAGTTATTGCTCTTTTTATGGTACAAAAAACTCAGATTGCTTTTATTGTTCTTCAATGTAGGCTGGACTTGGAACGACGTTTCCTCAAGATTTTCGTAATTTTCTTGATATAAAATTTATTTCCTCGAGAATTAACATGGATTCTATGTGATAAAGAATAAGGAATGAATAAAGACATACTAAAACTTGAACAAAGTCTAAGGAATATAAAGAAAAACTTTGAAAGAGATTTCGCTTATATGGTCATTTGTAACGAGATCCTTTGTAAGACTCTTTAGTTTTTTAGTTTTTTTTTTTTTTTTTTAAACTCATTTACAAGGTAGGTTAGCTCTTAGTGAGTTAGTTAAACAAAAGTCAAGAAACTGTTCGTTCCTTAAGTTGCTGGTCTGTGGTCTCTACTTTGTTCCCTCTACCTCCTATGATAACTACTCTCATTGGAGGATTTGGGCTTGATGCTTTAATCATAACCTAATCCCTTAATCTGTAAACCTGTCCGTCTGGCTGCATGATCACTTCTGCCAACTAAAATCAGCATTAATGATTCAAACAAAATCTTGAGTCTTTAATGATTCCACTTTCAATTGAGAATCCTCGACGTTTCGACTTTTCCTTACCTTATTGACAATTCCTAAAGCGAAACTTTATTCCAAGAAACGAAAATGCCCTAAACGATGTTAATTTTTCTGTTATTGAAAGCAAGAAGCCCAAAAGTGGAAATATATGGCTAAATTCGTAATTAGCATAGAAGTCAAGATTTGAGAACTGATTTTTTTTTTAAAAAAATACTTCAGCATGTTCGTTTTGTAAATAAATCTAATATTAGAGAAATAAAAATATGTTATTTGAAGTTAATGAGAAATTTAAGATTAAATTGATATATACAGTAAATTTACGTAAAAAACATAAGCAACAAATACAATATGGAGATACAAAGGACATATAATTGCTTGTCTGCACTATCATCAACCGAAAATTTCCTTAAAAAAATATAGATTTTTTTTTTTAAATAAAAATCTGTTTATAAAAAAAAATATTATTTTTGTTAACATCATTTGCAAGATCTCTGAAGACCCGGAATGTCATGTACTTTTGTATCTGATTTTTATTAATTGAATATAATGTATAAGGCTGAAATTATCTTAATAAACTAATTTCAGATTCAAGTTAAATTATTTAATTTTATTAATGATTGCATTTTTATAAATCAAGTAAAGATTTCTTGGGATATTATTCTTTATTTTACTAAAGTTTTATTTTTTGCAAGAAAATAGTACTGCTTATGTAATTTTGGACACGTTTATTTCCCGCAGCATAAGATAATTGGGACGTAAACTGCCTTCTCTTATTTTCAAGACTTTGGTGAAAAGAGAACAATAATTGCAATGTAAATAAAGCTTGTTATCTTTTAGAAATTTGTCGCCAAGATACTTGGGCTGTTGTTTCTCGAGATATTAAGCAGAATTGTCCAAGAAAGCCTTAAGAAGGTTGAACAGCTGAAGGCGTAACCATCACTCAAGAAATACAGCCAGGAAGTTGTCAACCTCTAGCCAATGCTCGGGCTTCGCCAATTGGTAGCCCATTACACATGTCTGCTTCACCATCGCCCTCACCAACCCCACCTCGGCAATAACGGTGAAAGCATTCTGTTGTTCGTTTCGCCGATAAATAAATTTTCGAAGGTGGTGAAGGTGCTTCACCTTCTTTCTAAACACTGGTGAGCCATTCGAGCGATCACAGGAAGTGTTATCCTCACCATTTTTGCACCTTAAGACTTTTCTTCTAAGTCCTCCTCCTCTGATTTCTACTCAGTCTGGGGCTGTTGCCTTAAGTCGTTTCTGGCTTTTATGGCGATGAACTATAAAGAAATGTCGCAGCAAAAGCACCTTAAAGGGGATTTCGAAAGTTGGCGGAGGAGTACTAAGATGGCTGAACTAAAAGCCTAAGCCAATTATTCGCTAAATTCAGCAGATTCATTTGTAAGAGTTCGCCGGTTTTACTCGGATCTATTTAGACCAAAGTGGTAACAGATGAGAGATTGTAACAAAACAAAAAAAAAATGTTAAAAATACAGACTTTATACTGATCATTTTGATAACTTTTTCTCCTACCTTCTACGCTTTTGTTTGGTGTTGTATTGTGATACGAGTGCAGGATTCATCAAAGGGCTTCGCATTGTTTGGAGTTCTTTTTTATTTTTTTACTCTTTCCTTACTCTTATTAAATTCAAAACTAAAGTTAAAAAGTTTAGCTAAAACTAAAAAAAAGTAAAAGTAAGTTTTACTTACTTTACTTACGCCTGTCTCATATTTCAATGGACCATTCTTTCTGTGAAAGAAAGGATACATTAAAGCAAACTGTTGTGGTACGGTCGCATTCTGAATATATAATTGAATGAATGAGTTGAAACAGGTACATATTCCACAAATTTGACAAACTAAACTGAGATATATTTTCATAGTTTTATGTTATAAAAAGTTATATATCTATATATTTACAAAGCACAATGAATTCACTTCACTTAAAGGTATAAATCGATAATAGAAAAATTTTTTGTAAAAAAATTAGTTTTCTTAAAAAACATTTTTTTTTTAGTTTTCCAAAAGTTTACATTTGTTGAATATGTACCTTTTTCAACTCACCCATTCAATTGCACTTTGGTGGTTGGAGAATTATTACTATTGAAATTTTTAGTGCATGATAAATTTCAAAATGATTTTTGAGTTAATATTTCAAAAAGTCTTTCAACATTTGTTTTAGTAATAATACATTGGCTGTGGCGTTAATTATAATCCTTTAATAAGGGATAAAGTTTTCGTGAAGCCGGATTTACAGATGAATACTGATTATCCACTGTAATTGGATTAAAACGAGTTTTGATAATTGACATCGTTGAAATTATTATTTTGCAGAATTATGGGAAAATAATTAAATTTACTTAAGATAAAAAATATATATATAATTTAATGTTTGTTTTGTTTTTTGATGAAAAAATGTAAAGACAAATTTTAAATAACCATAACCATAGTAAATAAGAATATTTCCAGCACAGTGATTTGATAATATATAGTGTATAGTAACTCTAACTTTGAAACAATAAATCAATTAATGGAACCAGCGAAAAGCTTTTTTTTTTTTAAGTTACCCTATTAACTCACTAACATATTATTTTTATAGATAACGCTTTAACTTTTATTCCAATCTTAGAAAAAATAAATATCAATGAGAATTGCATTTATTTTAATAGAAACGAAGCAAACATTAAAATTACGATAGGATTACAGCAATTATGGAAAAAGATTAATACGGATTCTAATTTAGTAAAATATGTTCGATGATATTTAAAATCAAAATTATTTGCCTCTAATTTGCAGCCCCACTTGTATGTTTTCACTGCTTAACAGTGGTGTAATGCAGAGAAGTTTTCTGTTTGTGATTAGAATTAAAAAACGTCAAATAAAACAAAAATTTACTTCAGAAATCAGTACTTTAGTTTCACGGTATTTGAAGTAGTTTCTTGCCATTTTTATAAGCTTATTGTTAAAAATAAAAAAAAGTGATATGAAATGATTTTTTTTTCTACAAAATGTGGCAAACTTTTTTTCTTCTTTTCTTATCTTCGATTATCAATTTTTTTTCCCTGCCATAAAGTTCAGTTTCAATTTTAGTTTTATCGTCTTAAGTTTGGTTCTGCCTTTGGTTTTCGTAGAAGATTCTCCAAGTTCTTTGTCCATTCCAGTGGAAAAGAAATATAATCTTTTTCCTTGTGTCTTTGTGGGGATGGCCGGCGGCCATGGGAAAAATCCATGCTCTTGTAGACATAAGGCCTTCGACTTTGTAGCATTGCCGGTGGAATGAACAGTGGCAGAGGAAAAAAAAAAGAGACGAAAGAGAGTGGAAGAAGGAGGGGTATTACGAAGGAAGGAGGCCGTCCACAGCTCTGCTTTTCCTTTTCATTTCCTTCTTTCTCTCTGTCTATCTCTCTTTCTATCCTCGTCAACATTCACTCTTTCTTTGCAACATTTATAAAGTTCCGCGGGCGAAATACTGCACTCACAATGGAGCAGCTCCGCCTCCTCCTCCTCTGCCCTGCTTCGGTGAGGGCGGAGAAAGGATACTTTTCAAGCGAAGATAGCCTTTTTCAATCCAAGCCGGCCGGATACTGGACAAACGAGAGTATTTTGAGACTTAACATGAACAGATGGCCAAATAAGCCTCGGTAGAGATGCAGCCTTTCTATCGGCGAGCGATTTGCAAATATTAAGAGTTCATCTCATTGCATTTCAAATTTTTAAGCTGTTTATATTTCAATGGGAGAAGAGACATGACTGCCTAAAAGAGTCCTTACCAAGGCAACAATCCTTGAAGCACTCACCAGTTCGTGAGTTCTTCGCCATTTCTTGAATCGTCATTTTTTGTACCATATGGTAGAATATCTTCAGGTTTTTATACTTCTGGTCTGTCTCTCCCTTAATATGTGAGGGAGAGAAAAAAGGGTTTAAACAAAAAAGTGTTAAAATGTATTTCTAAGTCGAATAACTCAAATCCGTCTGTATGTAATCAACGTTTAAAACTATACATCTCAGAAGGCTGAAATTTTACAGGCAGATGTCAACTTTTATAAGAAATCTTTGATTTTTGTAAAGATCGTACGAGTAACTAAGGAACTACGGGTCAGTAATCATAAGTGAATTTTATAAACGAAAGACTATTTTTAACTTTTTAAGAACTATCATCGTGAAGGTATTGGAAAACAGAGAAACCTCATTTTAACAAAGAGATTTAGAAAAAAATATAGTTTGTTTCTGAAATGGTTTGGTGATTACGTGAAAGTGATGTATTGTCTGTCTAACTGTATTGTGCAGTAAAAACTTTTATGACTTTCTAGATTTATATTTACTGCAACGAAAACTTGCCAATACTTCTTTAGAATTGTTTGTAAACAAAAACCTAAAAAAAGAACTTGATTGAAAAACTTTACGGAAGATTTTGATTTATTTATGTTTTGATTACCAAGTAATACTTCCAACTCCTTCCAAATTTTCCGAAACTTTATACACGCTTTCAAAACTAAAAGAAGTCCGTGATATACAAGGTAGGAGATGCAGCTTACCAGGAAGTAATCTAAAAATCATATTCACATAACTTGAAGTACTTATATTCGTAGAACTAATAAAAGGTTCGCTCATCTATCAATAAACATGTCATGCTGCGTTACCTGACCCGTCTGTGAAATTGCCGTCATTTCGATGTGTGTCTATTTTGCAGGAATGACGATGCATTTAGCCGCCGGCAGATGGGGTTATTTACAGTGACTGGCAAATTAATGTCCTCTGACGACAAGAGACTATGCGTTCAGGAATTATTGTTTATTGTGATTGTTTATTTTTAAACCTTTGTTTATGATCCGTTATAAATTCTCCCTTGACGACCCAGTGTGACGGTGATGACCACAATATATTAATCGATGGAAATAATTATGGCTGCAATGGCTTAGTTTATGATCTTAATTATGAACGTGTTAAGGTGACGTACCGGTAAGATTACAGGCATAAAATTACGTTTTTTTTTTAATTTTTTTTTTCTTTCTCATTTCTGCTTAGTCTATTAAAATGCGTAAATAATTAAAATATTCGACACTAACACAGAGTTAGTTTTCAATTATGCAATAATATGGCCAAACTCTGACCAATGGAGAATTTGCATTCATCAAGCAGAGATGCGTTATGGTGTAAATTGCCTTTTTTATTATCAATTAAAAACAAACAAAACATAATTGATTTTTATAAAATATTATCACTTAAAAACTATTTTATAAAAATCAATTAAATTAGATTTTAACAAATATACAATATCTCCACAAAAAATATATTCCACAAAATATATTTATTAAGCAAATTTTCGGAAAGTATTCCTTCTTTCCTTTTTCAAGCTTTTTAAAAATTGAAATAATTACAGCTGACTACATATCACCTACACTCGCCTGGACATAGTTTAGTATAACAATCACTTACCCATGACTAACAATATTACTTCTAACATTTCTATATTTACTTTAATTCACAACTTCAATGTAAAGAAAGAAGGAATAGCTTCCGAAAATTTGCTTAATAAGTAATATTTTGTGGAATACATTTTTTGTGGAGATATTGTATATTTGTTACAATGACAATAAGCAGAAAGGAGATAAGAAAGAAATACGAATGAACTTAAGACATATAAATTAGATTTTAAGAGTGGGCTGTAGCTTGTCTTGTCTTGTTGCGTTTCTTTCCTTGTTAAGTCGAAATATTTTAAATCATTCTGTTTGGAGTCTTCTATTTTATGTGATGAGTGTGAGAGGCAGGAAAGCCGAGCACCGCGACCGTTGGTCTATTGTGCTGTCCAGAAAGATTGAGAAAGAATGGTGGAAGTAGTGCAGGGGAAACGGGAGAACCCCAGAAAAACCTGCCCAGCGCTGATTGTCCACCACCACGAAACTCACATGAGACACGAACTCCTGTAGTCAGAGGTGAGAGACCAATGTCTTAGCGATAGTCCCCACCGAACGGCTTAACTTTCATTGTATTGAAATTAAATGTTTTTATCTTTTGTTTAGAATTTCTGTTTCATTTTGAGCAATTTCACATTGCAGCGATGAAATCACGGTGCGTTTTTCTAATAACTACAGTAAACAACGAGGTAATGAATCATGGTACTTCGATTCATCAATGATGAAGCCATTTGATTCGTTTTCTTAAGACTACAGTTTATTGCTTTCACTAAAAACTTTCGGAAACCGTTTCGATCTTAGAAATCACAGTCCTGATGTATTCTTCTTGTGATTTTGATAGTTAGTATTGAAAATAAAAATTTAGTAAAACTAATATAAGGAAATAAAAAGAACATGCTCTAGTTTCTTTTAGAATCTTCTTGTTTACTTTTCTGTTGTTGAGCACCTTTTTCCCACTTAGTTCATGTGACACTGAACAGTGATCGCCCATAGTAGTAATAAACACAGACAGACCTAAGATCAGATTGAAGAAGATCATTTCTTAGATGAAATGTAGGAAGTACCAGAGTTAATCCTTAGAAAAGTCTGTTAATCTAAATCTAAATAACGTCAAAACTCCCACTATCTAGAAGAATTTTACCTAATTAACTAAGAAAGGGGAAAAAATCACAGTTGATTTGAAGTTCTAAAATTCGAGCAGAAACATTTCCGGGATTACCGGAAAATCCGGAAATTCTGCTCTCATTATTTTTCTAAAAATTATCGAAAAACTCAGTTATGCAAGACTATTATTATTTTTCTGCTTTAAAATAGATGAAAAGTCACAATTATAAATAATTTATGTTCAATTTATTCAATTTAATGGATGCTGTTATAGTATGTTTGTTTAAGCTTTTTGGACTATTTATTACAATATTACTGCATATTGTATTGTGTCTAATTACGTATTTGGCATTAATATTTATCCGTTTAAACTGAATAAAAAATTAAAGAATTTATGCTGCGTAATGAGGAGGAATTGCCTCAAGATAGAATTGTATTAAAGTTAATTTTTTCTATTATTAAAAAGTATGTATTGGGAATTAATAAGTTTATTTTTAACATTGGCAAACTGCAGTACTTAAATGATTAATAGTTGTCTACGAAAAAAATTGAAGGCATTGATGGTAATGTAGATGGTGCACTTATTAAGTCGTCACTACAAAGCTGACTGCGTAGGTGTCTGTAAAGGTGACCTCCATAAACACTAATAAAAATAGCGCATCACATATTTTGACAGCTGTAATGCCAACCAATCTGAAAAAGTGATTATTTCATTTAGCGAAGCTTGGCAGTAATTTATAGCCTCGTTACCAAAATCGCCGGGAAATATAGAAAATCTATTTGTCATCTCGCCTCTCTGTTGTATTGTTTCTTTCAATCGTAGTTGTTAAAGTTGTTATGTTATTAATAAATGTATTCCAAAGATTAATTCTTTTTAAAGTGAAAGTCTAAAGCGTGGATAAGAAATGGTATTATTAATTCGAAATGGAAAAAAAGTTTTAAAACTTCAGTCTCAAAGGAAAAGTTCAAATTTGAGTTGTTCAGAGAATTAATATATTTAATATATTTAATAGCAACTTACTACATAAACATAAGTAAAGAATCTGTTATAATCGACAATGCATTGGCGAAACACGTAATAAAACAAAGAAAATTGAAATCAAATCTAAAAAGCAGGGAAATTATATAGTTCTGAAGATTTTATTTACAGTATCCTTTACTATAACCATTATTGATTACAGATAGGCTAAGTCTGCCATATTTCCTCAAATGGCAACTCTGGGTTTTATGTTGTACCTTATTTTTATTATCGAAGTTCGGATGATAAATTCTCGTACTTTCAAGAGGAGTTTTTCAGAAAAATTTTGCAAAACTTATATATATGGATCTCTTGACTAATGTTCTGAATTTAAAGCAAAAACATACACACCTACACTCCTACAAATATACGTACATCAACAAAAACAAATACACATATGGTTTAAGAGATGAGAGTTAGAACGAAATGTGTGAGAGATATCAGGATGACTGACCATTCAACTTGTGAAAAAGAAACTAAGCTGAAATAACACATAAAGCAAGAAGAGATTGTTTTGATGGATTACATGTACTGTATTCTAAACTAGATTCTAAACAATGTGAGATAAAGAAAACGATCACTAGATAAATAGTCAATGAAATTAAAATGTTTTGGTAGGATCAGATTAAAAAAAAGAACTGGAAAAAAGTTCATTCTACAATAGATTGGAAATGATAGTACATATGTCACGTATCTCTGAATATAAATATACATCACATACACAAACACTACATTTTCCTTCGACTGCACTAATAAGTAGAATTCAGGAAGTCTATTCTATATTCTATATAACACTTTGAATTTTAAGTTTATTTTTATTGAAATGAATGTTAAAATTAATTCTTGTCCCATCTCGTGAAATAATGGTTTGATTACAGAGCGTTGTCTTCGTTCTGACCATCCACCCTTCACCACACTGGTAATAGGCCGTCTTACCTGAGTGAGGGGTCAATTTTCTGGCGTGGATCAGGTTTTAATAGGATGTCTCCCATGGAGAATTTATTGCAGCCGATCGTCAGACAACCAATTCCTCTCCTTCCGCTTTGGTTCTTTCTTTTTATTCTCCACGGTTTCTTTTTCCTTTTTCTTTCTTTTATTTCTTTCTTTTTCTGTTCCCTTTCCTGCTTTCGCTTCGCCGATCGAATGCACCACTGCCACTAAGTTACTTGTATTGTTGGATTGTTTTTTTTTCTTTGTATAATGATTGTAAATAGATTGTTTTCTAATACGAAATTACTCGTCAAGAAACTGATACACAAATGCCTTTACCTGATTCAGTGAAAGTCATAAAACAAAGCGTTCTGCTAATTTAAAATACAATTCATTCATCGACTGCTGCAAAGTTTTGTTGCAGTTTTCTTAAGATTTTCTAAGATTTTTCACAAAGAATTTTATAAGTTTTATCATGTTAGACTATGTTTTTTTTTACAAGGAAAATAAATAAATAAAAGTGTTTTCTGAGAGTCTCTACTTTGATTTTATTCATTCTCATTCAAGAATCTTCTTTGGCTTTAACCGTAGCAGTGTAATATCTTTTCCATTTTGTTTTGTGTTTACAAAAATATATAAAAATATAGTGTTATATAGAAAAACTCTTATCACAACTCTTAACACTTCTTCGACAAATATCAGATACTAACTTAGATGCGAATTCAAATTATTATTATTGACCACCACATTAAGAATAATCTTAACTCAGTTTTTAAATATATCCCAATATGAACAACAATTTCTTTGAAATCTTTAGGCTAAAAACACTGGAATCTTTGAATATTCAGTTCTTCAACTATATTTTTCTTCTGCAATCAAATAGTTGCACAAATTAGGTCGATGCTTTCACATTAAAATTCACTTATTTATTTAATTTAAAGACTATTCTGTATCTATTACAGTTGAGCACCGGAATCCTGAAATCAGGAAGTTTTCAAGATGATGTTCTGCATATAATTTTACTGTATTATGATTCTTTAAAAGTATAATCATCTCTATATTCCTTAGAGAATAAAAAAAATAAGACTTTTTTCCTCGCGCCAAGGGGCACTTATGATTGACGTGTTTTGAAATTCTACTCTTTTGGCGAAATTTTTTGGAATATTTTACCATTTAAAGTTTATTATTTTTTGCTTTCAGTAATTTCATACATTTTAAGTAAATAATTGCTAGTTAATTATTTACGTATGAGTAATTATTAATTAATTAGTTACATGGAAATAATAATAATAATAATAATAATAATAATAATATCAATCTAGCTTGTATCTTTGTATCTATATATACACTGTCCGGCCACTTTATTAAGTATACCTGGGCCTCCTTTAGCCCTCAAAACAGCCTGAATTCGTCGAGGCTTGGTTTTCACAAGATGCTGAAAACGTTGTTGAGGTATTGTGTACCATGCAGACATGAGTGTATCACGCAGTTCCTGAAGATTTGATGAAGGTGTAGGTCTGGAGCGAACAGCCCGTTCCATCTCATCCACACATCAATCGGACTGAGATCCGGGGACTGAGCAGGCCATTGCAGCAAGGAAACGTCATCGTCATGTTCCTAAAACCATCCCCTAGTGTTGCGGGCTTTGTGCACCGGCGCATTATCCTGCTGGAAGTAGCCATCTGCATGAGGATAAACTGTTAACATGTACGGTTGCACTTGGTCAGCTACAATGTTGAGGTACGCTCTGGCATCCTAACGTGCCTCCAGAGGTATCAATGGACCCAACGTGTGCCAAGAAAACATCCCCCACACCATGACACTGC
>JAFIDM010010028.1:67835092-67879345 GCA_023159025.1 Thereuonema tuberculata | reverse complement strand
ATCGTAATCTGATTTACTTTTCCGAGATAGTGTCTTACAACGGCAAACAGAAGTGGAAAAATGTATTTAGTTACATATCACGTAGTTTCTCATTAATACATTCCTCCTACTAGTAACAATAAATAGTTTCTATGTGGACTACTTTTTTGACACTGAAATCTCGAGATAAAACAAGTACTTTATCAGACTGTTCTAACCTTAAAGTTCAGAGTTGTAGCTGTTGCAGTTTTGAAATATATACTTCAATGAAAGCAGGCAGACTTTTCAAAATATGCAGTCCAGAATTCGACACCTTCAGTTCTTGAAAATCAACAATTCATTTAATATTAGGAATATATTTTCTACTAGAAGTTTTACTTAATCAGAGGTAAACTGTAAAAATAATAAATACTATCTCTTCATTAAATTCTATTGACTTTCCAAATCCATGGAAAAACTACCGTTCCTTTCTTTTGTAATGTTCTTTTCTTTATTACGTGGAAATGTTTGGCTTGCGGCCAGTGTTTTAGTCCCCTTTGGTAAAAAGGAAACCCTGGTTTCATAGAGTGATACTAATGCTTCTTATATTTTGACATTTGGGATTAAGTCAGTCAGTGTCGTTAACGTCAGTGGACGGTGATTGGTTGCTCGAGTCGATCGCACTGACCCCTAATTGAGAGATTTGTACGACTTTTGGGACATCTTGTGTCGCCTCTGACAAACAGCCTGGGAGTTTCAAAAGTGCGATGAATGGTATCCGGAGCTGTAGCCGGATGTCCGGAAAAAGCCAAAGCAACAAATTCAGTGTTGAATATGAGGAAAAAATAGAATATAGCATATTTTCACACTTTTTTTATGATTTGACTTCCATAAATTCCAATCTTAGCATAAAATCACAATAGCGAGAAAACTAAAATAGCCAGAGAGAATTTTTTTTAATAAAAAAAACAAACAAATGTACTGTATTTTATACTTTTTTTTTTATTTGTTTTACATTAATAAGCTAAGAAGTTTATTAACGATAAAAGCACAATCAAACTTGCAAATAAAAGCATTTACTTATACAACTATATGTATAATAGTTTTAAAAACTAAAGAGATATATTAAATTTTAAACATTACATTATTTTTTTCTTAGAATTTTTTTTTTTAATTTTTTAAAATTTATATTTATTTAAATTGTAATGTTTTGTTTATTAAGCTTTTTATTCACATTTTTTCCTAAGTTTTGATTAAGACCGAGTATTTCTTGAACAATAATAAGATTCATTTGTTTAAAAACTTGATTGATTTAATACAATTGAATCTTTCTTGGCACATTTTCAGTTATTTTCCCTGTAATTATAGTTTAAAGCAATTGGTATATTTTGGCAGCTAGTGTAAATATTCTAGCTTTGGTCTAATGTTTGGATCCCGCCTTTAATTTATATCAAAGAGAGAACGGGTTAGAATGCAATTTTTAGTTGAATTAAGATGTGATCAAAATAAATCAAAAACTATTTGTCTTAACTGAGCTGAAATTTAGTTAAGATTGTTAAGTTAACATTTTAGATTGTTTTAAGAATCTTTTGACTTTGGTAAGATCGGATAGCAGATTAAAACACCAAAGTACGTTATATATAACACGGTACTGTTTGTACACAACAGATGTTGTGATTTAAAAAACAAAACCAACCCGAAGACTTTGTTATATTTTGACGACTTTTTAAGGAAAGTAGACTGCGAGTTCTTTCGGGAACTTCTTGCTTATTTAACGAGATTACTAGATAATATTAACATAGCTAAAAAAAATAAACGTAATTTACGGTTAGAAAACATGAAATCTAAAAACCACATCACAGGGAAGCGTGAATCTGAAGTACCTTTGTAATTAATAAGAATATCTCACAAAATTATTATTATATTTGATTATTAAGATATCTTACTAAGTTATATTCATATTGTAATGTGATGTTACTGAAATGACATTTCCAGTACGACAACAAGGATTAACGAATTTTAGAAATATTGAAAAAAAATAATAAATTTTTAGCCTGTATTATTTAATTTATCAAGAAGTGTTTGAGTAATATTAGCTTTGCATTTTAGGAAAGGAGTTTTCTTTGTTAAAAGAGAGTACACCCACTTTCTTTATTCATGTGAATACCGGATCAGTGATGAAATTTCACCAAAATCCTATGTCCGAAATTATTTATAAATTTCAATTTAATTTACTTTATTTTAATGAAAAAAGAAAGTTTCATTTTTTTTTATTGTCACTAATATTTTTTTGTTTTCTCTTTTTCTTTTGCAGGTAGGTTGAATTTCGTCTATTCGGTCTAAAGGTAGGCCTAAAATCTAGGCAATTTATTTTATTATCTACAAAGGTAAGGTTATTTAAATAATTTAAGACGTTAAAAATACTACAGCAAATTAGCTTGAACGAATTGAATACAACAAATATGATAATAAGTCCAATGTGTTTCAACTGAGATTTTTTTCGATACATTTTCCACAACCTAGGTACAAACAAAAATAGGAAAATCTTAGATTTAAATATCTTCAAAAATTGTAGTTATTTATAAGTTAATTTATTTATTTTTTTCGCTGTTTCCTTGTTTTTATATATGAAAAGCCAGTTTTTTGTATGATTTGATAATTTACTTCGTCTACACAATTTCATTAATATAACAGACTCCTTAAAAATAGAGGTATGCAGCCGCTTCGTAACCAATTAGTTCATTAGTATTTAAAATAATGCTAACAATGAAGTATTCAATACAAGCTATTGTTTTATTTATTATTTTATGACAAAAGTAATAAATAATAATCTGAAAATAAGAGATTAATCTGAAATAAAGGATTAATTTACCTATTTCTTTTCTTCGAAAGTTGTGTTTTGTTTCCGTTTTTTTTCGAACCTTAGACTTTTTGTTGTTCTTAACATCGTTATTCCACCTTCTTTGCTTGATGGTTTGTAGAATATCATATGCTCAGCAACCATCATCAGCGACACCAAGCAGCAATTTATATAAAAATTATTAAAGAAAATGTTATTGATTAATTTGTCAAAATAATTAGAGTATTCTTATTAAATCCAAGCATTGGGAAATCTCTTTTAAATAAAGTTATTTTTATTCATTCAAGCCTATATAAACATTGTTTACATACAGAGATTTTTATCTGGTTCTTTGTTTTTCGCAACATCCCATTTCCTTGTATTCAGAGTCTGTTAAACATGGTATTTATCTCTTAGCATCTAGGCAGGATTTTATCATGCATAGAACCTGGTTAGCCAATGTTTCTGCCACAAAGATCACAAACCAACTCATGCTATAAGATTCGTTCTCGTACGCTGCAGGGGATCACTTGAGACTCCACAACTGATCCCATGTAAATAACACCTGTTGTGGGTGGCAGACATCAATAATCAACAGTTATTTTCTGTATTAAATTCTGTAGTAATTCCTTTTTAACTAAAATTGGATTTTTTTTTTGTTTATTTACGATATTTGGTTTACTCTATTTACAAGAGTTTATTGGCTAGGTAAATTAATTAGTTTAGAACTTAATGAAATTTTAATTACATACACTTTCAGTAAAAGAAAGCTTACGTTTAACTATCCTTTAATTTACGAAAGAAGACTTCAATCATTTTTAACGAGATTCCAAGTTTTCTCCATAAAGCTATCCGATAACTTGCCTTGCTATCCAATAAATACAGTGGAGCACCGTTTATACCTTTTTCAAGGGACTGAGAAAAAAAAAAACGTCTAAATGAAAAAACGTATAAACGGAATTCACAAAAGTTACGAACAATTTCGTAATAACCAACAATATTTACCTCTGAAAAGTCAGAGGTAAATTAAAAATATTACATGAAAATGAAATACAAGAGGTATGTAATACAGAACTTTTTATTCCGGATTTAATGCACAATAAACATATCAGTAATTTTTGACCTTCGCGCTGTAGGGCCTATTCTACTTTCCCTGTTGTTGGCTTGGATAAAAATTGTTTTTTTTTTTTGAGATTATTAATTGGTATTTAAAAAAAATTTTCGCGGCACTCGCGGATAACCCGCACCGCGGATCATCCGCTCGCGGATAATCGAGGCTCCACTGTATTTGCAGTTTGCTTATTCCAAGTAAGCAACCTAGTTACAGTTACTGGTTTTTTTAATTAGAATCTTTATTTTTTGTGCCTTTTTCTTACTTTCTTTATCCACAAAAAAAAATGCTTTTTACCATCAAAAAACTTGGGCAAAGGTTATTTCAAACAAAAAGTTCATTATGAATTTTTAACGTTTAATTTCTCGCATGAAGAACCACTATCTCAATCAATATGTCCTAAGTATATATTGTAATTCCCTACCATTGCAACAGTAGTTTAGTTACAGTGAAAGGCAAACAATCGCAGACAGTGGATATTTCTGGTCTGTTAATATTTATAATTACTAAAATAATAATTATTAAAAAAATCATTTTAATATAAATTAACAATTGTATTGAAATTTAAAAGTCGTATTAAATTAAAGTATAATTAAAATACTGTTTTTAAGATAAATTACTAATATTTAATTAAATGAAATATTCATGTTTTCCTGAATTCATTTTAATTTACTCTGCTTTAATAATAAGTAAATTTAAATGTAATTTGAATAAATATGCGACTCATAAATTTTGAATCTTAATTTGCTGGGCCTCCGAGAATTGTAATTTTTTTTTCCGATATCTAACAACTGATCTCATTTGTTGTTATTCTTTAGATATAAAACCGTCTAAAAGCGTCAAGTAGAAAAGCGTCAAAACTTACAAAAGATTTAAAACGCGTCAAATATTTAAAAATTTAAAGCTTTGAAGTTTGAAAGTTTAAAAAAAAAAAAAGTTTCGAAATGTAACAGAAAATCGTCAAAAAAAATTGAACTAAACAAAACAAAGCATCAAAAAAATTCAACGTAAAATTGAAAAGTATTACATATTGAAATATAAAAAATGTGAAAGTTTGAATGTAATAAAAGTCAATAGTTTAAATTAATGTATTAAGCATTTGATATTTAAAAAAAGCATGAAAATTAAGTTAAAAATAAAATAAAAATATTGAAAATTTCTATTAGTATTTATGTGATACAATGGATAAAATCTGAAAAGCAATTAATGTGAAAACAAATCTGAAAAGTAGTTCAGAAAATCCATAAATCAGTAATTAATCAAGATATTTCAGAATGTAGTTAGCTAGATAGACAGCAATGTGTTATTAGTTATGTAACATATATATATAATATTTACGTAAGGAAATAACATATATATTAAAAAATATTCAAATATCTATTTTTATCAAAATTATGAATTTAATAAATCTTGAAAAAAAATAATCACGGTTAAAATAATTTGAATTTGTTTATTAAATTCATATTTAGATTTTTATTCATATTTTTATATATTATAAATTAGAATTTCATATAATAATAATACTATAAACTTCATGGCTTTGGTATATTGTGATGATACAGGGTTTTGTGGTACAGTATGATAATAAAATATTTTGTGCACAGCTGATTTTCGTGCAGTGTTATCTGAGAATCTTCTCAGCAGTGAGCAACACATGAGCAAAACTTCCATGGGGAAGTCGACCTGAAAACAGTTCCATTCTAATGTACACAATTCATTTAATACTTTCGTGGATACGCGAAGATTGCTCTTCAGAAGTTGAGTGTTTGCATTTTAACCTTCTTAAATTGTGTAGCACTTCAGAAGAGAAGGGAGACAATAAAACTGTAAATTCCTCCTGTGTTTTTACCACAATGCCAAATAATTAATGACCCTCACGTAATTCGTGTGAAAAACTGGGTCTTTTAGGAAGATTGGGCCACAAAAGCGATGGAGAAACGATTTGCATTCCCATCCCAATTCCATTCTCTTCATCGTCGATTTGGTGGGGGGAATGTAAAATTTGCCCCCCGTTAATGTTCTTCTAAAGAAAATGATCTCTTCGTCTTTTCTTTGTGGCGTAATATCTCGCCCCTTGCCTCCTACCCCCACTCTCAAAGGTGGAGGCATTCCTTGCTCGTTACGCGCAGGCAGACGGAATAATGAAGGTTCCCCGTTGCCATGGAAACAGTATCGATCCACGGGACGGGAGAATTGAGCGAGAGAGAGAACCCTATCTGTCTGACCTAATTCTGCCACAGACAATACAATGGGAAGCGAATATAGTTCGAACAATGGATTGACCTCAGTTTTGCTATCTGCTGAAATAGGACCCGCTCCAGGTTCGTTTACTGGAAATAAAAATAATTACTGATTGGGAAAATAGATTCTTCATTTTGGATTTCCGTCCCTTTCAGAAATTACTAAATTGTTATTTAACAAAAAAATCTCAAGTAATCATTATAGTTTTCCAGTGATCGGGAAATACCTGGATACCATTTGATGTAAACCACTACAGCCTCTTAGATTTCTTAAGTACCGTTGTTAGATGGCTACGGGGTGACCTTGATGTATACTTTCCTTCTGTTAGATTGCTACAACATTGCATTTTAATCAGAACCTAACAGAAAAAAAAAATCATCAGTGCTAATGTTAAGCATCAAACTATGAACACAGGAATCTGATTAATTGATTAAAACTGGATAGCTATATTATCTTCGTTTATGAAAGAAGGAGGTATCAATTGTGTTCTTAATTATCGAAGAAATTAAGGCTTGGAATTCTCGCAAACATTGCAATAAATTGAAAATTGAAAGTGAATCAAAAGTATCCAGTGCTAAATGAGGGAAATTGATGCATGTAACATTATTCAAACCTCTCTGCAATACTTTCAGAAACTAAAATATATAATTAATGTGCTCAGTATGTCATTGAATTTGATTGGACTTACAATGGTGTAATGACGTCGTTTATTATCTTGGAATGGATATCTGATGAATTAAAACCAAAAAAAAATCTTACAATTCTGCACTAATAAAATTATGAAAAGATTCCAACTATGGTAATAATCATCTTTGATTAAAACAGGAAACATTGGAGGAACACTGTAAAATTCCTTTTGGCAATAACTATATCAAAAAAATATCTGCAAAAATGTGACTTTTTTTTCCAAGTATGACTTTTGTTTTGTATGCCACAAAGTATTCTATCTTTATAACGAAATCTCATACTGAAAATCTCTGTAAATTAAAAGTTCCAGATACTTTCACATTGGTCTAGAGGACTGTAGCCATTTTGCTAGTTTACATTTATGCATCAATAGCAGATGAAAGGCTAATTACAGAAATCCGTGTTGCCATATCTCAATGTTACGAACTACAATAGTAGAAGAAGAAACATCTCTCTATCGTCTTACTTCAGAAACGCATTAAGATAAAGAGGAGGTAATTGATTGTGATTGTTGTGAACGTGGGTGGCACTGTAGATCCATTTTGCTATCCCACCACCGAAAACCTATGCAGTTCGGATCGTCCACCATCACGAAATCCACATGAGAACCGAACTCGGTACTCAGGGGTGAGAAGCCAACGTCTTAGTGACGACGCCAACCGGGCGGCCATATACTAAAATACTAATACTACAAATCCTAAATTAACAAATGTAACGAAGCAGTAATAATTTCTTATTAATATTTGATTACTTGGAAAGGAACTGAACTGAACTATAGATATTTATTCTTTTTTTTTAATATGTCTCGCGAAAGATGCGCTTTATAAAGAACTTACGTAGTCGTTGTATTATCTCTATGTAATCTAACTTTCCTTTGAAGCATTACGATTATACTTGGCTATTATAAGTTTTCAGTATTACTTGGTTAAAGATATTGAAAATGAAATCATTATCATCGCCTGCCCATTCTATTTGATTGGGACTTTTTACCCAATTAAAATCTCCAAGATACTTTATAACGTAACTAAATTATTGACGATGGAAATACGATATCCGCTTACGACTTCATTAGTTTCATCTTCTACACACCCGAAATATCAGATTTCGATACACTGAAATCACGGGATCTGTTTGCAATTACAGTGTTTCATATAGACAAATTTATGGATTCCCTAGTTCTCAAAGAGAATATTTTTAAAAATACTTTTTCCCTCTGTTCTATTCCGTTTGTGATTTTTCTTTCCATTCTTTCAGAATCGTGGAAAATGATTTTTTTTTCCCTTATTAATAAGACGAATTAACTTTTTACGTATTTGGGTTAAGTTTTTAATCAAGGTTTAAATGAAATGTGTATATTTCGATTGTTTTCGTAATATGGTTCAGCTACTCAATGAAATATAGAAAAGTAATTATGAGATACTTCATTATCAGTTTGCTCACTCAGCAAAAATCTATATTTTTATAAGTACATCCAAATATTTTTAAACAAGTAGAACCCGCAGAAATTCTACGGTTGGAAATATAGTTGTCCTAATCATTATAAAAATAGAGTTGTAAGTTACAATTCAGATTAAAAAAGATCTTTTTAACATATTTTTAAATGAAAAAAATACTTAATTACAGGGATTATTTCGATGCGAACGGATTTAACCACTTTCTAGTTGTAGGAGGACGCAATAACAGGGATTCAGGAGACATCAATTTTTTATGATTTTTTTTTCTTTACATTGCTTTTAACAAAAATAAACCTGCTCATGCAGGCCTCCACATCAAGACCTTTAATTTGATACTATATTTACCATTGTATCTGATGTGGTTTCCGAGTAATAGGGCTTCCTTTTATATATATTATGTATAAATAATTATAAATATTTGGATGTGCAAATATATATATATTTTACTGTAATGATTATTACAAAACACTTTCTGCCACTTAAAATTCTACTTGACCAAAGAATCACTTCATTTCAAAAATAGTATTCCAAAATTACGACATTAAATTATAAATTCATTTACTTAACCATCAAATTATTTAATGAAAAAAATATTTTTCTTTACGTTCTTTTCCTGCAGTATTTACTTCTGTATTTGATAAAACGAAAATTATCAGAAGTTTTAAAATTTACCTCAGACATTATTGATTTTTGGAAAGATATCCTAAGTACAAAAAAATAGGCTGTATAGCTGTGGATAGTTTTTAGCTTTGAATTTTGAGCCGTTGACACTGATATGATGAATTCTAGAAAGCTAAATGTAACAATATTGAAGAGAATTTATAATGATCGAGTGAGGAATAACGATGTATATAGTTGATTTCCCTGAATTTTAGCTTCACATTAATTGATGGTTACTTTTACCAAAGAATTAACTTTGCCAGTGTATTTCTACTATAGAATTTGGCTTTGTTTTCTGTGGAGATTTGTTTTCAAAAATCATTCAGTTTGTTTTTGTCATTTCCATAAAAGTTTGTTTTCTGTTGAGATGTAACCAAAGGGTTATTCGACGCCACATGGAGAGAGAGGAGTAGAAGCTTCCCTGCTCATGACAGCGCATCATTCCTGAAGTGGGTCCATGAATGGAAGATCGTGGGCGTTCGATTGCCCAACTAGAACCACACTTCCCACTGTCCTTTATGTTGTTCGGAGGTTATTTTGTGTCAGTGACGCGGAAGGGCAAGGTGGCATCCGATGCTGTTTGTTTGTTTGTCCGTTTATCTGTTTGTGTCCATCAATCTCTTGAAAAGAAGAGGAGTGGACTGCCTTTGAAACCTCGTGATTCGATGGCTGCAGTTACTTTTCTCGCGTCGCACCAGGAGGCGTTTGCTAGCAGCCACTGCTGATAGTTCAGAGCTTAGACGGAAAACAAACAATTTAAACTCACTCTCCAATATTGATTCCATCTAGCAATTATTTTCACAACAGCCTAAATAATTAGGCTTAATACTTAATGCAAGTCAACGTAATATTGAAGTATTGTTCAGTAGCTTCAGGAACGAGTTTTTTGACAAGATAACATGTCTAAGTATGAAGCTTCTTCAAAACTCGAACACATTTTCAATATAATAAGCAATCAATTTTAGTTTATCACAGCATTATCATTTATAATATTATATCTGAATGAATTGAAACACTTAGAAACATAATAGAGAACATATCTTTCGTAATCATTTTGCACATTTTTTTAACAAATTTTAACAAGCATGAATCGGCAGACGTTGATCTAATATCTCGACAGAAGCCACATTCATCTCTATTTGTTTATCAAATAATTGCCTATTTTCTCACATCCTCGAAGGTCGCCTGCGGGGTACTTCTTCTGCCAGACCCTGAAATAGACATTTTTTTTTAGAACATCCCAATCAAGTGTCCTCTTTCTTTTTTAAGCTGTCAGTTTTAATACAGACTCCTGTTCTACGTTTCTTAGAACTATATAGTTTGCAAATTACATTATTCAGATCACAGAGTTACTGTGTAGTGATATTTGCACAAAAAGTTTGATAAATTATTAATATGGCGTCGTGTTCATTCGATATTCCGTGACTATTTTAATAAAGCGATTAGTTGTTTGTTAGGAAAGGAACTAAGTCAATCTAAACGTTTACAAAGTTTAAACAAATGTTTAAAGGAAACAGAGAAAAAGAAAAATAATTACCTCACTCGATTGTAGAATTTGACTCAATTGAACGTTCCTCTAGAGTTAATAAAAAGGCAGATGGACTGAATAAAAACAGGAGCGATCCTTCAAGGACTCCTTTATTGAAGTTTGGTTTTCTTCGAATTGTGGCAATAAAAGAGCTGAACCAAATTCTGGGGTTATTAGCAGCCAGATCATATTATTACTTGATTTAATTAGTTTTTATTTTTGTTAACGCTTCCAACTTCATTTCATTAGAATTTACATTGTGTCGATGTCGGGGGTGGATGAGAGTGCAGTGTTAATAAAGGAAGGGGTTGACAGGAGGTGGGAAAGAAAAGAGGAGTAGATGAGATTGAAAATTAAGATTCATTTGGGAGTCGACAAGCAAGACTTGTGGAGGGATCGGACTCCGGTGATATTCAATTCTAGCAGATCAATCATGGTAGCTCTTCTCTTTGCAACGCTTAATTTAAGATTGCACCGACGACAGCTCCATGAATAACGAATCGGGGCCCAGTGACAGGCGCTACAAGACTCCCGAATCCCGGTTGGCGAAGCGAAAGAGCAGACGACTTTATTGTGACGGCGCGTGAGTGCGACCTGTCAAGCCCCGCGAAGAAGGTGATTAGAAAAGATCTAGAAAACGTTAGGCTCCTACTCGGTGCCTAGCTTAATTAGTTTTTCTCCATCTGCTCGTCGTCGTAGAAGATGAAACGAATACGCCCTTTGCCACTCAATTCTCCATGTGTTCATTATTGTCCCCCAATACAAAACGAAGGATCATTATGTCTCTGTGCAAAATACACCATCCAATTTAATATGATTTGGGGGTTATTTAAGATGTTTAGTAGGATTTCAGTTATTAAAAGAAACAGAAATTCGGGTCCTTTCCAACATAAGCTCATCGAAAATGGTTGGATTACGAAACAGAAGCTTTTTCTTTTTTAATCTTTAGCTCTAGTATAGAAACAACTGTAACTAATTCGTATAAAAATTGGAAAGAAAGGTTAATGCTCAGAGACACTGGGATTTCTAATGTATAGACGCGCTTTTATTATAGTTAGGCTTATTTTGATTAATCTCCATATTATATACTGTTGCTCACCCTATCATATTTAGTGTTAGAATTAATGATTTTTATTCGAATACTGAGCCATATTACTACTCTCGAAATTATAAAAAAAACCTTGTTTACAGACAACTTTCCAGAATTTTTCAGCCTGATATATGCGATTGGTTTTTAGATAAGTTACTTTTTAATTCATTTCAAATCACTGTTGCACAATTTTGTCAAAGATCCCGTCGATCGTACATTATCCCATATTTCACCAATAATTTAATAAATAAATAAAATCCTGCCAAAATCGTCTTCATCAGTTTTTTAAAATCGTTATAACTCGGTATAATTTTTTTTTTGTTTTCTCTTGTAAAGGAGTTCTGTTAGATTGAAGATCCTGTGACCGCCATAGCCCCCAAGGCTATTTGACTTGCTTGAGCTACTGACCTTTTCCTTGCTAGGAGGATACAACGTTACTCCACCTCTTGGCTCTTCACGCTTTTGCTGTTCACACAGTTTTGTCTCACGGTGCCACTCAGAATTGTTAATGGAAAATATGGCTTTCGAAAGTATTTTCCAAAATATTAAGTATATTTTTATCATTGAGCTCCAAATGTCTCATAAGAGTTTCTCTATTTGTGATTTGACGTTTTATTTATTAAAACAGTTTATGTTTATGCTGACTTTTTTTGTTTAATTTGGGCTTCTTCTTTGGCAAAAGGATTTTTCATTTTTTTGATTTAAAAAAAAAAACAGAAAACATTTAGTGTGATGTAAATAAAGGAAAGGAAACGCAGCACTTGAATAAAAGGGGAAATTGCCTTTCTGATTAGATTATAGGAAGGAATTGGGAACGGCCGTTTCGTCCTTCTGCGGACTCATCAGCCCAATCCCCGCCCTCCCTTAACAAAATCAGAAAGGCAAGATCTTGTTAGTAAAAGTCACTGCTAACCCTTTTAATGTGATGTTTTGAAAAGTTTTAATTTTTTTAATGATTTAAGTCTGTTTTTAACATTCATTCACGTTCCCAATTTCTATCTTTTCAATCCTCAGGTTTTAGTTTGATACTGAAGAGTAAGTTTACCAGTGTTGATTCAGGCTTAAAAAAAAATAGTTTTCTGACGAAGTTGAACTGTATTTTATTCGAAAACCACTCATCCTAGGAAACTGAATTTTTTTATCAGTTTAGATAAATCAATTTTAGCCATTAGAAGAAAGAGATCTTGAGTCTAGTCACTTCTGTTTAAGTAGGGTGACCAGATTTTTACATTGGCAAAGCGGGACACCATTGACCGGGGGGGGGGGGGAACCGGAAAGAAAAAAAAAAACCGGAATCTCCAGGTTCAACAAAACAAAAAAAAAAAAAACACGGAATCTCCAGGTTCAACAACCAAAAAAAAAAAAAAAAGACGGAATCTCCAGGTTCAACAACCCCAAAAAAAAAACACGCAATCTCCAGGTTCAACAACCAAAAAAAAAAACAAAAAACAACGGAATCTCCAGGTTCAACAACCAAAAAAAAAAGGAATTCCATAACCAAAAAAAAAATCGTGACTTTTTTAAAATGCCGCGGGACGCGGGACAAATTGTTAAAAATCGGGACTGTCCCGCCAAAATCGGGACGTCTGGTGACCCTAGTTTAAGCAACTTTTAAAATATAAAACGCGAATATGAAAGTATAAAAAGAAAACTAGCTCTTTTAATTCCGTAGTATTCACTGCATTGCTTAGAAAATGTTGGCTTCTCTGCTGTACACATTGTCAGACAGAGAAGCCCATTCGGGACCGTTTTAAACAAATTTATCACACACCAAATACATCATTGCTATACTATTTTCATCCAATTTTCTGAAAGGAGTGAGGTTTATGAGATCACTCTGTCTGTATTCTGTGTTATCCCCATCCACACCTTCCAGCTTAAATACCTTTGAACTGCGCCGTGGATCTTCTTGAAACTTGATGTGCTTATTCCCGGACTAGAGAATCTATTTCTAGTGCTAATTAAAAATACATAACTAAAATATTTTCCAAATGCGACTTTATCGAGAAATTAGCGCGGGACCAAAATTCCTACAGAAAAGCATTGGAATCTATACATAGGATTTGTGTCCTATTAACCCTTCATTGCTTTAAACACCGAATTTTAATCCCATGTTAACTAACGCGGTTTGACGTAATTAATGTTAATCTGCTTTGGACAACTTAAGGCGAATTTAATTATTTTTTTTTTTTTTTTTCAGGAAATTCAAAATTTATACTTTTTGTATTCAGCAGATGAATTTGAAAATAAACAACTTTGAAAACAAAAATAAAAACAAAAACCAATCAATGACAAAAATAAAAAAAAATAAAATAGAGAGACGTTAAGGTTTTAAGTTCTTCGAATTTCTTAGAGCCTAGAGTTCGAAGTTAAATTTTAGATTGAATTTAAAAAAAGTCGGAAATAAAAATTAGAGTAAGAAATGTGGAAAAATATGAATCATTGTGATTCCTTGGATATTCACATGAATTTACTTCATCTTCGTCGATTTCTTATTTGCTTTAAATCTTTAATTTAAAAATATATTTTATTTTCTTGAAAAAAAACAAAATAAAGTATTTAAAAGGTGATCATATTAACTAGATTTGGTTAAGATTGTACAGCAGTGAGTATCTGTTTTAATATCCGGGTTATATTGAAGTTGAAAACAGGCGGAAGGTATTCCGCTATCCGCGTATATATTGAAATTATTGAAATTGAAATTTTACTTTCAGCAATGAATACTAACTGTAATGAGATGTTGATGATAACATTTAATTTGTATTATTGGCATTCGCAGTATTATGTATTCTTTTTATAATGAAATTTCAATCCATTTACTTATTAAAAATGTTTAAACTCATTTGTAATTATGATCATGTAATTTTTAGCTAACAACTTTTAGGTGCTTCGTATATTAATGACCAATTTATTGTAATGAAACACGTTTTTAAATCCCTCAAATAATAATAATGCAAATGCAATAGCCTTGAAGAACCGGAGTCAATTGCTTGAGAGTTGCGGCTGGAAGAAATCTTATTTTCCTAGCAGGGTTAGCTGATGCAACGAAATCTTTCTTTAAAGGGTCCCGTCTTTTATTTTTACAACCGTTCAATGATTACTCTCTCTTTGCGGTCGCGCAGTGATTCTACGAGGCTGTTAAAAAGACACCATAATTTCGTGGGTGGTAGTTGGGAGATAGGGAGGTGGGGGTGGAAGAAGACTTAAGACTTGCTCGTTGGGACGCCAGAAATGACGCAAAGATGCCTCGCTTTATGGTTGCCACTCTGCCGCACAACGGTCCCACAACCTCCGGGCGTCGAAATAGGACTGTCGTCCTCCGCCCCGTATATCACCGGCGCTTCGATAGCGGCACCAAGTTTTCAATTAGCCCGTCGAAGATGGGTGGGTGTTGCGGCGACAGCCCAATTAGGTCCCCAACCCTCCGCCCGTCGAAAGTTACCCGCTTGATTCATGAGCGCTGCAGTTATGAACTCGCTAAAGAGAGTTTTCATGAAATAGACTCTTATTTGAACTACTTTACTCCCTCCTCCATTTCCAACCTTACTGAGCTTCTGATTGGGCTACTGAGAATCTGTGTAATTTTGCTGTAAAACGCCATCTAATCCGAATTTGAACTCTGCTGCAAATTACACCTTCATTTTGAGAATTCATTTTCACTGCTAGACCAACTTTCTGTGGTTATAGAGAAACGTGTAATAACATCGAACTCATATTCCGGACTTAGCATTTCAGTATCTCAGTTTAAATATCAGTCGATAGATCATTTTGAAATTATTAGCCCTTAAGGAATAATTTCACTTACGTGATGAAGGAATCTAATATCCACGTAAAATTTAAGACTTTTTGCCCAACTGAACTATAGTATCATCAGTATCCAACTTCCTTTGATGTTTTGCAAATATTTTATTAGCATTGATCAACTTAAATTACGGATATCATTTCTATAGAAATATTTTAAGACATATAAAAATATTAATAATGTAATTAATTGAATGTATCTATTGGATATTGACAGATACATAGATGGAGCCAAGATTTATTTCTTTATTCGGGAATTACTGAAAAAAAGACATTTAAAGGTCGAACTTATGCCAATACAAAGGCAGAAAATAGAGAACATATAAGTTAAAAAAACCTTCTTTCTTATCATTGTTTTAAAAATCTAACTATTCTTAGTTTCAATAGGGTAGCTGACACCTAAAGTATTTTTATTAACAAAGAATTTTATCTAAACGTATTCACTTTAATGTGCTACAATGAAAGTGTCGTAAGAACGCTGAGATCGACGTGTGGCTGAACCACAATTATAAGTATCTGAAGTTATAATAAAGAATCTCCTTAAATTATTTAGGGGTTTCTTGCTGACGAAATCTTTTTTTGTAATTTTCAGCAAGTCTTTCTGAATTTCATAGGCGATTGTAAAGATTTCAATGCTTTTTACAAAAGCTACTCCATGTCTCACAAAAACTTTGTCGTTTATTCTTCTGAGATTATACGTCAACACTACACAAGATATGACCATGAAACCTTACTACTGTATATTGTCTTAAGTGATTAAAAATCCTTTTTCAACTCAATCTGTTGTTATAGTCTAAGTTTAAATGAAGAAAAGGTAATGGTTTTTTTGTTACTTATAGAGGTATTTTGTTACCCAAATACTGAACTTGACTGGATAGCAAGAGCAGAGATGAATAACCAATCAAATGAAACATTTTCTGAAATGCTGTTTTGATTATTAATAATAATCACTGTTGTATTTCTGCGTTTGAAATAAAATTGTTCAGAATTTTAGTAAAAAATTTTCCTGGAAAAACTATTTACATTTCAGTAATTTTGCGAAAGTCTTTGGCTAAATTGGGATATACTCTGGTCGAAAGTTGAAGGACATCGGATTGATCTTGCGGGAGTTAGAGGTTATTTCCGTTGAGTCCTGTATCTAATTTTCTTTGATGAAGGCCTCTTGATGGTCACTTCATGCTTGCGAAATTTTTGCTCATGTGAATAAAGACAGTCCTAAGTCTTTCGAGGAGCAGCATAAGTCTTCCAACTTGAGTGACATTTCTTCTGTTGTATTTGTTAAATACTTTTAGCTAGATTATATCTATTAAAAATTCATAAATGCACAAAATAGTCCCTTTTGTATGTAAAAGCATCGTGAAACATTTAAGCAAATTGAATATTCAAAGAAACTCTTGAAGATAAATCGGAACATTTTTACGAATAGTCTATAGTTAACATTGCTTAGGTTGTGCTTTATATTTTTCAACGCGCTCTAATTACTTAAGTAGTGACTTTTCCTACCTTTACTATGTTTTTACTTATTTTCTCAAACAATGCTACTAGTAGAAAACATATTTTTCTACAAAAAATTGATATTTTTACATCTTTGTAGAAAAAAGCTGTTTTAAGTTTATACATCTATCCAGATTTTAAGAAACAAGTATGTCCAGGTTTTAGGAACTTCTTTCGTCTTGCAGTAAATTCATCATTTGTTTATTTGTTACTTTTTTTTATTCCGTTTTCTCTAAATGTTCGTAGCGTCTCTTAATATTACTCTTTACTATTCGTATAGCAGATGACAATAGGTGGTTAATGCGTCTTAGTGCCCTACTTTGCCGACTGCTTTCTGGCTTTTTGTGACGTCACTCGTGATTTGAGGGATGGTTGCCGCCATCTATTGATCCCCTGGAGGCTCTTGTTGCTAAGAGAAACCTGTTGCCATGGTAACCTGTTGCGTAGATACTCATGTGGGAAGATAGAAGTGACCATGGCAACAGACAGGACCAACAGCAAAGGGGTGCCAATAGGGGTCAAAACACTCGGTGTTCGTTATCGAGGGCCATTTGCACCACTCCGCTTCCACCCCATTGAAACCGGATGCGAAATCCGGATTCAATACCGGATCCGCGAAAACGTCATCCGATCAATGATTGCGTTAAGAGATAGTTAGATTCGGAATGCCATGGACTATTATTGAAAGAAACGATGTTAACAGCAAAGTTGCCTCCCCTCTTCTCACTAGCTTTTTTATTTAATAAACTCTAGTTTATAGAAAGATGAATGTATTCATTCTGTGCCCCTAGAAATCATTCATTATTTCATTTCATTACTTTCATAAGGCATTCGCATAAAAAGAGTTTGTTGGATTTGTCAGTTTTGTGCAATAAGGCAATAGCATAAGACAATTATGTAAAATTAGTGCTAAAATTTCCTAAATTACAAATTTCATCTTTAATAAATATGGCATTAATGGATGGATCATTTCTTGTCTGTAAGAGCTTCATGAAAACAATATAAATCATTATAATTCTGAGAGCAATGTTTCTGAAAGATATCAGATGAACTGTATGACTTCTAGTTTGCTGCATCTATTCAAAATTCTAAGTTTCTGTATAAAATTTCTTGAATCTTAACAAATTTACTTTTCACTGACTTCACTTCATCACACCATGTTATACAAATCCAGAAAACATTCCAAAACTTGTTGGGTAGGTATCCCCTCCTAAACTAACACCTGCTAATTAATCACCCACTTTCAATAACTAGGTATACCAAAACATATGTCTGACTATTAACACCAGCAGCCGACAAGAACGCATTACTGCTAAATAGTAAGTTTTAGCCGTAATTCCTTCATGAAGTAGTGTGTACAAATTGTACACTGTAAGTGTTGCTTGCTACACTGAAAATCCTATGGATTTCTGTAGTAGAATTGCAGGACAATCTCAGGTTACTTAACAGACAGCAGTCTGTTAAATAGAGCACCATTGCTTTTAGCAGGCAGCATTAATCTCAAAGGCAGCTCAGTACACAAGCCTCCCTTTCAATTTTCAATAGATCAGTGTTTCAGATGGTAAACAATGACATCAACCTAAGATTCTTTCTGTTAGGTTGCTTAACAATTATGAATAGTGCTAATTAAAATTTATTCTTCAGTGATGTAGCAGAAAGAAAACATGCATACATATCGTTGCTAACCATCTCACAATGGTGCACAGCAATCTGAAACGAATGTATCATCTTTCTACTATATTTCATTCACTGTTCATGATGTACTTGAGCCAGATAAGTTAATCATCTACTCCTACACTACTTAAATACTGTTAGAAGCAAAAATTGCAGTTTTTAATCTCAGCACTATCTTCGGACAAACAGATAGCGCATATTTCAAGCATTATATATTTCTAACAGCTTGCAATGTATGATTTCATATTTTTCATGTATTCTAATGTTACACTCAGAATCAATCAAACATACTTTCGAAAGCTTGTCGTTTATGAAAGCATGAAAGATGAACACATGAATATTTCACACAGTATTATACAGGTCAATAGTTTGACAGCAATGGATTGTTTTAACACATCTTAGATATGGTTTGAAATTAGTTGCGTCATGGTCGAAATGGAAACAACAAATGAAATTTGAGCTCTTCTAAAAAACATTTTTGATGACTTAATGTTTCAGTTGGACAATATTTTTTTTATCCTCAAGTTTTAGAATATTAAAATAGAATTAAAAAAAAAAAGAATTCAGCAAAATCCATACTTATATCCATAAAAGTATTATTCCTTTCTAGATGCCCGGAATTTTTCTCTTACATAATATAGAAAATTCAATTTTCGTTCGTGGACCAAAATGTCTCAAGGCAACTTATAATCTCTACAAAACAGGCAAAGTTTTATCAAATTCCGTTTTTTTCCTGGAGAACCAATGTAATATTTGAACATCGAAGCACATTTTATTTCATTCGTGATACGAAATAAGTAAAGAAATAGGAAGAGAGAAAAACAAGAAGGAAAGGGGGGAAAAAAAATCTTGCTAGTATTTGTAGCTCACTGTGAATGATGAGATTTCGGCGCAAGGTGAGCTTAAGGATCAGAATGGATTTGTTACCTAAGTCATGTGGAGGTTTGAGTCTTGTTTGTTGGTTTTCTGTGGGTCCGAAAGATGCAATTTACAAACTTCAGCAAGCTCCCGCCATTTACAAACTTCAATAAGATGTGTCCTAAATGGCTTCCCACCGCGTTCGCCATCTTGTGATCGGCCTCTCCATTTTAATAAAGTAGGATTCGTGCTCTGAATACGAAATCACTGCGGTATTATAGGAAGTGTAGAAAGTAGGAAAGTTTTTGCTTCTTATGTGTAACAGAGTTAAAATATTAATGGAAAAAATCTAACTGTTGAAGATGTTATACTTGGAGACATTATCAGGATTTTTAAAGTATTTTAATAAAAGCGTAGTTTTGTACTTCAAGAGAATTAAATATAACAATAATCTGTGACTCGAATATAGTTGATTCGCTTTATCCTTAAATTAATGTATTTTCAAAATTTAAGGATTGTTCGTTGAAATTTTGAAAGATATAAATAAATTGCTGTAATACAGAGTTTTTGCAACTCTTCCTACACATCAGTAGCATATATAAACAAGAACTCAGTCTTCAGTCTTTAAAAATAATGACTAGAATCCTTTTAAAATGTCGTAAAACATCTTTTATTACATCAATATAAATAAGATAGAAAGAAGTGGTATATCAACTTCCTTATTAGGGTGGTACGATAGTTAAACCTAAATTGTCAGAGGTTAACAATTAATAAATCATGTTTGATTCTTTTATTTTAATATTAATTTCAAATCCAATCCCAACGTAAAATAAAATCAGTAAAGAGACTTCACATTCTAGTTCTTGTCTCACTCAAGTCTTAAGACAAGTCCTCCAACACAGAGAGAATGTAAAGCTGAAGATTTAAGTCTAAATGATATTTACAGAGTCGGTTTGTATGAAGAGTATAAAAAATTACTTAAGCTTTATCCATCATTATTCATTTTGTATTAATTGAGAGACTTAAATATACTTAAGTTATCGGAATAAGTTTACATTAAAAAAAACTATTTCAGTACGTAGTCTTTTTTTATAAGCTTGCATTTAAGTTTCTACATGAACCTGTTAGTTGATGATCGTTATATTCTGGGAAAAAGATTAATTCATAGGTAGAAGATGCTTATTGTAATTAAAGTTATTCTACAAATAAGAAAAAGCTTCTAGAAATTCTTTAGGAGAACTTTTAAAATATAAATCTTATCTTTTTCTTTTTAATTATATTTCTGAATAAAAATATTGAAATACTTTATTAAGTTTATAAATGTGATTTTGAAATCCCAGTACTTTCTTGCAAATCAGCTTTTTAGGCAAAATTGACATCGGATTATTTATTCTCATTATAAAATCTTTGAGTAGTTCTTTCTTTTATCTTTATCTTTAAAAAAAGGCAAATAAATTACATGCATAGGGTTGTTTTTATTATATTAATGTTCGCAGTAGTGGCAAATTTCCCTTTTGTTTCAGTGGATTATCTATTGCCTTATAAATCTTTGGAAATAGCATTTTCTTTGTATTAAAAAGATGAAAGAAGAATTATATCCTAAGATTAATGGCTAGTAATCTTTCGATATCATTTGTCATTTTCAATTGCTTTCACTGTTATTTTGAGAAGAAAGCAAAAGATTTAAGAAAAAAAAATAAGATATAAATTCCAGATTTAGCAACAAGTTACAAAACATTTCTTAAAGATCGTAATTTCATATTAATAAATATTCTGAATCCAAAACTAATTTTTTTGCAAAAAAAAAAATACCATTTACATGGAGTCTTAAACTTAAATGCATTACTAAAGAGGAAGTTACAATTTTTTTTTCAGATTAAACAATAATAGATTTTAATGAAGGATAGTTAGTCATCTTTTTATCATATACAATTATCATCTTTTAATTTGTTAATAAAATTAGTGCACTGCAATTTTAAACTGAACAAAAGTACTTATATTGTATTTTTAATGAAAAAGAATCGTTTCCAGACAGCGGGTAATTCATAAAGTACTGGAAAGTACAGGTGGTTTTCACCGTCCCATATCTTTTAAACTACTGCTCATAAACATCCGAAACTTTTTATATAAAATCGTCAAACATATAAGAGTCATATTTTCATGTTATTATTTATTCATGAAACAGGGCTTGTCGCGCCGGAGGGGCTTGAGTGCTTCAATGAAGTTTAGAGCTATGCTGGCGGTAGCAGTGCTACCAGAAGGGCCTCCCAAGCCAGACAGGTCTGAATCGAGAAGTGAGACTAACTGTGTCCAAACTCCCATACCATGCAAATGGTGAGGGTTGGGGAAAGAAATGGCGACCTACCCCAGAAAATCATCGCCAAGAAAATTCATGGAAAGTCTCTCGCATAATTTGATTATGGTACCCAATGGTGGGCCCCCCACGCCAGTAAGTACCTGACGTGATACTGGGGAAGAGCAACGATCCTTCGCGAGTAATGCAGGAATTTATGATACAGATGGGAGAAAGCCTTCTGGAGGCCCAACTGCTGATGCTGTCTGCAATGAAAGGAAGAATCTGCGCTGTTCGAGAATGTACAAGATAGCAACATGGAATGTCCGTGGAATGAGTCTGGGCAAAATGGACATCGTCAAACAAGAAATGAGGAGACTAAACATAGATTTACTCGGTGTTAGCGAATTGCATTGGAAGGACAGTGGCCACTTTCAGTCTGACAACTTCTTTGTGTATTACTCTGGTCATCAAGATCAAAGACGAAATGGAGTGGCATTTATAGCTCAGAAGAAAATAGCCCGTGCAATTGAGAGCTATTTCACCATCGATGATCGCATAATGGCCATCCGTATCCGTGCTAAACCACTAAACATTACAGTGCTACAAATCTATGCACCAACAACAGATGCTGAAGAAGATGAAACGGAACAGTTTTTTGCCAATCTTGAAGAAACATTGAAAATGATGCCCAAAAGAGACATTATTTACTTAATGGGCGACTTTAATGCTAAAATCGGCAATCAAAAAGAGGGAACTATTATAGGGCAATTTGGATTGGGTGAAAGAAATGAGGCTGGAGACCGTCTAACCCAATTCTGTATCGAGAATCATTTCTGGGTCGCAAACACATGGTTTATGCAACCAAAACGCCGTCTGTACACCTGGACAAGCCCTAATGGACTGCATAGGAACCAAATTGATTACATTCTCTGCAGGCAAAGATGGAAGAGTTCAATTAGAGCTGTCAAAACATTTCCTGGTGCAGACTGTGGCTCTGATCATGAGCTGCTTGTAGCCATCATCAAAGTGAAATTTTGTAGCATCAAGAAAACTGCCCCACCGAAACGGTTTGATGTCTCCAATGTTCCGGAATCATATAGTGTTGAAGTGAAAAATAGATTCGAACTTCTTAACACTGTAGACAAATATCCAGAGGAATTGTGGGAAGAAATAAAATGTACAATCACGGAAATAGCTCAGGAACATATACCATACAAGAAACGTGAGGAAAAGAGCAAATGGCTGTCAGAAAACACCATCAAAATTGCTGAACAAAGGAGAGTGGCCAAATCTGCGGGGGATCAAAACAAAGTTGGGATGCTGAATGCAGAGTTCCGAAGAGCAGCAAGAAAAGACAAAGAGGCTTACTGGAATCAGCGTTGCCAAAAACTGGAAGAGGATTGGCAGAAAGGTCACACTAGAGATCTCTTTGCGCATGTCAGGAAAATTCGAACTCCCTTTGCTGCCCAAAAGGGAATGATAAGAGACAAAAATGGAAAATGTTTGTTTGACCAGAAGAGTATTAAAAGTAGATGGCTGGAGTACACAAAAGACCTATATTCTAGTACTAGCAAAGTAGAGCCATCTAACAATGATCTAGTAGAAAATGAACCAGCCATCCTGATTGAGGAAGTTATATGGGCACTGCAGCACTTACCAAGCAATAAGGCTCCTGGCACTGACTGTATTCCAGCTGAACTTTTGAGATCTGTTCCACCAAAGGTTATCAAGGAAATTTGCCAGAAAATCTGGGAAACTAGGAAGTGGCCTGAAGAGTGGAAAAAATCAGTATTCATCCCATTACCAAAGAAAGGAGATTCAAAAGATTGCAGAAATTATCGCACAATAGCCTTGATTCCTCATATAAGCAAAATCTTGCTCAAAATTATCCAACAACGTCTTCGACCGTTCATTGAAGCAGAGCTGCAAGATTCTCAAGCTGGCTTCCGGCGTGGTCGTGGTACTCGTGACCATATTTCAAACCTTCGGTGGATTATGGAAAAATGTTATAAGTATCAGAAAAACATTTACATTTGTTTTATTGACTATCAAAAGGCGTTCGACTGCGTTGAACATAACCAATTATGGAAGGCATTGCAACAACTAAACATTCCTGTGCATCTAATAGAGATGATAAGATCTCTATATACTGATCAAAAAGCTACTGTTAGAACACAATATGGAGACACTGAGTGGTTTGATATAGATAGAGGTGTGCGACAAGGTTGCATTCTATCCCCGTTCCTCTTTAATCTGTACTCTGAAATGGTAATGAGGAAAGCAGACTTGGAAGAATCAGAGATAGGTGTGAGGATTGGTGGTAGAGTTATCAACAACCTTAGATACCCAGATGACACAACTTTGTTATCAGAAACTGAGGAAGGATTGAGACAACTTGTAGGAAAGATCAAGAGAGAAAGTGAAAAGATGGGTCTCCTTCTTAATATCAAAAAGACAAAGATCATGACGACTGCTGAAACAAAGGATAATAAAATAACCATCGATGGAGAACAATTTGAATGCGTGAAAGATTTTTGTTTCCTTGGATCCAAGATTGACCAGAGTCAAGGCTGTTGTCCTGAAATTAAGCGTCGAATCGCATTGGGCCACAGAGCAATGTTGAGCATGAATACAGTGTGGAAAAGTAAGGACATCGGTCTTTCGACTAAACGCAGACTAGTCAATGCCATAGTGTTTCCTATTGCATTGTATGGATGCGAAAGTTGGACAATGAAGATAGCTGATTGGAGGAGAATAGATGGGTTCGAACTGTGGTGTTGGAGACGCCTATTACGAATTCCATGGACAGAAAAGGTTACAAACAGGGAGGTTTTGAAACGCATGAAACCTGAAATTTCACTTGGCGGGAAGATAAATAGAATGCAGCTAAAATATTTTGGACATGTGTTACGATCTGATTCACTCGAGAATGCTATAATGTTGGGAATGACGAATGGGAAAAGAAGGCGTGGTCGACCGAGGATCACATGGATAGACACCATTAAAGCAATCACAGGCCTAAGTTTAGAGCTGTTAAAAAGGAAGGCACAAGATCGGAAAGAGTGGCGAGAGATGACCCATCGAATCGCCAAGGGTCGGATGCGGCTGAATGGATAAAACAAAAAACAACAATTTATTCATGATTCTTGAAATTCAATTTTTTTGAGTTCAAACACCCCAATACTTTATGAATCACCCGGTATACGTTCGTGTTGGTCCAACAGGTGAAAGGTAATGCTAAAAGAAATTAGATATCATTAACTCACAAAATTGTTGTGATAGCTGGAATTTACTTTATCTCAAAATCTGATTCATTCTATTAGTAATTGGGAACGTAAGTGAAGTGTTTAGGATTTAAAAAAACAAACTAACTACTTTTGTACGAACTGATTGCTTAGACGATGCACTGCTGATTTGAACTATAGTTTTTGAATCAAATTATGCATTTGAAAGTTGGTCTTCAACTTAAATTTTCTTGTCTTGTCCTAATCCTTGTCCTCTGTTGCATTTTCAGCATTTTTATATCTTACTATTATGTACGTTGTTTCTAAACAAATGAACAGTTTTGTGAAAAATAATTCTGTAATTTTACTTTTCTTCGTTGATATTTTCACTTGTGTATAAGTCTTGAAAATTTCAAATCCAAATCTTATTTCTAAATTCAACAATACTTCGGGATGTATTATATAAAATTGAATTTCACTGCAGTCGAATTCCAAGCAAAATTTTAAAATTAATCCTGAATTCCTAATAAATTTTATCAGCTAACAGAGTGTAGAATAATATGATATTTAGAAATTAGAATTTAGATAGAATTTAAACTTAGGCGCCATTTATAAAATTTCTGAATATAATATATTGTTATTTAATGTAATATTTTCTTTCGCATCCCTTATTTTATTGCTTTCAGTGAAATTGAATGGTTTTTCAATTTTGTACTGATTTTCATCAAATTTATTTGCTAAACTAAAACAATTTGAGATTAACTAGTTGAGATTAAGAATCTTAACTATACAAAAAGCCTCTCAGTTTATAATGAGATAAAAAAGTAAAAATCATATAGAAACATAATAATTTATAATAGCAGATAACTTAAAATACAATTCATTCACATTAATTAGTAATACTCTTTAAGGATTTGTTAACTTATTTATACAGTATTTTTACATTAAGTATTATGCTTTTATTATTTGTTAATATATAAAAACAAACAAACAAGGAAAAGGTCTTAGATTTAGCTTTTGTTGTATTAAATCGTGTCGTGGAAATACGGAAAGATAACCTTCCAAAAACACATTTTGTGTGATCATCTACAAATAAAATGTTATTACTATTTGAAATAAGAGTAAAAAATAGTAAAACAATTGCACAGAGAATAGTTTACTTCCATTGGGAAGTAGAAAAGAAGTATGAAAGATAAAAATATGAGCTTATCTGTGAATGAGATTGGGTTTATCAGAAAGGATGGTCTTAACGTAAAATGAATCCCAAATTAGAAGCTTATGTGGATTGGTGAATGGCGTTTGATAATTGGCTGCTGAAAATCGGTTACATTAGGATTGGAATGAGTTTGTGACTTGAGTTTCAATGATTTTATTGTGGACACTATGAGCAGACGGACGCAAGAGAAGCTTAGCATTTTTTTTCAATAAAACTAGCTATGGGTTAAATGGAGTGGACACATTACAGAAAACTTATTAAAAAATCTGAAGAATATCACTTTTTATACGTCAAGAACAATAAGGTATTGTAATTAACTCTGGTGTTCAGAATAAATAAGGAAACAATGAAGTTTCTGGTGAGTTACGTTGTACTTTGCAAAAACAAATCTAATGGACCAAACAAAAAAAGGGAGTGTTTTTGTTTTTTGAATTAGCTGACGTTCTATTTCGGACTTCATTTAAACCTCTTCTAAAAACGTTAGATAACTTTATACAAATTTTATGTAAACTTTGTAACCAACAACATTGTATATCTTCCTGGGATATCTTAGAGCTAAATTTTTAATTCAAGATGAAATTGAAGATAGAGCTAAGTAAGTTTCTTTAAGACTATCTTATTATAAATTATACTTAAATAAACACTTAAATAAATTTAAATAAATTTTCAGAAAAGCATAAAATATAAAAATAAATACTAAAAACCCCTAAAAAATACACTTCTCCGGATATCATTTTAATTATAGATATGTCATTTATTATAGTTCAATCTTACACAGAAATTATTTTTGCTCAAGCATATTCTATAAACACAGACTAAAATTTGTCTTTGTACTTCCACGTATTTTAGCCAAGTAATACAGAGGATAAATTTATAAAATACTATGCTAATTCAAATTGAATGATTGTTCCGTAATTGTGAAAACAATAAGTTCTCCCTGATGTATTCGAAATATTGGTTTCACTGATTTTTATTCAATCATTTAAACAAAGAAGTGCCTTGGTTATTCGTCGCTGACGACGGAGACTAAGACAAATGAGAAAAATTTAATATTCCTTCTCTGGTGCCATTCACTTTGTCTTATTCTTAGAAACAAATAAACCCTGCACGGATGATCAAATTTCCCCCATAAATTGGGATAAGTCGACTTGGGGGGAAGGGGAAAGGGTAGGGGCAGGTCAGAGTGGGAGAGAAATGGGGAGAAAAGCCAATAAAACCATTGCCTCTCTACCCCTCATCTGTCGAAAAGAAAATGTTTAATCAAGCATGTACGGTTTACGGTATTACCAGGGATCAAACGCGACGATTAGCGCATGCACTGTATGTACTTCCGGGTGAGGGGTTTTCTAATAACGTAGACGTGGATAGGAGGCGGAACGGATAAAAAGAAGGAAAGGGGAAAAAAAAAACTGAAAAAAGTATAGTCATTTATATTGCTCTTACCTCGCGTTAAGCCCGGCCTATCGATCTGCCGATTGGGTCTTTATTGGGGGGTCTATGTGGAGAAATAGGGAGATTTTGGGGCTTTTAAGGACCACTTTGAAAGTGGAAATTTTGTGAAGGTGATTTATATGATGGATTCGCGGGAAGTATTACTTTTCGAAAGTTGATTTCTGACATCGTAAAGTTTCAAAGCGAACAAATTTTATCCTTGTCTTTTCCCTTATTCCCTATTTCGCTGCACGTGTTCCAAAAGCAATCCTAATTTTCAGATACAATTTGTGGGAAATGCTGACAGAATAAAAACGCCTTCATTTCTAGGACGTCGGCAAACGCCTTATACTTTGCTGTTCGAGTTACACCAAACACGGAGCAAGTTTAGTATTATTTCTTGACTGTTTTATTTCGAGGTACATTGATGTCTTTAATCCCACTTTCGAAAGTCGTAAATATTAATTTTTATTATTTAGAAAAATATAGTTATTATAAATTTCACATGATTTATAGGAAACTGAAATCAATTTCGAAAATTGATTTGAATCAAATCTCTTTTGTTTTGTTTAGTATTCATGTGTGAAGCTCTTCATTCTTCTAACTGCATATGGAGTATAGGAACGGGACGAACACAAGTCTATCGTAGTTTCTATATCAGACAATACTGGTGCAATAATTAAATTTTGGGAAAAGAAACTAATGGTTGATTAAGTGCTCGGTTATACAGGGTGATTCACATAGATATGCAGAAACTTCGGGAGCTCATTCTACATGTAAAAGTAAAGAAAAAAAGTTCTATTAACATAGGTCCGGAAATGCTTCGGTGTCGAGTAACGGCTAGCGAAAGATTTCGCCCGTAATGTAGTACCCTAGATGAAATGAAGACTTGCTGGAAGTCAGAGAAGGTAAATTAAGGGGCAAAATCCGTGGTTTCTTATGGTTGTTGACCTGAAAAATCGAATGAAACATGTCGCAGAACTGTATCTCCCAGTGGTTTGAAGCTTATCCCACGTGGAACCTACAAAAAACTTGGCAACACAATAACAGCTGTTGAACAATAATGTGAATTGCATTGTTTTGATTTATTGTGAGAGCTAACAACTGAGGTGTAGTCCATGTGCGTATTGTTGTACTACATTATGGGTGAAATCTTTCGCTAGCCGTAACTCGATACCGAAGCATTTCCGGACCTATGTTTATATAACTTTTTTTCTTTACTTTTACATGTAGAATGAGCTCCCGAAGTTTCTGCATATCTTCATGAATCACCCTGTATTTCGCCATTTCTTATCAAGGTATAAAAAATGGAAAATTGTTTTCATGTAACCTAATGATGATATTCCTATTTTAATAATAACCGTTACGAAATAGAGTGGCAAACTCTGTTTTTGTGTTACTTCTATAACAGCATTCAAATAACAAGTATTAATTTTAAAAAAATATTCTAACAAGTAATAGCTTTTTGCTATAGCAAGAATTAAAAGGTAATTAAAAATTACCTGAAAAATCACTGTATAATTACTTATATTTGCTAATTCGGAATAAAACTTTTAAAACTTTAATAGTTATTATTTAAATAAATTCTTATCTTCCAATTTACAAAAGCATCGGATTGCTGTACTGTCACAATTTTACTACTTTTTTATTAGAATTTTTAAGTTAAACTATCTTGTGTAGTTTTTCTGAAATAGTTAAGCCTAAGTTTCTTCTTCATTTTTCTTTTTTATTTAACTTTTTTATAACTAAACCGTTTCGAGTAATTGTGTAAATAATCTTCAAGTTACATTTATAATCTGTTTTATTTGCATTTAAAGCTTCTTATTTGGAATTTAGAAGAGTTCAAATGTAAATTCGTTTTTCGTTTGCCAACACAATTTCTTTCATGTTTGCTTTTGCGATTTTTATTTTGCCCTCTTTATGTTTGGTCAATCCATCTTCGAAATCGCTATTAGATTGCATTTATATTTTTTTTATTCATATTTTTTTTTGTTTCCCGATCTTCACCTTCTTCCTCTGAGAAACACCGTACAGTATGTACAGAGATAATAAATAAATATTTTTCTTTTTGCTTCCTGAACACACACACACACACAAAAAAAAAAAAGAGAGAAAGAAACCACAACAAAGAGCATCCATACAGCTCGTTTTCCAGTTTCCCTCCGCTGCTCATTATCATCCATCAGGTTTACTCAACATATGGTGGCTTGTAGATGTGTTGCAAGTCATTTGCCATCCTCAGCATTTTTGCTGCCGTTATGCAATGCATCAAACGCGGCAAAGGTTGAGAGAGAGACCGTTTAGAAGTACAGATATCGGTATAGTTCTAAATTACACTTCACTGATTTTTTTTATCCCTTTTTTTTGCAAATGAAAAAAAGGGTTTTGCACGTGTAATTTCAGCTGTACTCACAAAAAAGTATTTTAATTATTTTTTTTTTAAATAAGACTTTGTCTTAAAATTTTGTTTCTGAATTAAGTTAATCTATAAATAACGACAATAAACAAAAAAAATTAAAAAGAGCATAAAAAAACTCAGCAAATTCACCTTCACTGAGCTGCTTTCGTTTTTGTCCGCTACAAGCCATATCATGAAATCAAGACGGCTTACTAAAATGGTAAATAAATAAGACAAAGGCTCTAGATTACGCTACTATTTATTCATTTCTCAATTAATCTTTTTTAATAAAAAAAAACTATATTTCTTTTGTTATTATTGGAACTCCAAATCAGTTTCAGCTTCTATAAAATTTCTCTTTTTTTTTTTTTCATTCATAGTTATACTTATGAAATTTTAAAACTATATTGCAGTTTCGCGAATATTACATTTTGTACAGTAATAAGTAATGCCGCTGCTATCAGAGATGGCCAAACTTGCTTAAAGGAAGAGCCATGTGCGACAATCTCCAGATGTTTGAGATATTACATACATGTTTTTATTTGTTACTTGCTCATTTTGCTACAAAAATCTTAAATATTAAGAATACATATGCATAATAATATTTATTAGTATATGTAGTTTTTAAACTGTTAATTTGTATTTAGTTTCAGTAATCATAAAGTATTTTCAAAATCCTGATTGATTATTGTTTTAACTATATTGAGCATATTTAACAAATCATCATTCTTGTTACATTTAAAGTGAAGAGCGATATTATAATTCCATAACTTCTGCGCAAAACATCTGTGTCGTGCAGGATAAAACACCTACAGGGCCGCTTTTCATTGACAAAAGGACAACTGCTTTGTTACTTCTGGATTCGAATATAAATTTTTACATTGATTCAATTTTCTATCCTGTTCCAGAAGGGTTTCATTTAGTTTTTAGAAAGACTGCAATCAGATTTCTAATATTTAGCATGTCTTTGAAGTTTAAAAGCTGTACTGCTGTTTGTTGATGTGAACCCGGTAGCCAAGTCATAAGGATCTTGACTGCAGTCTAGACAAGCCTGGTTCAATCCTCGATTCCTGAGGATTTTTCCATTCTGAATTCTCCTTCAGTCGGGTTCCAGGCTCACTCAGCTGTTTCTAAAATGAGTGCCTTGTTTCCTTCACGGGAGTTAAAGGCCGGCGTGCGTTGGTCTGACCACTCGATCTCAATTTAGTCCCGTTGGTCACGAAACGCTGAGTGCCTTATCTTCCGCAACAGAAGGGCCTACATATGTCTATTGTAGAATACTTTACTTCAACTGTTGGTTGATATTTCATCAGTTTTTGATAGTTTCAAAGTTATTGCTTCCAACATTGATCTAAGTGTAATGAATTACAATACTAGTAAGTTAATACTGGATTAACAAGTATTTCTTGTTAGTATTGTAATGCTAATATGGAATAACAAAAAGCATTTTGTTAATGAGTAACTAAAATATCAAATCGTTTGTATAGTGAAATTTGAAATCGCACAAACTCAAACATTATAAAGACCTTTATTACTGAAATTAAAAATTAAGAAAATGAATTGATAAACTAAAAATTAAATATTTTATAAAATTCTAAAAAATTTTATGTTGCAGCTAATGCTGCAGATAATTTTCTTATTACTATACATATATCATCGTCTAAATCTATTTATTAATATTTTCAAGATTCAATGCATCAGGTAGTTCGGAAAATAATGGCTGATGTTTGGAGGTGCCACATTCAACTCGTCAACAATGGTAGTATGCTAGCATGATCGTAGCGCCATTCATAAGAGTCGAAGGGCAACGCATTGCTACGCCTACACGCCACAATACGTTGAGTTACAGTTAACAGAAATCGTATGAGAGAGGTGTGTACACCATGTTAGGAAGTAGTAAGTTGCGGGTGATTCTGCTTCATGCGTTCGAATTGGGTCGTAATGCGGCATAAACCTACAATAATGCCGTCGAGACATGGGGCGAGGAGGCAACATCTGAACATGCTGTTCTGCGGTGGTTTGAGAAATTCCCTTTCGGAGACATGAGCCTACAAGATGAGGAGGTCCGAGAACGACCTTCTGTCCTGCTGTGAAGGTATCTGTCGAGGCACCGTCACTGTCACCGCTAGAGAACTTGCCAAAGAGTACCGTGTGTCAGTGTCAACCATGCCCGACCATCTCCACTAAATTGATAAGATGAAGTTAGATACGTGGGACTCACATGAACTAACAGAATTATCAGAAAAACCACAAGTGTCAACAATGACACAATAGAAAGTACATGAACTGAGGTACGAAATCTCTACCTCATCCACCAAACTCCCCTGACCTAGCAACCACCGATTATCACTTTTTCATCCATTTGAATAATTACCTAAAGGATAAGATGCAGCAATTGCATTCCGGAACGTTCTTTTTTCCAGGTACTCAGGCTTCTTCCGAACTGTCATTCAATCACTTGTCAATCGCTGCTGAAGAATACACAATTTCGAATAAAGCAAAGTTATATCTTATATTGTATTTCTCATTCATATTTTACTCTCCAGATTGGCTTTTACATTCCGAACAACCTGGTAAAACTTGATTTTTTTTTTTAACTTTTGCTAAAAGTTGCACGAAAAAAAAAATCAATCCTATGAGGATACTAACCACAAAAGTTCTCTATCATGTATAAGCTGATGCTTCTCCATTTTCCTTGTTATTCAATATTTTATGCCCATTATGTATATTACTTAATTATTTATATTTTTATTATGAAAAGCTATTTTACCCAGAACACCATAAAGGAAGAAGTTCCGTGAAGTTTACAAATCCATTAATAACTAATTTTCTATCGAAGCTTTACTTTATTTCATATACTTTATTTCATTGGAGGTGTTAAAAAGCCACACCGTGCTTCACTGCGTAGAGTGTGATATGTTATGGGAAAAAAATAAACTCCATCTTAAAACCGCTATTTCTCGGAAATTTAACTCTTTTGATTGCAATGGTAGTTTTATTATTAATTTTGCCTAAATGTGTTAATATATTACGTTAGGATTCAGTTTTTACATCTTATTGAGTTTAATGATAATACAGTGTGTTCATGCACTGAAATAATTAAGATCAAGTCAACATGGGGACAATGTCTCTCTGATAAAAGTGATGTAATCGGAAAAAGTAAATAAAATTACATTGACAGCAATTAATAAATGCTAGCTTTTGAGCTCTGTCATATTCTAACCAAATACATTTAAAAAAATATTTAATTAGTATAAACAAAAAACATTCCTCTTCTTTTTTTTCGGAAACAAGCAACTTACTGGATATGCCAAGATGCAAAATTAATATTTTCAGCATTCTAGAAGGATCAATGAAGTATAATTGGAGAATGGTAACAAGAATTTATATATTTTTAATGTAATTATTTAAATGACTGAAGAAAGGCATAGCATAAATATGCAACGAATAAACACGATGTAGTGTGTGTGAAGTAGTATAAATTTAATAATAATAATAATAATAATAGAATCCTTTAAATATTTATTTCCTTTATATTTATTTTGTAGACTGTGAGCATGGATATATTGATACCTGATATTCGAAACATGTAGAGCATTATTATTAAGTTTGTTTTTAAGAAACTTATTATTCAATTTATTAAGCACCAAATTTCATGTTTATTCGTTGCACTTGTAATTATTTAATTTTTAAATTTCCTAATTAATTTTTATTTACTATTTTTTGATCTATGTCTACTGATAACCAGTAAATAATTTTTGAAAGATATAATTTCCAATCAAATTTTAAAGTCTGACTAATTTTATTTATTTCCGTTTTTCTTTTTTTCTTTTAATATATTGTTTTTGTTTGTTTGTGTCTTAGATGACTTGTTTCTGCAGTCTTGTATAAAGGGTTGTCGATTGTTACTGTTTAGAACAGCCCATCTGAGTCACGTTCATTTTGCTTGGTGCGGCTGAATGGGATAGAAAGGGGCTGGCGGGAGAAGGGAAGGTACATTCGGATCCAACGGTTTCAATCTGGAAATTAACCGCTGAATTTTACATGAGTTCCGCTAAAAGATTCATGGCTCGGGAATCAACTTGTTTAGCTGCCTCGGCTGGGTCCATGGCGGCCACAGCGATTGCCTTCGCAGTCGAACAACACAGGGAAAACCAGATGACTGTTTTTGTGATTATTGTGACTCTGTCCCTGTCTTTTAGTCGCTGTCTCGTAAAAGATGTCCACAGCCCAGAGCTGCTCAGCATTCTGCTCGAGGAACAGAAATAAATGTTTTCTGGGACAGTCGAGGATTATAGTCGGAATCCTAAATCGTAGTGGTTCGACGGGTTAATATTTGTTATTTATTAGAAGCCTCCCGAAAGACCTCTCTTTCCTAGAACTTTCCTTCTGTAGGTTGAATAAGTTAAGTTTCTTAGTTTCCTATTTTGTACCTGAACCCTTTCGTAGCTGGGTAACTGAAAATTACTCTAAAACAAGTATATTATTTGCTTTTTTATATAGATAAAATTAATAAGCAAGGAGTTGAAGAACTCCGAGTCTAATTTCCGAAAATATTGCGTCTATTTTCAAAATGAAATTCTTTCTGTCCGCTTTATATCATTATAATTATTAAGACATTGACAGATCTTTCATTTTGTGAAGAAAAAATTTAATAAAAGCTTATTGATTTTTGAGATCTATAGGACTTTAGATCTCAAAAATCTGATCAATTAGCTCTTGATATCCTTTATCCATTATGTGTATCTTTCTAAATTTAAATAATATTTCTGTATTTGTTCGTTTTAGCGATTTCCGAGGCTAATACATAAAATATTATAAAAAAATTCTACTAAACATATTCAGGCATGAAAATGAATGACAATATTAATAAAAAAAATGAATCATTCAAAAACAGTCAGAAACTTCATTTGTTTATTCTCGTTGATTTCCTTAACATTTCTTTTGGTGCAATGCAGGGAGTTTGGCGACTTTTTTGTCCAAAAATAAAAGGCCCAACTTTTTGTCTTTCTTCAACTAAAATAAATGCTTAGTCAGGCCCTAAGCAATGTAGTGAGATGAAACATGGATTGTTGTGAACCGCTGTACATAATACACAAAATAATTATACCAGACTCAAAGTAACACTTTCATTAACTTTATAATTAAACTGAACCTTTACACGTTACATACAAAATAACCATTTTTTGTATCAAAAGCATAAAATATGCTGCTGATTTTTCTAAAGTCAGTCGCTTTAATTTTAATTTTTTATATATAATAATACATAAATATTTTATATAATAATATATAAAACTTCATTTGATACCTGGGCCCTGAACTTGATGTGGGGAGCCTGGGTTTATATTTCTACAAGACGTATCTCTTTTGATTTTATATCTCACATGGAATTAGTTGTCAAAAACTACATTCAAACGATATCAACATCGTTTTTCAAAATTTGCCTTGCTGTAACTTTACTTGTATTTTTACAATTCTGACATTTATCTAAACTCATATTCCTTTTTTTACTTTATTTCTCTTCTAAATTGTGATTTAAGTATTTCGGAAAAATTTAATCTTTTTAAAAAATAATTAGGTAAATTAATAACCCAACTCTTTTTAGATGTTGCGGGTATTCGAAACTTGGCTTGTAAACTCTTATCATCTTAATGTTTTACATAAGTAAATAACAATAATACAGATATTTTAGGAGCTTTCCATATGACTATTTACTCAGTTCATTTGAACAGATGCTGCAAAAGATTTCTAATGTTTATTAAGTGACTAGTTCTTCTACAGGGTTGAATCTAATTTACTCCATTATAAGTAACGAAGCATTTGGAAGTGGTGAATGTTAAACTGGAGCTCATTGGCCCCAAGGCCAATTACCGTAAGCCATCTGAATACCAAACGAAAGTGTAGTGTGTTCGTTAACGAACCAAATATCTTCTTTTTACTTTTGCCAAATGTCATGGTATTCATTAAGGCTTCATTCGTGTCTTCTACTGTGATATGCTATGAATAGATTAAGATCGGTAATGCTTAGCTATTATTTGTGTATTAACTACATACAAAATTAGTTTTAAAATCCGTATTTAACATAGAAATATTTCTTTATTAACGGTTTCTCTCTGTAAAAGCAACCTGCCCAGTATTAAGATTTAATAGCTTTGTTTTAATGATAATTTTCACATTTTCTGAATAGGAAAAACAATTGATTTAAATAAGGCATGAAGTTATAAAACGAAATAGGGCGCGAATGACGCAGTTTCCTTCTTTGGTGACGTAATTAGAGAAGTCATAATAATAAACGTCTGAAAACAATTTCTTAATAAAAAGAAGTGAATTCGTGTTGTTACATGCTTTATCAAAAGACAATACAATACATTAACTATAAATAGTAAGAATTTTGTGAAATTTAAGAAATTGCACAATAATAGCAAAAAAACTGAAATATTCAGTTAAATTTTGTTTTACCCTGTATTTTTAATTATTTTTCTTTCTAGTGGTGTTCATTTTTGATTAGCACAATCCGTTTCACTAAAACCCGTCGAAATTTGGTTGAAAACGATTTGCGTCCTAATCATCTCTTTTCTCGTATTAATAAAACATTAATCATTACAAAGATTTACTTACTAAAATGATATTTACAAATCACGTTTGTCTACCTTTGAATGATGAATGAATATAAATACAAATGAGAATTGAATTAATGACATCTCGGCTACATTTCCCAGCGGCCTTTATTATGAAGGTGTCAATCAATGATCCGTACCATACAACATTCATCCTAGCAAAGAACCTACCTCTCCTCTTATTAAAGAGTGAGATGGAATGTCATTTTCCTGTGGATCTAGTTTTATATTTTTTTTATTTTCTTCATTGATGAATCGCTCTAAAGGTCGGTGGATTTGGCTACGACCACTCTATACCTTTTCCAAACGCAACGGACATTATTAATAATAAAAATAAATCCTAATTAACTTATAAAATATTCACTATGTCAATTTGTAGTGATCCGTCCGAAAAATGCATAATAACCAGCTTATTTGTTGTTGCAATTGAAATTTGGAATTTGTATTAAGTGAAATTTAAAATATTCATATTTGGAATAATTCCCTTGGTTGTAGTAGTTAGAAAAAGAGATAAAAAGATTACTAAAAAAAAAAAAAAAAGAAAAAAAGATATTCAGTAGTAATTCACATATATATAAAAGAATAAAAGAAAACATTATTTTTTTTCAGTCCGCTAGTTCTCCGAATCCTTAAGACACAGAAAAAAATACAAATAAGATGTCACATGTTAGACATAATATTAAAGATGGCGATTTTTTATTTTTCATCTACTTGGGTCAACCGGAAGTCATGTGACGGAAGGTCAATTTCTAAACCGTTCATTTTAGATGACCAAAATGTAAAGACAAGTTGTTCCTCTCATTGAGATGAACTTTTTACAGCTAGTTCGGTCGCGATCAAAGGTCACGTGACTGAGAAAATTAACTTAGAATCCAAGGTCACGTGATCACTAAAACTTTTACTTGACAGGTTTGCTAGTTTAATTTGAAAGATTTCTTTTCTTGCACAATACAGCAACATCAAACCGTTGATTAATAATGATCTGAGACAAATCCGAGTCAACAAAGGAGGCAGAATAGGATTAAGGAGATAAGATGCGAAAAGTGTAGTTACTGAATTCTGATTGCGTCATAATAGTTAATTAAATTGAATTGGAATTATTATTGCATCGGCCGAGAAAAAGAAAACTTAGGCCTTAAGAGCTATTGTCGCACACTTTTGAACTAATGAACCGGAACTTCTTGAAAAATTAGTATTAATGTTTATTATAAGATATTATTTCTGGTTTGAAATATTTCGAATTCGATAAATTCGGAATAGCAAGGAACGTTGGATATTTAACCTCAACGTACAGAAAGGAATCTAAAATTCTTTCTAACGGTGGATGCTTTTTTTTTTTTTTTCATTAAACTTTTATCTAAAAAGTTAAGATAAAAGGAAGGTCGGTCGAAATTTGCCGAAAAAGGATTTAAGTGTTGATTAGGAGAACTTTTCATAAACTGTCATCCAAAAAAAATAAAAAAAAAACAAAACAAGCTCAATACTAATTTAATGCAATGTAAACAATTTTCTTATGTCTATGACGCCCTTGGAATTTTAATGAGATTAAATTAAAAGTTTGTTTAATTTGATTTTAATTATCGATTTGAACCAAGCTTTGTAAGTAGCTTATAATTTGATGGAATTTTCATACCAGGTTTCATCAAAGTTCATTCGATATTTTGCTTCTGGAACGTTGTTTTTTTTTATCAGAAGCTTTTTTTTGTAAAAAAAATAAATAAATAAAGTTGATGTCAGAAAGGTATTGCAAGTAGAAAATTTCGAATTAAATTGAATTTGGTGAAGAAATATTTTTGGGAACGTTTTACACTTTGGTACTTTGATGTGTGATCAAATGATTTTCATACAACGGACGCCACAGGTTTTTCTTTGTCAGTGTTTATGTCACCTCTAGTGAATTATCTCTCTGTTTACAAGGGTGTGTGTGTGTGTGTGTGTGTCTTTCACCTTTCAGTTTAATTTGGTAAGCGTTACCTCGCGTAATTAAGACAGTGTCAATGTATCGATTGACTAACTCACGGCCGGTGGAGGAGATCTCATTTATCATGAAATCCCCTGATTAAATTCCTATAACTTTCACCTGGGGTGGATTTTCCTCATGCACTTCTACCCCCTGCAGTCTCATTGCAGTTATAATTAACGCTAGTTCATTCCCAACCCCCTATCCCCTTAATCAGAGCATCATTATGTAGTTTCTCCTTCCATTGCATCGCAGTTGACAGCCAAGGAACGATTCAGCATTATTAGATCCAATCTTTTTACTATTTGTTATTGCTAAAAGCCTACCTTAAATATTTATGAAAAAAATTGTAGTGGCATACGTTAGTTCAAAAAATAAATATTATACTTCCTAAGAAAATATGAAGAATTAGGAATATAGATTTTTTTTATTTTTCTCTTCCAATATTATTATCAATCTGAAAGATGGGTTCATTTGATTATAGCTTAAATTAGCAGGAGTTAGTCATGAGAGTTTTTTATTATTTTTAATAAACTAGCCGGCTGCCCGTCGCTTCGCTCTGGAAGCCTCGCATATGTAACAAAAAACAATATTTTATTTTATTCAAAAAAAAAAATTACAAGAAGTAAATAAAAACTACAACTTACCATAAAAATTAAAAATAAATTAAAGTTTAAGTTGTAAAGATTGCATGCAATACAATATTTAAATCCGTTTGTAACAGTCGAAATTTGCGGAGTTGAGTCGAGGGTGCCCCAATAGTTGCCTGTTGCCTGACAACGCGCGTACCCATTTCATAGTTATGGACAGAGTTGATCACTCAACAATACTCCTGTTGCGCAATTCAATTGTTGCGGACGTACGCACTCATGCTGTTTTTTAATAATATCTATGAAAGCTTTTGTATCCAGCTATAACAGGTTGATCGTTACTATGTATCAGAGAAACAAAAGTTTGCGAATACAATTTTATGTCGAAATATGCATATTGATCCATTGTCCCTCCGTTTGTGGCCACAATAACAAAAAACTGGTAACATCCTTGAAGCTGTAATTTTTGAAACCTACCAAAGTGCATCACCATTACAGTGCGATAATCACGATAATTCAAACTTTGTGTGTTAAAAAGCTGACATTAAAATAGTAGCCACAAATACTCCACAATTATCAATCATATGATGACAGAACAGAATATCAGTTTGAAGAACTTAATTCTTTTCTGTTGCTTTCATTTAAAAATTATGATATTTTAAACATTATTCCCATCAATGGCGTCATCCTGTCCCTCTCGTGGCTATTTCCGTTGCAATTAAAATTGAGAGAACCTAACTTCCAATTTATGATTAGATCCTTATTTCTTTGAATGAATAATGAATATCAAGTGTATTACTAATAAAATAATAATAAAGAAAATCATGTTTTCAGTTTACTTTCAAGAACTGTTTCCCCTCCAAGTAAATATTCATCGTTTATGTCAAATGATATTGAAGTTCTTTTAACCGCAGCGTTGTTAATGAATATTTCAGACAGCTTAAATTTAGGTTTATGACTTTGTCCCTAATTGATTAATGTGGCTTTGAAATGTGTTCAGCTTTAAATCTGCCATATTAAAATTTACCAAACTCCGCTTTGCTCATATTTAGATGATGTACAGTTGTGACTTTCATGATTATTTTTTTTAAAGTTCGACAAATATTTGTAATTGAGCAAACACTGCTTATTTTTCTATGAAACATGAAGTATTTTTCTTTTAGTGTAAAACAAAAGTAAATCATTTGAATGCTAGGGAAAAAAAATAATTTACTGCTTGGAAAGTATTTTTTTTTTCAAAAACAAAAACAAAAATGATACCTCCACAAATCTAAAGGAGAACGGGCAGATCTGCCCACCACCTGTATAGCGATAAGATATATACGTAAGGAAATATCTCCATCAATAGACCATTTTTTATCATTATGATTTGTCTCAATTATTAGTCCGTTCGGAGTTATATAATTCTAGATATGACGTTTGAGTCATTGTTTGTAATGAGTGTGGTGGCAGAGAAGCCAACCACCTACAGGACGGGGGAGCTTGGCTGTGGATAGTTGGCTTCCCTGCACCCACACGCATTCCAATCAATGACTAGACGTTTATAACACGGAACGGACTAATAATTGAGACGAGTCTATGTAAGGAGATCTTTCTATAGGTATATATCTTATCACTATACAGGGTGAGGCAAATTCCCAAAGAGTTTGCCCATTCTCCTTTAAATACAAGAAATATACATTAAAAATAAAATAAAGAAAATTCTTGTGCTGGCCTCCGCTGGCCTCAATGAATTTCTATACCCATTTAAATAAAAGAGCCAAAAATTGATCTAGATGACGTCCTTCGATAAATTTTGGTTCTGTTACCAAGTACAGAGTTTCAAGAAAAACCGATGTACTAGGAGTGGAGTTGTTTTGTAAGTACGTATGGAAGGACGGACAGAACTCATTTAGTTCTTTAAAAAGGCTTATGTGGTCCTTAGGATCGCGGGAAGTAAGGCTCCCGGCGTTTCGTGACGAACGGAACGAAGTTCCAGTAGCACGACAACCCGCCTACCTTTAGCCCTTGGGGAAAGTAACCTGTTATAGAGGGCAGAGTGGATTCTAGGGCCCGTCTGGATGAGAAATCAACGTGGACAAAAATCTTGGACCTCCACGGGGGACTGAATTTGGTTCCTCCGCTTGGCGACTGGATTCACAAATTTAGTTGGTACTAAATCTTTTTCTAAACTAAGTTTCTAAAAGCAAATGTAATTTTAAATTGCCTATGTATGCAATTCATCATGCATCCTTCCGCTTTCTGAATTGTGCTCTTAATATCCGGAAACAAAATTTGATGATTTATTATATTATTTTTCAATTTTATTGAAGTTTTAGTTTCTTTAAATGAATTATTTAAAGAACTTCCTTTGCTTAAAAATAATTACAAATAAAACCTTTACAAATTGTAAATCCACGTAGAAAAGTGCTAATGAGTGCTTCGAAATTCAAACTAATTTTGTGGGCAGCAGAATTCTGCAAAGTTATGCTTAGACAAATGTAGTAAATATAGTTAATTCTAATACATTATTAATTAATAAATTTATTATATCATTTAACCATGGAATTTAAGCAGAAGGAATAAATCATTGACGTTTTGTAAAATGACTCTGCGCGGGAGTGTTTACTATCTCATCTAGGATAGCTGTGGCGCAGGTGCTGTGAGCTCTAAAGGTTACTACAAAGGCCTGAATAAAGGGGAGAGGGGTCATAGGAGCCGTTTGCCTTCGAATCGCAGCCAACACGAAGACAGATAGCAGTTTGCCAACCCCATGCAACTTTCATTAGATCTGTCGTCCGCAAACACAGACAAATTATTGATGTCCTTATGGTCTGATTTACAGTCATGTGAATTACTAAACAAAGGGATAAGCATTCCTATGCCACTCTCTTAACGCTGCTCCTCTGCACACTCCATTAACTCGCCTCCTCCTCCTCCTACACTGTTTTCCATCTTATCTCGCGACCGGAATCCGTTTACACATGCGCAGAAACGACCTTTTATCGTTGCTTAAGGAGCGAAAGTAGTTCAATCAGATTCAAAATGTTATATTAAAGTGGTCTAATAACTTTAAAACGCTTTTCAGAAATACAACTTCAAGCTAACCAAGGAAAACATCGTTTAAAACAAAAAGGCAACAAAAATAAATATAAAAACATCGAGATGAAATCAATTTTAGACATAAGGTAAAAAAATAAAAAACTGAAACACTAAGTTGTTTTAGCTAATAATACAAGTATTTTCAGTAATTTGAGGGCATATAAAGATATTAATACTCAGTAACTTTTATATACTTTTCTAAAAATAAAATCAATTGCTGTTAATAATATCACGTGAAAGCATTGGAAATACTCGGCATTTAACTCAGTACTTGCCAAGTCCAATCTTTATATTTTTAAGTTTTCGAAAGCTCCCATCACTCATTTATGTAATCAACGATATATGAACTATTTTCAAGAAATGCATATCCTTCTGACATTCAGACGTTTATCAGTATCTTCTTAAAAAGAATTTAAACGAAAAAAAATCCACTTTCCTTTTACGACGTGAACGGTACTGGATATGAATGGGATTAACTGAAGACACCATATCATTCCGCTTTTTTCAGTTTATTAACTCATCATTTTACTTTCAAACATATTTGTTTAATTTTTTATGAGCGATATGAAATTAACAAAATCACAATTAACAGCTTCAAATATCAGCAATTAGTTTTCGGATAAATCACATCCCGAAAATGGACAGGTAAACATTTTTCCGAAGATATACAATCATTAATTAATTGTTAAATTGTTCACTGAATTGTAATCAACAAATCCTAAAAATTGATTTCTATTTGTTTGCTTTGCAAACATATCTAAGCATCAACGGAATTAGCAACATAAACGATTTAAATCCAAAATTATGAAATAATGAAATGAAATGATGAAATGTAAAATAATTCACTACCAATTTATAATTTTCTTTACACTATTTTTATTGCCAATTTTTAGTCATTTTCTGGCTACCTAAATACGATACTTAGTATCGTGTTTCCGTCCGTCACAGTCCGGATAACGGGCTTTCGTGTGAAACATATTAAGAGATTTTCCTGTATATTCGTGCAGCACTTCACTGATATTTACAATTGGACCAAACACATTTAAAAAATACATATATTTTAAAAAAAAATTGCACTACACGTTGCCGGATCCACGTCCGGATCTTTTCGTCGAGTGACAAAAAATTGTTACCTGACGAAGAGGTCCGGATGTGAATCCCGCAACATGTAGTGCAAAAAAGTTTTTAAAAGTGTTTTTAAATGTGTTTGGTCCCAATTTTTCATGGAAAAATGCTGAAGTTTAACATCTCTTCTTCATTCTTCTGTTGGGCACTAGAAGATAAGTTGAATAAGATTTGTTGCTATTCATAACTAAAACTTCGAACTTGATAGATGATAGAACAATATTCTATATTTGTTGTTGTTAAGGGCAAATATCTTCATAACTGAAAGATACATTTTTAAGTTTTTGTAGTCATTCGACAATTCAGATGATACAAAACTTAATTTAAGATTTTAGAAATTTACAAAAAAGTTTCCATTGAATTCATACTGTTAAATTTTTTTATGCCATTTTTTTGAAGGGATTTGCGTTTGGATGTTTTACTGACTGTAGATTAAATGTGAAGTTCATTGCTCAGGGATTGTTGCTTTTCTTGCACTCGTTATTTGGTTGTTTCATGAACATCCAAGGACCATAACGCAAATGTTATCATCTACTTGTCTGTTCTGTTGATTGCCGAGGGCGTCACGTCCACTGCCAGATTCATTCCACAGACTTGGGACCCGCTTTCGAAATGAAATCAGTCACGGGCGTGCTCAGGGTACTCCTCTCGAGGGACTTGAGGGTCGCCTCCCTTCATTGCTGTCATTACCTACAAGTCCTTGAATGCAGGCTGCACAAGACACAGCCACTGCAAATGAGCAACGGCCTCCTTTTGCACCAGTTCATGTCTATTCAACAGTTCCAGTCCCTAAATCTTTTGTGCAAAATTTGAATTCCACTGACTTCCTTTCCATATAAAAACGTATTTACTGCAGTCTGCCTTTCTGTTAGAACATTTGTTAGGTATCTAAAATGAACATTGTTGTATGCTTTCTTTCT
>JAFIDM010010028.1:67818497-67835082 GCA_023159025.1 Thereuonema tuberculata | reverse complement strand
ATACTATTAATTACAATTTATTGTTAGAATGACTTAAGAGAAAGAAATTTTTCATCAAACATATTGTAGCCCTTTTTTATAAAATTTGATATCTCATGATTTTAAGATATTCAAAATGAATTCATCTTCTTCAGAACTTACTACTGAAGTTACATATATGTATAGATGTGTAGGCTTTCTGTTGATTTCGAAGTAATTTATGATTTAAAAAAATTTTGAAAAGAAATTGAAAAATTAATAATACGATAACTACGATTATATTAGAGTGATGTAGAACTGATGTATAGTTTTACTATTACTTTACTGATGAGTAAGTTTACAATTTTTCCTGGTTTTAAAGGAGATATTCAATTCTTTTATGAAATTGTAAAAACATAAAAACAAAATATGCGGGAATTATTGTTAAAACGTTTATAAACAATTTAGACAAATTTCTAAGCAAGATTTATTTTCAAATAGATCCTACTACATCTGTATGGATACTCAAAATTCAGGAATAAAGCTTAGAAATAAATCTGAGTTTGATATTAAGATTTTTTTCTATTACTTACTACATAAATGAAGGATTTTATTTATTTTTTTGAAGTATTTTAAAATTGGTATTTTTTTTAAATGGTTTGTTCTCAAATTCACTTTGTGTTCCAACAACTCCCAGCTGTATTGTACGTCCCTGTAGCTTCAGCGTCCGTTCTTCAATTACGTTCGTGAAATCAATAACGAATTTCGAATAGAATCTTATCGTAGGAAGAACAACAATTTGTAAATGTTGTTTTTTTTAGTTTTTAACTTTAATTCCGAGGTGTTTTGATTCTTTATTTTTGTACGTATTACCATAAAAATTATTTTATAATATACATTCACTCATAAAGGATGTATTCACAAATATTAAAGTTATCATTACCTTCTATCTTCTGAGGATCTGAAAAATAAAAAATATACGAACAAAACAAAATTTCAGCCTAAAATTTAAGCTGTAAAAGCAGCTTGTACGTATCTAGCTTCTAGTTCTTAAAATCAGAAGAGTTATTCCAAAAATGTTAGCCTCAATCTCAGGGGCGTATATAAGGGGGGGGGGGCCGAGGGCCCCCCCCCCCGAAATGATGAAGATATGTCCTCCCAACGTTTTTTTTGGTTGAACAGATAGGTTTTCATTGTTTTTTTTTCTTGGTTGAACAGATCTTGGGCCCCCCCCGAAAATATATTGTATATACGCCACTGCTAAATCTTAACAGCTTACAAAATAATAGCATTATATGTAGTCTTCCAGTAAAGCTATAAAATATTTGGAATTTTCTTTAATATCCTAAATGACAAATATTATTAGATCAGTCACGATTTATCAAAACAACTTATCATTAAAAACAACTTATCACTACTTGTTTTTTAGTATCTTTCTTGATTTCTCTTTTCGTAAAAATTGTGGAGATTCACGAAGATTTAAAATGCGAATCTGAATTAAGAAAATTATATCTGAATACCAAATTTCTCTTATTACGGAAAGCATCCCTGATACATTTTAAAAACAAATATTAGTGTTCTTATTCGGAACAATGTGAAAACACTGACTTAAATCTATAGACTTAAAAAATAATATATAAAACTTTTTATATTTTTTAAAGTTTTTATAAATTTTATCTTTAATTTTTTTTTATAATTCTTGTGATCATTTTTAGGAAGATAGGGAATTTCTTATTACAAGTTGCAGTACGTATACAACGCTATACCAGCCGTTTCTTTGTGATGCAGGGCAATGGCGCAGTGCCCTGTTTAATTCCCTCTTCTGCCATGATTCCTCGACCACCGATCGGCAATCAGCAATCTGCGTCAACTATTAATCAGGAGCAGTCTTCTCTCTTCTCCCCGGGGGTGTCAACAACAGACACCACCGTCTTCCACTGCTTTCAAACCGAAGCTGATAGACCATCTAACTCATGAGCAAAGACATTCTTCCTCTTCTTTTTTTTATTTAAACTTTATCCTTACTTGCTGATCCCTGATTTCCAAAAATTCCTTCTTGCATGACAATGAACCAGGACACATCTAGGCTTAATCCGTGCCTGTATCAGTAGATTGCTCTCAGAAATAAAATGCAAGAAGTGAAAGCAAAAATATATTCACTGCAAAAAGTAATGCAGAAATTGATGTTTGAACATTAGTTCCTGCTCAAATAAATTAAGAGAAAGCATACAGAATAAAAGATGCACTAACTGACACTTCACAAATGATATTTCATATAAATGTTAGTTAGGATTTTATTAAGATAGCAATGAAGTACATGGTTAGAGTAAAGAGACTATCATTCCTTTGTATTTTATAAAAATAAAAAGAAGTAATTGTCAAATACATTCTTTTTATTTTTATATATATTTGAATTCTACTCCACAATGATAGCAATTCTGAAATTCAATAACGAAATTGATAATGAAGTCTTCTAATATTTTTGGGAGTGCTTTGTTTTCTCTTAAAATTTCATAATAAGGCATGCTTTTTAAACTACTTATTTTGTCAAGATTTAATTAAATTTGTAAGTCTTGCCAAAATCTACTGAAAAAAATATAAATCTATGAAACTTAACCCACTCGTTCAAGCATTTGTTTTGTTTTGTTTTGTTTTGTTTTTTTTTCATTTTTTTTTTTCATATCAATAAATATCATTTATCCAAAAGTTAAGAAAAATGTCGTCTGATGGTTTAATTTTAGTTAATTCACAATTTCATTTTGTAATTTAGATTCACCTTCTTTATCAACAAAGTCCAATCGATCTCCTTTTTCCTAGATTTCTCTTCAGTCATTTGTTAGATTAATTTCCACCAGATTGATAAGCAAGTTTTAAGCAACATAAATTTATCGTTCTCTTTGCAGAACAGCGTTCGAGCAAGTTATTAAAACAAATAAGCATGCGCAATAGCGTTGATCGTAGTCTTTTAAACTTCCCATCAAATTGCCCTTAGTCTTGTGCAAGTTAACAGCCTGTCACTGAAACATGTAGCCTTGCATTTATCTCAAAGCCACTGGTAGTTTGTTTAACCTTGTCTCATTGTTAACGGACTTACGATACACGAACTATCTCACCATCAGGGTAAAATTGGCAATTCCGTAATCCTCGTTCCTCTAAGTAGGGCTTTTGCCTAAGGCCCTGCTTGGAGCATCATTAAATCTTCCTCCATTGGCCGTCATTAAATGGCATCTGATTGTCGTAATCCAAGTCACGCCGATTACGGTGGGAGATCTCGAAGCTCTGTTTCCATGGTGATGGCGTTTCCTTTCTTCGGGGTATTTTGAGTGAGAAAGACTTCTCTAAAGGCTGTTGATTGGACTTGGTAGAACGAAGGGGGGAAAAAAATTAAGACTCCATTCTATTACTGGAATTCTTCATTCGCTGAATTGGTTATTTTTAGATAATCAGATTTTCAATAGCTTTTTCCCCTACTCCTTTTTTTTCCTACCAGTATTCAATTTGTCGAAATAACTTACACTGTTTTAAAATTGTCTTTCGTTTAGACACAAGTCTGAAATTTGCTAATTAAATTCGGGCATCTAGTGGTCTCATATGAAATTATATTCCAAAACAATTCAGTTGATGCAATGAATACGTAAATCGCCAGATGCAGCCTTGTGAAAGACATAAAACTTTAAATTAAAACACAAAAATTGCCTTGTTAAGAGATAAGTTGATTAAAAAGTACACTAAAGTACATAAAAATCTATTATTATAAACTGCGCAGTTTCATCCTAGTTTATTGAATTTTTGTGTCGCCGGCGTCCCATAAGGGCGTTGTCAACAGAAAGACCTACAAAAAGCTTTCTCGAAATTAATAAATATTTACTGGGTTTAGGGTTTTCATCCCTGTTTTTATTAACTATTAATATTGACATTTCAAATGTCACGAAATGAAAAAAAAATATTATCTGATAAAAGATTCCCAATCATTATTTATAAATCTGTAAATGAAAATCACAAATTTTCTTGCTAACATGCTTCTGCAACTCCCTGTATGGTTAGCTACAAAGAGTTATTTAAGAGATACTTCCATTTATTGATTTTAAATATTTAATATCTAGAAAATTAATTTCTCTCAATTGCAATAGGATTTTTAAGTCGTTTTACCTCAAGTCAATTTAAAAAATTCTATGTGGGCCTGAGAAGAACCGAAAGTTTTGCTACTTGTTAGTTAATATGGGTGTCAGTCAAGCGAGTAGATGGCATAGTTGTTCAAAACAGACGGATTGGGAAGAAAAAGGGTCACCAAATCTTCTTTGCCCTTAATGGAACGCTGTCTTATTCGATATAATTTCTTTTCTTTTAAAGTTCTTGTTTTATGTACTTTCGAATTCACATGTATTTTAAGTATTTTTAATTGCTCGATACGCTCGATTGTGTTGCCTCACAAAAATAGAAAGATTTCTTTATAGGCATGATATAATTGACAGGTTTTTGCAGACAGTACTTCATGTTTTCTTTATCTTAGAAGCTACCACAGAGTTTTTATTTTCTTTTTTCCTTTGAACTTCATTGTCCCAATAAAATAGCCAGACAACAATTTATACCAAAACTATGGTTCAGGAATTTTCTGATGGACGATATATATATATATACAGCATAGTTTATCCAATTTCAGGAAGAAATTAAAGAAAATGCACCTAAAGAAAATGATATAGTTTCTCCAATCCAACACTATAATTTTGTAAATGTATTGATTTGAAATTCGTATATCTCTGAATTATAATCTTTACATACGTTAATAATCATCTAACTTCTGTTTAATATTGATTTTTAAAGAGTTATTTGAAATATTTGATCGGAATTTTATTTATATAGTCCACAGACACTGTTTAAACAAAATTTCAGTTTAATGCTAAACGCATTATGTGTATTTAATTTGATATTTACATATCACTAACAACTGTTTGTAAATGGGGAAGTGAGACAAGACAGATCTGTAAATTATGTGTAGTTAAAACTTTTAACGTAAAGAATGTAATTCCAGAATGTTCGAAAAAAAATGAAAATACTGAAGCAAGATTAATTGTTTTATCTTATCCAATTCAAAGAGACAGGACGAAGTATCGTCAGTGACATAAAAATAGACAATCAACATTTTTATCATCGTCTTTCACAGTGTTCTATCACAGTACAAGTGAGGAGTATTCTGTCACAGTTCTGTTCTATCACAGTATAGCATTCTATCACAGTACAGTATTCTATCACATTACAAGTGAGTGTTCTATAACAATACAATATTCCATAACAGTTCAAGTGACTGTTCTGTAATAGGCCTGTTCTATCACTGTAAAGATTGCCACAAAGAAGGTTGTAGAACTTGAAAATTTACTTCAAGAACAGTTATTCTATCTTTCTGATGAGTGGATTGATAGTAATTCAAGAAAAAATTCATTAAAACCATTACTGAAAAATCCCAGATAATCGTATGTTTATTATAGTGTAGTAATTTGCTTTTTTGCTCTATATCCCATTATATCCTTATAAAATTATTGCTAAATGAGAAATCGTTGTCTTTAAATATGCCACAATTGACCTTTTAACAGTTGGCTTAGCATTTGACTAGGTATATTTCCATTGGCATTTAAAGGTTATCTTATCTGTATTATTGAAGCGAATGTGGCAAATTCACTCAAATGTTAATTGAAATTTCCACTTTAAAGAATTGCAATTTGTTTCAGAGACTCGTAATAGATAACAATTGTGTGATTTGTGACAGGGAATGTACTTGTTACTTTGATTTGGAATCTAATAGAAAATGTTATGTTAATTGAAACCTGTTATTTCAAACATTTTAAAATGTTCAGTCAGTATTTGTTTTTAAATTAAGAACTCGTTGTGATAGAATATCATTCAATACAATTGGAAATCTTGTCGTTATTATTATTTCCATTTTATATAAAGTTTTGATAGTGAATATTTCAGCACATGAAATAAATAATCAGCATTCACATAAGAAAAAATAAATCTTAACGTTGATAATTAACTAAGTGAAATCAATCTTTAATGTTGTAACGAACTGTAAGACGAAGACAAATATACATCAATTATACATTAGAAATTTATTACGAAAAATTTAAGTTTATTCCCCAGTCTTTACATATCCAGGCGAAACTGTGAAAACGAAATGATGAAATGAAAAGGCTAGAAATTAAAGATTATAAATTTTAGATGTTATCTCATAAGAGTAGATTTAATTAGAATCTAAGTGACGTAATTAAATACTCATAAAATTGAAGATGAAGAAACAAATCTATTTGCTTATGGTTCCCCAAAATGTATTTGCATATTCTTAATGAATCAAGATAAGAAATCCGCAGCTGACTTTTCTCCGCTAATTTTATAAATAACAAACACAAAAAATTATCTCTAACATTATTATCTCTAAAAGTTATTTTTTTAAGTTTATGTTTGCTTTTGCAAACGAAGCTATAAAATTAGATTTTAAAACACTTTAATTTCTTTCGTCAGGAAAAAATGTATTACATAAATTTTCTTATTTGGCAAAAACAATTTATGCTAAAATTTGACATTTCGAAATCCACCAAATTATAATTTAAGAATATTAGTTCACAAAAGTAAAATTTTGGTGATTTTAAAGGGAAAAAATACTAGGATTTTATAATTAAAAATATTCTTCAGAGTTACCTTTCCCGGTCCCTATTTACTTTTCAGTGTATCGGAATTGATGGACTACTACGTTTGGAGGGAAAGTCAGGACATGCTCTACAAAAAGACGAACTACTTCTTCAATCGACATCCGACCAAACTCTAGTCTCAAAGAAGGAATCGAACTCAAACACGGGTTGTTACGAAGCTATTATGCATCTGAGCATCGTGGTCATACTTTTTCGTAGTTTTAAAATGTATTGCGGACAAACTTTTATTAGATAAACAAAGCACAGTCCTGCTGAACTAATTTTTATTGTATTTTCGAGAGAAATCAAAACAAACTTACTAATCAGAACATTTACAATCAATATTTGTAAGCTTCAAACCCTGAAGAATTTAATACTTAATACAGATTTAATTTACTACAAGTAAATATATTTTTAACTTGTTAAAATGAAGAAAAAGTTAAAAAGCTTCAGAAATCATTAAAAGTTTAAATATGAGCCGATGATGACCGTGAGGTTCTGAACAGGTCAAAACCGTTCTGGTTTAATGATTTTTAAGTTTTTTAACTTATTCTTCATTTAACTTGTAAATATCACTTTTTTATATGTTTGAGAATATTTTTTAAACGTTAAAACATATACTTACAGTAAATATATACTATATTTTAGTGTAACGTTTGAATATACTAAACTTTATTATAATATACTTTTTTTGGTATATAATAAGAGAACGAAAATTATGAAGTTATTAAATAATGTTCTAGAACCTAAAATGGTCTTATAATTTTTTATTGTAATGATTTCAAATGAAACGGAAATGTTGTTTTAGGGGTTTTTCTAATCCTAGAAAACAATCCTGGTAATGTTTTGAAAAGTCAGTTAAATAACTAAATAAAGAAGAATAATTGGGGAAATTGGAAAACTTCTTACTTTCGAAGCCGTAGTTCCTCAACTTTTAAGTGAAAAGTTTGCAGCTATTCCTTTATTTGGTAAGTTGTTGTTGTACCTCTGATGTTAATGTAAATATATGGTTGGTCGTCTACAGGTAATCGTTAATTATTGAATCTCTAATAGATGGAATCTAAATTAATAATTACTCCTTGGCTTTTACTAAGAATAAGGATGACGAGGAAAGATGAAGAGAAAGAGAAGAGCAGGCATTCAATCTTACGATTAGACCAATTGCGAGACGGGGGTGGTGGGGAGATGGTAGTCTGGGGACTCCTAAATCACAATCGATGCCCTCGCACTGGAGGGGGTCAAGCTTAGCGGACACTGATGCACCTGCCAGGCACCCCATGGCGACTGCTTCCGGCTGATTTATGGGGTCAGGCTGACCCTCCGAACCCAGCATCCACGGACCCCTTCAAGATTCATCAATGCTCTGTCTCCATATTTATAGCTGATATCGAGAAGCCAGCTCCCCTATCTTCTCCATTGGCTCAAATTTTGCTGTATCAATTCATCACTGTCTCAAAATATTACTTATTCAGTGAATATACAAAAGTCAGTAAACTTTCAATAACATGATAAAAAAAATCATTAAAATTTCTGCTTTGCATTGAAATTTAAACCTGCATTGAAATTTAAAAATTAAAAAAAAAAAAATGATGGGACTTCAAATAGAATTTTAAGAATTAAAATATTTAAAATCACTAGAAACATGATACAACAAATTTTTGTGTCAGTTTTTCTGCCAGCCTGAAAGTACCTAAATTAGCGGCTTAAAAAATAAGTGAATAAAGTCTTAAAAAATAAGTAAAGAATTGTGTTCATAAGAAACCTCATAAGATATGAGCGCCAGTAGATGTGGTGATCTGTAATTCTATTGAAACATAACAGTGTTTTCTTTAATTCTGCGCTTGTAAAAAACTAGAAGATAATCTTATATCCTTTTGTGTTTTTTTTTTGTTTTTTTTACTCCTTGTCTTTACAATCTTCTGAAAATCAAATTTCGTTTTCCGAAAAAGATATCTATGATCGGACGAAAGTTGATCATAGTGTTTCATCTTCACTCATCTTGCTTTCTATAAATTACAAAGATAAAAACGTAAAATAATCTACATTTATTTGAGTGATTAAGCAGACGTTTCAGCTTTTTATTTTATGTCAGGGAAGAGTGTGGAAAGTGACGCAGCAGACCCAAAAAGTAAAGAAAGAACGAGATGAAAACTTTTATTAAAGCACCAACGTGTATGTATCTTATTATTTTGGAAAGCGATCTTTAAAACCATTTATTTTTAAATAAGCTTATGTCTGAATGGAGTTTTTAGAACATCCTTAGAAATCCCGAAATTCTAATCCTGGGTGCATCACTGATGTAGGAGTTCAGGCCACTTAGTATCGTGTTCCAGTTAAACTTGGGGAAACACTTGTGGGAGATTGTAGGAAAAAGTTGATAATTATCTGAAAATGAATAATTAAGAGAGCTTTTGTAAAAGGAGAGAATGCATAGAATAAAGGAGAATGTATGAATGAAAGGAGAATAAAAAATAGAATGGGCCGCTGATATCTTTAAAACAAGTGTAAGATACGACAGTTTAGAGGAAATATTGATAGTTTATAGTTTATATCTAGTTAGTTCCTTTTTCTTTCATTTTTTTTATAGTAATGTCCATTCTTTTTTCCTTTTATGGATCTGGTTCTTATTGTTTTGTAGAATTAGCCAAGAGTAAAACCTCAGAGGAAGGGGATGTAAAGTAGTAACAGTTTTCTTTTTTAACAAAATTTACAATTTTTCAGTTTTTCTTTTTACTATTAATAATGATATCTACGGAAGATATATAAGCAAAAAAATGATTACGTTTTTTTTCTTTTATTTTTGTTTTACATCTTGACGCAGATTTGAATGAATTTAATCTTTTCAATTTAGTCGAAGTGAATTTTTCAATATCTGCAAGTATTTATCAATTTATATCAGATATCTTGGGAACGTTCAAAGGAGAAGAAATTACCATTTTTCATTGGATTTGTTGACGGGACAAGGCGTCTATTCCATTGAATTATTCAAAACACTTGAGAATCGAAAATATAATCATCTCCAAAAGTAGGAATAAGCTTTTGAACAACTCCAAAAACAGTTTCAAATTAAGAAGCTGAATGGAGCTTTTCTGATTGTATTACGAGCATCTCCTTTCGAATATGACATTTCGTAAACGTCACTTGCACATCAGATTGAGAAATTCTATATTAAAATTTAATAACCAAAGGTAACTTCAAATTTCATTTCGGAAATAGATGCATAAATAAATTTCGAGGGAAAAACTCGAATGAAAAGTAAAGAATCAGAATGTAGTTCAATTTTAAATGGAGAAAAGCTTCATCTAATTAGAAATAAGATTCTTTTAAGGACACTTAAAAACGGAAATAAAGCGAATTAAAGATAAGAAAGTGAGGTTTGCCATTGGACTCCTGCGAAACTTCAAATTTGCATTTTTTTCTTATTTGTTCGATCTTTGTTAGGATTGCATTTCCTGATTACAAAAAGCTTTGAAAGTCCTTAAGTTTTTTTCTTTCTTAAAATAACTTTTAAATAATTTTTTTTAAAGGAAAAATTGCATTTTGTTATAGAAATTTTTTTTTTTACTGAAATATATTTGATTGTGCTTTTACATTCATTAAAAACAATATGGTTATTCATTAATTCTGAACTATATTAATAATCTTTATTATATCCCTTCATTATTACCATAAGGTGTTATAGGTTTGGTCTACCTTTAATCGGAAAGAAAAAAACGGATTAGAACAGGAATGTTTCAAAATGCAATTTTAAGTAGTTTTTTATCCGTCTGTCCGTTCGTCTGTGTTAACTCAGTACCCGAATCCCGTGATAAATAAAAGCAAATTACAAAGAAACATTTAAAACTTACTGAATTCGATACCAATATTTGTCGATCCAACCATAGAGATATTGGAAAATCAAATATAATTGTTTTATTTTAAGGTATACTTTAAATAAAACATATTATAATATGGTTAAAATAAAGTTTAAAATACAATAAAGCCTGTTAATCATCTCACTAAGAAAATAAAGATTTAGTTCTTCATTACGGAGTTACGAAATGAACTCATATCGTTTGGAGTTTTGGAGTATAATGAACCAAGATCGCAATTTCAGAAGCTTTTTCAATTTTTGCATTTCTTTATTTTCTGTTTTGTTTTTTCGTATAGCATTTATCCTAAAATTTGAATAAGAATTTTTAAGAATCAAAATACTATTTTCAGTTTCGCAGCCAATATTGGCAACAATTTTAAGAATAAATTAAGAAAAACAAACGACAACTGGACAGTAAATATGCTTTCGCGCATTCAGCCAACATCAACTGGAATCCTGAACAGCTGTTTCATCCTTATTAGCAGAATTACATCAGCAGAATTTACCCTTGATGTTTGGTTCAGACTGCGCGAAATTTTAAAATAAACCATTCTCGCTCCCGCGAATGGCCCCCGAGAACAAAAACAATCAAATAAAAATTAATCCTGTGAATTCCACAGTATTAATCCCTTGTCCTTCACTGAAAGGCAAAAAGGAATTCAATTGTAACAAGAAAACCATCGTAAGTGCAACGAAAAACAAAATTTTAAGAATACTGTTGTTTTTTTTATTGTATATTACTTTGCTTCTCTGCAACATATAGCAAAATTAAAATTTCGCTTAAGGTGATGATAATATCTTGTTAGGATGCCTGATAGCATTTATGAGTCTTTTCTGTATAAAATTAATATTCACGGTAAAATGCGAGGTAACTTCAGTGAAGGAATTTATTAGGAAGTTCATTTATTTAGAAAGAACCTTTTGACTTAAATGAAAATAATTGAAACATCTTGGAATAAATGCAATGAACTTTTTTTTTTTATAAATTCTAATTTAATAGAAAAATCGTATCATAATTGCATAAAGTAGCACGGTTGAAATCAAAGAATTTCATCGAGTTGCATGCAGTATTTATTATGAAAATTGCAGATAATAACAGCGCTTTCATGAAACAGAATTGAAAAACAACCCATTTGGCAGTTAATGGATTTTACTAATAGACAGTGGGAAGTCTGCATATGTATTTCGTTCCCTATTCGTTAAGCAATTGTCAATTACCATGAATTTATCGAATGTATTAGGTTTTTTTTTTGTAAGGAAATTTCTCAAAGCCATCCTGAAAGAAAGGATGAATGTCCCATTTTCATTTCTCCTTGAATTATTCTTGACGTTTCTTTCTCTTTTTTTTTTTTCTTTCCTTTTATCTTTTTATTGCACCTTCTCTTCTCTCTTCTGCGACATTCTTCTCTCTTCCATTGCTGAGGTCTGCTTCCGAGTAGGAAATGCACTAAACCTTTTCTACAGTTCTTGCTCAGATGATGGGGGATGGGTAAAAGAGTGCGGATTTGTCCACTTCTCCTTACTTTTTTTTTTCCGGACACAGTTTCCGGCGGAAATAGGCAATTTTTCCCTCTTGTCTCATCGTTTCTCTTTCATGTCAAGAATGAAAATTGCTCTTGAATTGTGGATATTTCCACCTCTTAAATGTCCTAATCGTTGATCTTAAGAGTCTTCTGGAGTGTTCTGTAGAACGCTCCTGTATCTTTCAATAATCTTGGCAGATCCAATCAATCAAAAACATAAAAAAAATAATATAATAGTTCACTCAATTATTCAACAAGGGGTAAGAAAAAGAACTTAAATATCATACTTATTAGAGAATTATTACGAATGACATTTTAACGTGTGTTCATTAAAATTACTCTATTTTAGTAATCCTTTAACATGTGTTAAATAATTTCCTTATAAGTTAAAAAATACGACAACACACTAAAATTTCCAACAATAAAAAGTTCCTATATACAATTTGAAGACTTTCGAATCTTCATGAACCAGGGTTCTGTCTACACTCTCCCTTGAGTTACCCAAGGGGTCAGCGATTTTAACTGTCCTTCTTTATTAATTTCCTACCTCTATTTTCCTTTATTAATTTATTAGAAATAAAAGGTGCATGAAGATGAATCTGCAGTAGATTCGAAAGTCTTCAGATTGTAAATATGAACTTTTTATTGTTGTTGCAAATTTTAGTGTGTCGTCGTATTTTTTTAACTTGTAATAAAGTTAAAGCCAGGAAAATATTATTACATTAGAATGTTTTTTGGAATGACTGACTGTTTGTTTACAATGTATATTATCAGAGATATTTCATACCGTAGACTCTTTATTTGTTCAGCGATAGTAACAAGTGATTGATAACAACGATCCGTTGTGTGATATTCTAGTAATAAAGTGAAGTCACCTTAGATTAAAAAAAAACAAAACACTTTTTTAAAAATAAACTTCAGGATCATTCTAGGTAGCACCTCCATGCAGTTTTTTCTGATTGTAATTTCACCTTAAAAGTAACAAAATTATAAGTGAAAGCGAAGTAAATAATCAAATCAAATACAATTTGAATGTACAGAAAATTCATGAAGTATTATTTCGATTTGAAGAAAACCAAAAAACAAATCGGAACTGATATAAAAGTTGCTTAAGTAACTTTTTCTAAAGAAGATTGTCAGAACTACAAATATGCAGATGAAATGAGCTTTTGTCATTATTTGGAACGTAAGAATACTTCATTAAAAAAGTTCTGTATTGAGTTCAGATACACTCATAGAATTTTATTAATAATATTAAATTAAAGACCTATTTTTTTCTATAGTTCTTTTGCTTGTTATTATGCTTGCCTTTTCTCCACGTCTAGATATAGAAATATTTCTCGCTTGATATTTACTAACCAGAAATTAGAAATATTAATGCTACTGAAATTAGTGCTTCACATCTTAATAATCTGATTGCTTTTAGCTGATTCTATTTAAGATTGTTGCATAATTTCGGCATCTGAGCCAGAAATAAGTGAAGAATAACTAAGAATAATCATTTAGTTCCAATAATTGTCGTAGAATTTAGTTGAAATAGCAAAACTAGGCTGAGTTCCCGGTTCTTTTAATCCTAGAGAAAATCAAACCAAAATTCAATGCCTGAAAGTTCAATTTTAAAGTAATCACTATTGCATAGAATACTATTTACGTTTTAGAAATACCTAATCTTTTACGAGGACAAAGTTGACTTTGGAATTTTTCGATTAATATTTGAGCCTTTGAATAGTCTAAGTACTTCGGAAGTCTTTCACGACTGATGGTTTGAATAATGCACGAGATGGTGGTTTATTTCGACTCGACGAAAATAAATTTATATTCATAGCTTTGCGTATTGCAAAATAATCTATTTTTGAAGAGATTTATCCTTAGGGGTCATAAAGAGAAAGTAGCAGACATTTACAGACGTTTTAAAGTGGTAAATATTTATTTCTACTATTTTTTTAAATAGCAGACGCTTTTAAGTAAGTCTTTTTAACAATAATTAGAAGGTAGTTTAATTTTAAATATATTCTGCAAAAGAGTATTAAGCATTTGAAGTTATTCTTATAAAAAAACATAAAACAATAAACCACTTTTCATGTATGGAAAGATGCAAGAATTAATCAAAATAACATAAAACCAAGAAAGTAAATAATAACATATTATATATTAATAACATATTACATAAAAATAATGCCAAAATACATCACAAAAACAGAAAATAAAGTAATACTGAAAGTGGATAAAAAAATTTACAAATAACAAAAACAAAATTACGGAATGACAATTTGCGTAAACAATATAAAAAAGGAAAACCCAGAGAATAAGCAAAAACAGAACCCTAATAATGGTGAAAATAGTATAAAAACAAACTGCTTATTAACTTTTAATCAATACGATAAAAGCATTAAAAATAAAAACAAAAGAATAAAACATTATTCTTTCCCAGTATACGTTGAATAACAAAGAAATAAAAGAATTGATTTCACAATAATAATAAAAATGATAAAATGGAAAAAAAAGAAGAAAGTAACATGAAAACTGAAGACAAATATTGATTGTACAAAATGATAAAAGATATAATAGAAGGCAAAAAATACTAAAAGTCAAGGCCCTTTATTTAGAATATGCCGAAGAAAATTCGCGTCCAACTATTGGTGTATTATAAATTAAAATATTTGGACTGTAAAACTCGCTGAGTCATCTTTGTCTCTGATGAATATGTTTTAGCGACTATGAGTTAGGCCTAAGTTTTTTTCTTTTCTTTTTTATGTTTTGTATGTGGATTATTTTAATTCCTGTGGGAATGAAATCTTGCAGACAAAACTTAAGCAGTTAACTTTTATAGACGCAACAAAATTGCTCTTAAGTGCTGATTCTGTATAGTTAAACTTTCCTTGTTCTTCTCTGATCTGATGGCTCATTTGGCAAACTGCCCTGTCACTATATCAAAGCTTTTCACAAAGATAAACATTATAGTGCAAAAAATGACCGCACTTTCTTCAAAATATAGTTGTAAATCTTAGAAAAATATGGTTATTTCTACAAAATAGTTTAAAATTACATTAAAGCTTTCTCTCATCCTGCGCATTAAAGCTGAGGTCTAGACATTAGAAAGAGTTTGAACTTTTCCTGCAATAACACAATTACAGCTGAATTCCACGGCTTAAAATAAAATGATTTTAATGCTTTGTTTTCATCCAGTCATAATTAGTGAAAAATTGTACAAATGATTAGAATTTATCTAAATTTATGGAATCAAAATAAACAAATAACTATACAAGATATCAGCATTTTGTAACAATAGTTAGATATAAAGCATAACAGTTGTAATGTAGCAGCTGCTAGATGCAAAATATATCAGTAGCTAAATTTCAGCAGTTAGGTAGAAAGAATATCAATATTCAACAGCATTAAGCAGAAATTTTATTAGATATTTATATATTACGATAATATTGTAAGGTATGTACCATTATACTTATGTTACTAAGGAATTTATTAAATGAAGTGTCTGTAATTTCTTGTTGAGCAAATAATCCTAAACCTAGGCTACTAAATCCCAGGGAGTGTTTTCTAAAAGCAACATCATTGATCACTGTCGCATTAAGACCTAAAAAATGATGAAGCAGGGAAGATTAAGTTGAAAGGAGTCGAGACAGTTGTCCTGTCGTCAAAACAAACATCTCTCACCAGTGCTTTCACAACCTCACCATCCCCTACCACAACAAAGACAAACGGGCTCCGGCTTGGGTGTGGCCGGCGTTATTGACGGCAGCCGACCGGCACACAGCCTCCCAGTCCCCCACCACATCCGACAACTGCGAAGATCTACGCTCCAGTCTTTGGGGATAGGATTGAACTCAGTTTAACCTGGGTGGAAATATGATTTGAATACAGGAAATTTTATTTCCACTTACATGCAAATTTCCAGCCATTGTTTCATAGATATCTGTCGGTATTTCTTCATCTATATAGATAGATTGGTAGAGACTTTAATTGCATTGTGAGTAACAGCGAAATTGATAATACATCTTATAATTTTTTTTTTAATATCAACAACATCATAGAAAATTAATTTCAGTCAATATCAAATTCTCTAGAATGAATACTAGCTTTTATTCCTGACAATTATTAATCCAACTTTTCGTTTTATTCAAATAATTCTTTTAGTTGTGAATATGTAATTCTTGTAAATAACTGATTATTTAAGTAGTAATTTCCAAACGTCATATTACATGCAGCGTCAATGAAAATTTTTCTTTAACCAAAATTCTGATAAAAATAGAAAATAGAAAAATAAAATGTAGTTGAATTTTTTTACGTAATTCCTTAATCTGTTTAAATTTAAACAGATATTTATTTAAGTAAATAAAAAAAAATTAATTATTTCAAAAATAAAATTCTAAGTTCATTAAGATTTATGAAATTTAATGTGGAGTAAAATTTTGCTTTATATTTGCCGAAATAATGAAGAAACTAAACTCTAAAACATAAAATATAACGAAGAGTCGGGATACCAACACCGTGCGCACTTTTTGGGTTGTCATCAGAGGAGTTTGGCTGGCTGAGGAGTCCTAATGAGGACGAAA
>JAFIDM010010028.1:67705183-67818487 GCA_023159025.1 Thereuonema tuberculata | reverse complement strand
TGATGTCCATTTTGAATTATTCGGGCACGTTAAACTTCTTTTATTTAAAATATAACGAATACAATCACAATCTTAATTGTGTGTTAATTAAAAAATGTAACCGTAGTTTACAATTCATTGAGCTGGTCTGGAGTTGAAAAACTAAATCCTGAATAAGTCTTTCTTAAGAATACATACTTTAACTAATAATAGGCTTAGAAAAGTGTATAGATGGGCTTGGCATATCTGTGAATTCTGCCAAAGCTAAAAGAAGATCGTAATTACAGTTAGAGCGATCGAACAGCAATTATAAAAGAGATCTGTTTACACAAATGGCGATTTGTTTTCTTGCAGAATTGTTCTGTTCATTCGTTGGAGACTGAGAGGAAATGTAGTTTTCTACAAACAGCACCATTTGTCGTCAGAGGCGGAGGACAGAGGCATTGTGGCGACATGTGGGCCATTGCATCTTACCGCAGCAGAGGGGGTGAGAGTGGGCACAAGCGTTGCTCCCACCCCCTCTTTGCAACAGATGGAGGATATCTTTCCCTCTAATATTACTTCTAGAGGATTTCTGAGAAATTTTCAAAGGAAATTGCAGGCAAAACTTCTAACTCTCACGTTCTTCAAGAATACGTTTTTTCAATCCTTTAAATTCCAAATACTATCAAATCAAAGCTTACAAAAAGTGTACTTTCATTATGTATTACTTACATTTTAATCATAATCTAGGAATTAATAAACCAACTCATTCAAGTTATATGAATTTTTCACTAACATATGCTTTCAAACAATTCGTATGTGAGAGAAGTCGAATTTCTGAATTCTAAAATACTAAACTAACTATCAATTTTATTTACCAGCTAATATTTATTAATAAAGGAATTGCTAAGTTTTTTTTTACCCTTTTTACATTTTAAGTTTTTATATCTTGATTTTTTGTAGTGCATATCGTAATTATGAACTACTGGTAATGCCACAGGAAGTCTTAGTTATTTACACATTTAACTTTATAGTTTTGAACTGAAGTCGGGCTGACAAACAAATAAACTCTAAAATTATATTTTTGAAGATTAAAAAAACAAACAAAAAACAAGTTGGCTGAAAACCATCTTTATTCAACTAAAAAAAGTTTATGATTCTTCTTGCAAACCGTTAGAAAAGAAGTAATTATAAAGCGGAAACAGATTGAGCAGTACAATTGATTGGAAATTATGCTTCAGAACTTGTTTTTGTAAAATTAATTTTTACCGTCATTGGCGTTTTGTTTTTATTTTCCATGGCGTTTTCTACTTATGAAAAGATTTCAATATTAAAAGCCAAAAAAGAACAAGTATGTTCCTAAGAAGCTTTATTGAACAAGGATTTCACCCGCCTTCATGTATTGCTCATAGATAGAAAATCTGATACTGGGCAAATTTAATTTGGCAGTGTCGTGCTGCCGTAGAATCGTGCTCTGCTCCAGTAGTGATTAGAAGATGGAACAGAGATGCAGTAACTCTGTCTCTTCTATTTTTTTCTGCGTTTTTCTAAAACAGGATAGCGTCAAAGTTATAACGAATTTATCGTGATGAAATAAGATTATAACAATAATTTATCATAAGTTAGTATTATTAAGTACATTTTTGAAAAATCACTGAACTTAGCTTATGATCCAACATTAAAGAATTAAACATAGAAACAGGAGAATTTTAGTTGACGTGGAAACTTTTGAAGTCCGGAATAGAAAGGTGTAAGTGAATTGGAAGTTTTCTATATCAGAATTGTTGTTGCAGTATCGTGATTGACTTAGTACGTACCATAATGGATAGGAAGTTGATTTTCAGTAGAGTAGAATTAAAATTTCAGTTTCCAAGAAAAAAATCGTGTTAAGTTATGATGTTTGCTTTGTTTTAATGTCGTGTAAACTGACGATTTTTAACGCTAGAGATTTAATTTATAGTTACCTTTTTTAGCAAAGAAATAATTTCGAAAGACCAATGTCTCGCATTGGATGATTCACAGACAATCCCGTAATGGCGCTGAATTACTAATTTTTTTTTTATTATTATTTTTTTTTTTATGTTTTGATGGATGCGTGGTGAATGGCGACAGGAATTGAATATTTAAAAGGGGGTTCGCAAGTTAATAAAAAGTTAAAAAAGAATGGTTTATGAAAATAAAGTTCTGAAGAGAGAGGAAGGAATTTTACAAGTTTGGTTACAAGTTTTAAATGTTTGTATCACGTATATACAAAGAAATAATGCAATGATACTATTGCATTTGTATTTTATATATAGTAGATGGTTGATGAAATTAAACCGGGTATTAACATTATATTTTAATTAACAATCTCTGGATGATCTTTTTTATCCAAGTTTACGAAGATAACTCTTTTTCAGCCAAAATGGAACGAAACTACAGGATTACACATGAGGCTGTTTTATGAGAGCTGATATATTTTGGTGAACACTGTGTCGATACCAGGAAAAATTGGAGTTGAGGTTGAAGGAGGGGATGGTGAGAGCCTCCCATCGCTGAGCTTCTTGCAATCACCATCTCTCTAATTGGATCACGTGGCAGAAGATATGATTACGAATGTGGAGAGTATGTATTTCAGTCTTCCCCTGCTTGACTGACATTTCACGAAGCGTCGTAAAGAACAGGAAAGGGGATTGAAGAAGAAAGAAATCTTCGCATTATTTCTTGATGAGCCGCAAACTAGATTTTGAACAAATCAGAACCACTTTCAAAAATTGGTTTGAAGACATTAATGCTGCATCGTCACCAGCCCGAATCAAATTTAGTTTCTGAATATTTTTTTGCAGTTCCTTTATTTCTTTAGGGATTTCTTCTCTTTTTTTTTTAATCTTCCCAAAAAATTTTTTGTCTTTTGCCCTGTCATTTTCAGTTAGACCACACTTTTCTCCAACTTCTTTTAAAAAGAGTTTTTTTCTTTTTTCCTATAGCATGAAAGTACCATTCTCTATTCTTAATTGATTATCTCATTAGGAAGCAAAGGAACTTTGAGGGGAAAATTCCTTTAGTTGTAATATAGGAAAAAAGGAGCATTAAGAAGAGAAGGGTTCCAAGAAAAATGATTCTCTATTTTGTGAATTAATTTAGTACCTCTTACCTTGATCTGTTTTTTCCCCAGAAGTATGAGAAAGTAACGTGGCAGTTGTTTTTGTGCTGAAATGAATAGTGTAATAGCTTTTATTATGAAAATCGTTTTCTATGAATTGGAAGGTATTTTTATTTTTTTTATTTACATATCGAAAGGTATACCTTGTGTTCCACAAGTATTCCACAAGGCTTACAGAAGTAAGTTGAAGTGAACATATAATGTAAAACTTAACAAAAAGAAAAATAATCGTTAATTACAACAACCAAGAGAAAAGGGTAAAAAAGAAAAAGAAATCATATTTGACTACAACAAGAGCAATACCAAAGAACAAAAACAATGGCACAGTACGTTAACTTAACAAATATATACAATTATATACAAAAGACAAGAAAAACTAAACCACACATTCTGAAATAAAATTTTTAAGTTCGATAAATACTTTTTTGCTTTTCACCAGTTTTGATAGAATTGGAGGCCAATTTATCGATTGAGATCTTACTTTGTTTTGCAATGACAATCTCTGCTGGGAGAAAACAGGACAGTGCAGCGGCAAATGTTCTGGATTATGCTCTTTATAACCACACGAACATGATCCACAAGACGCAAGGCCAAAACGAAGCAGATAGCCGTGAAAATTTCCATGACCAGTGAGAAACTGAGTCACCTTAAAATTAGAGAGAAAATGTTTATTTTGTAGCCTAAGGTATTAGGATTAGAAATTTGCATTGAAATCCGGAAATGCTGATATTCTGTGATATGCATTCTATGATATACATCAAATGTTTACAATTGGCTGAGATACTGCAATTGTATTAGTGTTATTCGACTTTGTAAACCGTAGTACATTAACGTTCTCAATGCAATAAAATAAGAACGTGCACATTCTTTATGCATCTAAGAAAACCGAAAGCTGTCTCTCTCTCTCTTCCATCTATTTGAACTAAATTTTAGAGATGATGATTATAGTTAGCTGCTGATTATTTATTTATTTATTTATTTTTATTTAAACAAAACAAGCAAATAATGCATCACAGCTAGTTGTTGTAGTTGGCGGATGCTATAAATTATTATATATAGTTATTTATAATATTATACAATATTTAGCACAAACAAATAAAATTACATGTGATTATTCCACATTTTAGCGGAAATAGCTTTTAAATAATTTTTTAAACAATTATAATTCATGTTAGTTATACAAATTTAATAATTATATAAATTTTCCAAATTTGAAATCTAAGATTTCAGTTCAGTTCTTTCGCAGAAAAACTATTTACAATTACATAAACAATGAAAAAAAGTTTATCTATCTTCACCATATGCACACGAAGTATGCATATCAGTATCAGTACCATAAAAAATGTATAAAAAATCTGAAAAAGCACCATATCTAGTAAAAAAATTGTGTATTTACAAATCCGTACTGAAATGCTTATATTTTAGTCTCTTGTAAACATTACTAAAAAATAATTTTGTGACGTCAGCATCATTGGACTCAGTATATCTACGATTCCAGTCAGTAATACGTTTTTCTTGTACTTTTTGCAAAATTAAAACTTAAGTGTCAAACTTTAAATTAAATTTGAACCTTTACATTGCTACCAACAGATACATTGAAAAAAAACCTTGCAATAGCAACTGCCTCAGACTTTACTATTGGGATGTTGGTATGAAACACTACTATTGTCCTCAAAATGAAAGTTGGACGGCGGAAGTTTGAACTGCGCAGCCCTTCCGGTAGCTGATCAGTTATGTTTTCCTGTCACAATGGACGCCCGTCGTCTGTTTTCACTGAGAAAGACATGTTGATAACGCCAAATTAAAACTTCTCTCGACTATTTACCGTTATTTCAATACCAGTTGCTAACAATAAGTATTTATATAAATAAATAAATATATATTATTTATAAATACAATGCTCTTTTGCAAAGTAACAAGCCTTTACCGTAATGGCGACGTCCTGTGATAAACTCTTACGGAAGTGCCTGACTAGAGTAATCGATGATACATGCGCAGATCTCACAAAAACAGGGCGGCCATCATTCATTGGGAGGACAATAGCGCAAATTACATTTATTATTAATTGTTGTTATAAATGGTACTGTCAAATCACAAATTAGTAAGACATTTATGTAAATTGCATGTATTATTAATAATTATTATTATAAATGACATTATGAAATCATCAATTAGTAAGATATAGTAAAAGTTTAGAGGTTAGAGGATGGGACGTTGCTGCCCTCCATCAGAACTTTTATAAAAATGTTAACCAGTTGACTTCCTAAGGTTGTGCACCCTTGATATAGACTGTACGGTTTACTAAGGATATTAAGTAACTCCCTTTAATTATCATTTCATTTCCAAGGAAATTCGAAACTCGGCTAATGATACTACAATATATTTTAGTCACATTCGCTATAAAATAGCATTTAAACACTGAAAAATCATTCCTCTACATATGAATCATAATAATTTCTATTCATGGACATGTGTAGGGGTAGGACTGACAGGCCTTGGTCAGCCTCGAATCTCGAAAAATATAAGTAGGTCCTGTATAAATAAGATAAGGGATATATAGTAACTCCAAATACTCTATCATACTTTCAAGATATGATCAGAGGTTAGGAGGAAAAATTTAAATAAATTTAAATAAGTAAAATTGTTTGTTAAAAATTAAAAATGAACAAAATTTTTTCCTTATTGTTAATAATTATTGATTTCACATATTTCATTCTCTTTGTTACTAATGTCGAACCATGGAACTAGATTCATTTTTGACACAATGTTGTAATATGGAACAGGATGAAACCTACTATTGATGTAAATATTCAAGTAGAATGACTTGAGAAAGCAGAATGATTAAATTCTGTGAAATATTGTTCATTTTAATAAAGAAGAAGTTTTAAAATGAAGTTTGAAGCGTTTTATATTAAATAAAAGAAAGAAATGAAGAAGAATATATAAGTAGGTCCTGTTTTCTTTCTTTTTTGGTTGATCGTTGAGGGGCCATTGAAATTTGAAGATGAGTTTTTTTGGAGGGTTGTTGAAGGTCGATTCATAACTTGCCACACCCCTCCCAAAATAATTCTTATACACGCCCCTTCCATTCCTGCAGCATTTGTTAGTTCTATAGTCATAAAACCACTTAAAATAGGCATTATTAAAACAAATGCATTGAAAATTAGACCTATGTCGTTCTTAATTCTTTGTGTTTTCCAGCTTTTTTTTTATGTTATTTTTTTTTAATGAGATTCATTTAAAAATATTTTCTAAATCTACTTTGCAAAAATTTTGTTAAATATATGTTACTTAGCTACAATTGAAATATTTTAGTCATTCTTTGTTTGCTGTATAATATTACTTCAATATTTGTATTAGAAAGAATATTGACAATATATCTTAATTGTAGATTGACTGTTGTATGTTGTTAATTTTAGTAAGGACTTATTAGATTCAAAAGGAACCATTGGAATACGCTATTTATTAGACATTATTTATGGTAAAACGTAAGATATTTCGTAATTTATGATTTTGTGTGTTGTGTCTATAAAAATACGAAGCCATAATGGGATAATAAAAGAGGCAGCACTTGGATAAAATTAGACCCGTTCCTTGAGTTGGTTTTGACGGTGAGATTTGTTTTCATTGGTTCACATCTAGTCCTTTTCATTATAAAAGGTTTCTGCGAGATCCCGCTGAAGAGGGCGCTGCATGCCGTCCCTTTTGTCATCCACTGCTTTTATACCTGCCCGATCGATAGCACACTTGAATCCCGGCCCTGTCTTCCTTCCTAGACTGAGAGGCGCCTAGGACGAGTGCCGCCAGAAGGTGGCTGCTCCTGCCAGGGAATCGAAAATAAATCAAACAGTCCCTACTGAAAATTACTTTTAAATTAGAATACGCCCCCAACATTCAGCAATTTTTGTATGATTAATTAATTACGACTTTTTTCCTGTGTGTGTGTGTGTTTTTTTTTTTACATTTGCAAAGATAAAATATGGATAATGCAATCTGAATTTTTTGATGAATAAACAACACAAATAATATTACGTGATGAAAATTAACAAAGTTTTGAATAACAGAATATTTCTGAAAACATTAACTAAAATTATTTGTACAATGCAAATAATAATCGATATATCTTAAGATCCTGAAGATTTCTGTATTTGAAGAAACAGTTATAGAGGATAAAATTTCAGTTCTGAATTTTTTCTAACTTCAGAACTATGATATAAATTCTTTATAGTAAGCAAAGTCACACAGTTGAGCCTACATTAAGAGTTAGAAAATTGATGTTATTCGGATACACAGTATGTTAAAATTTGTGAAGCTTTAGTTCTTGATTTTGGTCATTTACTTTGTCAGTAATCTTTTAGTTACTTATAATTAGGCCTGTTTACGTTATTTGAATATGCATTTAAATATATTTAAACCCGTATACTGTGATTAAACATGTTTACGATACTGTCATAGTATTAGTAATTTGCGGAGAAATAGGTTTAATATTATGGAGAAGAAACTGGGTTAGCGCTAAACAGTCAGCACCTGCCCAATATTTATTTCTCCCATTATTCCATCATTTTAGTTGCTTTTTTTTAGAGGTAGATTAAAACAGTACTTTCTCTTTTAACTAGACAATAACACTAACTGATAAACAATCAGGACCCGCTTCCTTCTTACCCATGAAAAGTAGGAAAGAATCTTTGCATTAACTGATATTCTGATTTTAATCCTAGCACTCTTATAATCTGAGGGGATTGTGATTTTTTTTTAATTATGGGAAAACTGGAAGAAATGTAAAGTATCAAAGAAAATGTAACAGTTTCTTATAATCTATTTTCGAAATTTGTACCACTGAGGATAAACAATGCAAAATGGCAATACAAGATTGCAAAAAAAGTAAAAAACAAAAAAACAAAAGCAGTTTTCCGCGTGAGACTCATTTGTCTGTGATTGTATTACACTGTTCGAAAGATAAATATTAACTACACCAGTTTTAGGAGGATGTGAATTATTAATATCTTTTGGAATTTTGACACATTTATTTGATGCGTTTATGATTTTTTAATATATGAAAAAATGTTGTTAGATACGTTTCGTTCCAGACTGGGAATTTCTTTGGCAAAAAAAAAGTAAAATATTCTACAAACGTGAAACTTACTTCAGGTATCTCATCAAGGAAACAAAGCAAAGAAGCAAACATACTCTTTCAATTAGATCCAACGATGGCTTGAAAGCAAACAAGGAGAAAAATACAAGAGAGATAGAAAAACAAACAATCATTTTTCTTACACAGTATAAATATATATAAAACATTATATTCCATAACAAAAAGACCAAAGAAAATCTAATATAATTTCAACTGTGTTGTTATTAACCTTAAAATAATAAATTTATTATTGACCATTTGTATTTCATCTTTGTTGACTTTGAAAAGATGAACGATTATTAATTTGTTAGGTATACGAATATTGATTCATTCTTTTATGTTCTCGTATTAATTTGGAACTAAATCCTAATGATTGTAATCTCTCTAATAGTGAACTGTACGTAATAGTGTTGGAATGAACTGTTTTGTAATTATATTCCTTTGTTGAAAGCGTACGACGGATCGTCTTGCTCCCAATAATAGAGAAGTCGTTATCTGTTTGTTTTTCTTTTCGATACTCGGTACAATTTGGAGGTGACTCAATAAACTTTAGTCATAATTAGATATTGAAGTTCTGTGGCCGAGATACAATCCTTCGCCAATCGGCATAATCCTAACAATTGGATTAATATAGGGAAGAAAGAGTTAGGCAAACAGAACGACGACTGGGACGCAGCCCACCCCCCAATTAGTGGATGGCACACGCAGGAGGGAGTCGTCAAGGGAGTCTCATGAATATTTGAACTTATTTGGCGCCAGTCTGTGGCGAAGAAGGCGAGCATTTAATCATATTTGCGACTGACAGGAGATGGCGCAACTGTCCAAGGCAAAGCCACAGCAGCGGCATATTGTTTCAGCGCTGCCTAAAGAGTAACTACGTAAACAAATACGGGTTTTAATAAAATATCGCATTGTTTACAATAGTAAAAATTTTATCGTTAAGAAATCGCGGTTAAATGTACAGTCATCCAATGCTAAATTAGGGAAATAATTCCCTACATTGAAACATATAAATAAAATAAATAAAAGGATTTCCGCATTTTTTTCTTTTCCCCATTTTCATTTTTATTTGAATCTATCACAAATATGGAAGGATCCTTGTTTTAATTTCCTTAAAATGTCACATTCTTCCCGAAAATTCCACTTAAGGTAAAATAAGTACAGAAATAAAAAAAAAAAAGTACAGAAATAATAACAGAAATTTTCCAAAACATTTTTACAAATTGAAACTAATGGTAATACAATAAAAAGCCTACTCGCACATGAATAAAGAAATCACTGATCTGTTTTTAGATTTTTCGATACCGGGAATCCAGAACAGCTGTTTCAGGGTTCCTAACCTTCATCAGCTGGATTCGCCCAGTATCTTACAGTCAGTGATCCCAAGAAATATATAAAGAAAACAAAAGTCAACAAGAAAATGTCCCTTCATATTACAAAACAACAATTAATAAATTAAGAATAAAAAAGGACAGAAATCTAATCCCCGCTAAACATCGCTTAGCTTAGGATAGATTAAATTACAAAAAAGAATCCAGCTGATGAAGGGTAGGAACCCTGAAACAGCTGTTCTGGATTCCCGGTATCGAAAAATCTAAAAACAGATCAGTGATTCTTTTATTCATGTGCGAGTTTGCTTTTTATTGTATTGTCATTATTATTTTCGCACGTTAAACTTGTTGTTGAAACTAATGGTCTTTCTTAAAAATACTTACGTATTAAGAAAATACTTAAAACATATAAACAAATAGAACAGAAATATTGTTAAGTCACTGACTAATCAATTTTAGATAAAGCGTATTTATGTATTATTCTAATGCACTTAAAAAAATCGTAATGTCTTAAATTGAAGCAGTTACTAAAACTCGGAATTAGTCTGGTTTTCTTAACATTTCAAAACAAAATATGTTTCTACGAACGAGGAATCAAAGGACTACATTTGAAGTAAGGATCTGCTTTTAAATTGGCCACTGGAAGCTACTTGAAATGGAATAGTTTGATCTGCATGTTTAAATACGTTTGCTCTGATGGTCAGGATAGTTCTCCTGGTACGAGAATAGGGGTGGCAGCAGATTCCTGGAATTGCCCCCAGGTGGCACTTTGGAACGGTAATCCAAAATCTCTCGTCCAATCCTTCTCTTACATCCTCGGCTATCATCTCTCGTTTTCTTTAGATTTCCCTCTATTTTTGAAGAAGTGAGCTTTGAAATTGAGTGAAATCCTTTCTACTTGATAGTACTTCGCTCTGTTTATTGTGACAGGAACTGGTCTCCAAGATTTATCCTACAATTGATCAGTTGATTTACATTTCTGTAAGAGTAGGCGGCAGCAAATGTAATGAATATTGTTTTAAATGCAGATAACCCCTTCAAAAAACTTAGACGATGGAGTTTTGTATTTGCAATCCTTATTGATTTATCCTTTTTTTTTTTTTTGCTATTATGTTCGGTTTGAGATGTGTTTCATATGAATGCTTTGAGAGCTTATTACATTCCTTTGTCAGTCTGTCAGCACGCAAGAAACAACTCTACTAGCTAATCCGTCAAGTTTAACGAAACTTGGAAATTTAACATACTAAATTTTATCAACCAAATTTCATAAAGACGGAATTAAAGTTAAATTTTAAAGTCGCTAATTTTCTAAAGCATGTAACTCAGCTTCTAATTGATGGACTTTTCATAGAATTTGATATTTTGTGAAACGTTATTACAACGTAAATCTACGAAAGTCCGCAAATCTTCCAACTTAAAACTGAAAGACAAAAAAAGGGGATCTGTTCAGTATCCATGTCTTTCAATATTTTCTTCTTCATCTTTTTAATTTATTTATTTAGTTTTTTGAACTTTTATTTTGCTGAATGTATCAACTTTCCGTCAAAAATGACTGAATAATAATAATAATAGTAATAATAATAATCTTAACATATAAAAAAATACTAATAATCGTTTCTAAAATTATTGCAAAACAAAATACTGCAGTAAATGTTTTACCAATAGTAGATATGCGATAATATTAATTCTGTTACATAAATTGTTTTACAAATGTCAATGATTAGGTAGTAATAATCATTAAAAAGTGATCAATATGACTAAATTCACGAGGAAACCTATAAACTCTTTATAACTTGAAAAAACAACTACAACTTTCGTCTGAACTTTTGTCATTTAAAGTAAAATTGAAGATTATTAATCGCCTCGGTGATTTGGCATAAAATAGACTCCATGTTCTATTAGAAACTTCTTATTTAGTTCTCAAGTTTTAGTTTGCTATAGAAAGAACTTATAATTTTCTAGAGCAATTATTAAATGCAATTTATTATCTATCTATATATATTTTCCTTAAATCCTGTTAAAGAACAACTTTGAATCTTCGGTCAACTATCGTTCATCATCTTTTAATCCCTTAATTTCTTTCTGATCGTGCATTAATTCACCGAGTAAATTATTAGCGATCGATAAGAGGTTAGAATTGCTTTTATCTCGTCCCTTTTTCCATCTCTTGAGTAAATAGCTCCCCTTTAACCAATTGATTCTCGAAATATTAATTACTGCTAAACTTCACAGCCTCCAATGCTGCCAAATGCATTCGTGGTTAATCCAATGGAAACTCTCCGTTTAATTCCATTGAAACGCAACGCGACTCCTGGCGGAAGCAAAGACAACCTTACTCTAAAGAAGGGTTCACAAAGTTCAGCAAACTTCCCTTCTTTTCCTGACCACTGGAGAATTAAAGTTTGTGTACAATCCTAAGTACAGTCCAGTAATTATTTATGTTTCCTGATTTGGTTTTCACCTAAATCAATTGTTATTCATTAAAATCCGAAAGTCAGTATTTAATATGTCAGTATTTTTCAAGGAAACATTAAATAAAAATGGCCGGAAGTGGTGATGTGTATTATATCCTTTGTTTCTTTTCTTTCGCACTATCTGTAATCTAAATATTAACCCCACAATGAAACAGTTAAGTACCGCCTTACAAATATTTCGACGTTTTATCATTCAACTCCACATAGCAAGATAGGAATACATCAGTCAATGTAAAATTTCTCAAACTAAATATTAACTTGAATGAAAACTTTTAAGTAATTTACGCAATTTTTTTACATTAAGATTATTTTTTATTTAAATTAAACTAAATGATTATTCTTCTTCAAAATACTCAACAAATGTATATTGAAATAAATAAAATACTTTAATGAGACATTAGCAGAGTCGTACAAAGATAAGTCCTGTGCCATTCTGGCGTTGCAACCTTTGAACTCTCATCAACAATGTACATAAGAAAATAAATAACAATATACTTACATTTTCTAATCATTTAAATGGATATTTATTAAAAAATAGAATTCAACTTTAAAGATTAACATTAATAAACACTAAAACTAGAGATGGCTTTAGTAGTAAAGTAATTTCAAATCACTCCTACATCTTGATGTTTTTATTTCTTTTAAAATTTAAGGAATAAGTTTCGAAATTAAAGAAAGGATGTAAATAGATTAAGATTAAAGCTTTGCTTTTTCTAGTTTTTCTTTAATTTCAGTCTTTAATTTTAATCTTTTAAAGCCTTTTTTTTTTAAAGAAAAGCTGTTTTAATAAACACTTGCTTAAGAGAATTCGATTAAAGTTTTAAGTATAGGAATATTTCAAATTTTAATTATAGAAAATTACAGCGTAAGCATCCAAATTCTATTAAATAGGAAATTAGGAAACCATTAAGTATGCTTATTTAAAAATTTTATATATATTCCTCGTATTTTGTTATTTAATCCAGTTTCTTTCATGTATTTATTAACGTCAATTAAGAAAGTATAAATTCCTGTTTTAACTTTTGTAATAAAGCTGAAGCTTTAATGGTTGGTAAATGCTGTTTTATAGGAGGTCATTTTTGCAGAAATTGGTTCCTTAATGGTACACAACTTTTCTTAAATAAGAATAGATATTTAAAGATTTACTAATATATTTAGACCAATTCATTTTTCAAAACTGTTTTAAGATCTATATATAAAAGTTGGCACGGCAATTATACATGTTTGGATTACCTTTTCGAATATACAGAATCGTTTATTCAATTCTTATCCAAAAGCTTGTATAAATTTCATGCAGGGTTGTCTGTTCGGAAAACATCAATACAAGTTGTAAGGCATTCAGACTACATAATGTCTGTTTTCAATTGTGAATCTATTAACTTCGGTTCAGAAATATTGAATTATCCGGGAGATCTCCTTTAATATTTTTCGTTTTTCTGTCATTTTTATTTTCGTATCATTAATTCAAGATTCGGTAAAAAAAGGAAGTCAGTTCTCACCTCATTGTTCAGTTCAAGAAAGTGGGGAGTCTTTTATGAAAGGAAGACGATGACTTTGGATAGCACTTCAGGCGTTATGACAATAAAATGACTGTAAAAATTTTTGATTGTCCGAACGTGCGATGAATTATGTTTTTCTGTGTTTGTGGAAGGGGTTGTTGTGTCATACCCTGCAGGTTAAAACGCTGTTGTGTTGCTCCGACCTCTGGCGGTTCCCAGATGAAACATCCGTCCACACTAATATTTGAAAAATAAACACAGTTGAATAATTGATTGGGGGAGTTGTTGGCAGGTTACGCCCCTTCTCGCTTCTTCTCTTGCAGGGCCCCCAGGTGAAGAATTCAAGGAGATTTACTCTTAATTGCACATGCGCCATCAACATTTTACACTTGCAGTGCGTATTTCGTCAGTTTTCACGCTTGTTTGGCGCAGAATGTATTACACGAATTCATGAAGGTTAAACCTAATTTTCCATTTTAAACCCTTTATAAAAAAATTAAGGAACAATGAATACATTTTTATATTAACATTATGAAGAGATAAACCCTCTAATAACGTGAGCCAATATCACCTCAGATATTTTTAGTTAGTTTTGAATCTTGATAACAAAGGACTAGGGGTGATCTGACTTTTGTATTTGAATCTTTAACAAATGAGTCCTTCTGGAGATATTGGCGCGAGAAGGCGACAGAAACATCCAAGGGAAAAGAATTGGAATCTAAACAATAGATTTTAAGCAATTTCTATTGATATTTAATTGTTTAAAACATTGAACGTACTTTTTTTTCAGCTAACCAATGAGTGGGACATGATTCCATGAAAATTAAACAGATTTGTACAATCCAAATAAATAATGCAGATTTTTTAATTCATTTATTCTTCCAGAAATTGAAAAATTGATTCTGTTTATATTCAGTAGATAGCGTAATTTGAATATAAGTGAAGAATTTTGTTGTTTTCTTTATTTAAAAAATAAAACAAACAAAGAAAAAAAATAAAGAAAAAAATAACAGATAGTACAGAAATTTACGTGTGTGCATGGTAATTAAAAACTTTGCGGACAGCCAACATACAAGAGTAGTTAGAAAAATTATATTAAAAAGTTCACAACTGGTTTCGCCTCCAATACGAGGCTTTGACGAGTTACTTTAAAAAATAACATTTTAAGGAAAGTAGACTGTAAGTTCTTTCGACCCTCTCTTTATTTATTTATTTATTTATATATTTATTTATTTATTTATTTATTTCATGATGTTTTTCTTTGGATAAAAATACATTGAGCTTTTAATGCTGTGTGTCTGTTTGTTTTTTCTCTTTAAAAGAAAATAAACTTCTTTAAAATAGAAATTAAACATTAGTTTTCAAACATTTATTGTTGTTTTGAAAATAAAGGCCGTAAAAGTAAACATGACTCATAAGAATGCAACAATATTTACTTACCATCTTTCCAGATTTATTTTTCAATGTTTTCCAGAAATCAATTTTTTTCCTCTCTTCGATCGTTCTCAGTCTATTACCAAGACGATACTCTTTTTTCCTGCCTTCATTAAGAATCTTGAAGAAGAATTAAATTTTCAGGAAAAAAGATTTATGATATTGTTTGCCATTTTATCTTCCTTCTTCCGAGTAGAATGAACATTTGAACTGACGTTCTGTAAAGCAGTAAACATTTGCCCTTTCTTTCTCTTTTTTCTGGACCTTATATCAAGAATGAAGTAACTGTATTTTGACAGATTGAACAAACTCAAAGGATGATTCAATTATTTACGTGGAGCATAAGAAGAAAAAACATTTGGAAATTTTTTTTTTTTTTGTTCTCGGTTAGATTCCCGTGCTTTATCCAAGGGATGTTATAAATTCCTCGTGATTGTTACTGTAATACATTCGATTGAAAATAAATATTTAAAACTAAGAGTTATAAATCTTTTAGGTAAAGTTTGTTCATCTGTCATTGACCTTCCGTTAAACTTGGTTAAATTTAATTAAAAGTAAAAGTAACTTTTATATTTTTTTATGTTTTTTTTAATTAATTTTGTAAAATGATGAGTAATATACCAATAAAATTTAACAATAAAATGAGGAATTTTTACTTAATGTATATAATAAATGTTAAAATTTAATAAATAAGTTAAAATATTTAATTTAATTATTTTGTCTCTTATTCTCATGTTATTACCTGTACAGATTTTTAAATAATTATTTTTGATAAAAAAAAAATATGTAAAAAAATGTGGTGATTTAATGAAGTTTTATTTTTCTTTATTTTTAGGGACGATGCAATAGAGAGAAGCCCCCTTGCAAGTATTTCCACCCCCCACAACATTTAAAAGATCAACTGCTTATCAATGGACGAAATCATTTAGCTCTGAAAAATGCCCTCATGCAACAGATGCCTCTGCAGCCAATGATCCCTGGTCAATTGCCTGCTGTGGTAAGTGGAAAAGACATGAAACTTCTCTGCCAAAACTTAACGGTCAAATCCAGGAATCGTGTTGTAGTCCAGTGTATAGTTGTTGTTTGAAAGAAATATTTTTAGGTAGTAGATGAATATTTTTACAGATACTAAAAAAAAAGACCCACACCTATCTCTTTAAGGTTTGAAATTAAATGTCTTGTTTTGGCTTTTAGGTCCCTGATCAGCTCTTGCTTAAATAAAAAGAATGTACACAGAAATCGAATAAAAGGATGGAAATTTTGCTTACATAGACACATGACATACAAAATTTTAAACATCCAGGGTACATTCGAATTTAAGTTATTTTTACAAGACAAATATTAATTTTAATATTATAATGTAATTTTAACTAATCAGACATGAAACTAATACTGTACTGTGATCATTTTTAATAAAAGTTATAGATGTAATATTATAGTAATACAGAACAAAATAAAAAAGGACACAGAGAACAAAAAAGAATCAGAATTAATCAACTGCAATTCATGTTTTAATCCTAACATTTGTTAAAATTCAAGAGAAAGGATTTGTAATATAAAATAATAAAAAAAAGAACATTGTTTTTAAACTAAATTTCACCTAATAATATTTTTGGGCAATGAAGGATTCCGATAAGAATTGAAATATAATAAAACTGTCACGAAAAATAATTTAATTTCAGTTCAAAATTTATTCTACAATGTTAATTATTTTCTATTGTTTCCAAGTAAAAATATTTCTTAGCATCTTACTTTATTTCATTTATGAAACGTATTTAAAAAGAAAAAGACAAAACAAAAAAAAACTCCCCCAGCAATGACTTCCCTGCATAACCTTAGATCATCGCAGTGAAGGTATCTATGCAACACTAAACCTGAATGAAACCTAGGTTTGAAAATTTATATATATGATTTCTAAACGTCTGTTTGTGTACATTTACATATTATTTATTGATTAAGCAATTTTAGACAATGATGGACACACCATAATAACAAATATTAGTTACATTTGATACTGATGTACTGCAGTAGAAAAGATATGATTTTTTGTGACAGATATACAAAACATGTCTGTATGATAAATAATGAATGTAATATTCATTTATAGAAATAATGTTTAATGATAAATTGTCACCAATATGAGAATAGACTTAACAGACTTATTAATATCTAAATGAAAAACTTTTTTTATGGAATAATAAAAATTTTATCCATCGTTGTAGGCTAAGTTTGTTGAGACCTATTCTTATATTCATGAAAACTTATCAATACATATCAGTCAGTAAAAAAAAAGATTATATTTTGTTACAATAATATGCAAAGAAGAAGATTTTGTACAATAAAGCACATCTACAATAAAAAAAAATATATCTGCAGATTATGAGAAATTAAAAAAAAAAGGCCAACGGACATAATCTGTCAATATACATCTTACCTTTCCACAGCTTTCTTGCGTTAAAAATCTCGCCTCCCACTCTCATTTTGCACTTCACAGGTGTTTATATTAGCTAAAGAATGTTGAATTGTGTATCTGATTTTATAATTTAGACTAGTAAAGCCTTTTACACGTTTCACCCGCCCATTTCTTTTCGAAGAACCTCTTTTGCTACTGCTGATATAGCAAGGGTAGTGTTTAAAGAGAGGCATTGACAAGCATATTAATATACTTTGTGCTTGATATACTTTTAAATATTGTTTTGAAAGCTTTCAGCTTGTTTCAGTTTAAAAAACTTATACTCTTTTTTTATTTTTATTTTTTGTTTATTTTTTTTTTCACTTGCATTTAACGACCAGTTACTCTTAATTAATTATTATTTTTATATATTTTTTTTTACAAAATCTTTGTAATGCTTTTATGTGTGTATCTGTTTGTGTGAATTATGGTTCTAACGGCATGTTGATTTTATATATAACTTTCATGCATGCGTTTTTTTGCTTTAATTTTGACTTGATGTGAGTGCTTTTAGTTTATTAACGTACTAAGTTATGGGAAAGTTAGTAAAAAAAAAAATAAGATTTTTTTTAAAAACGATGTCAAGAGATTTAAAATAAATGATACGAAAATTTATAAATTTTTCAGTAAAGTTTATACTCAATTAGATTTTTGAAAAATTCAGATTTTAAAAACTTAAACTGAAAACAAAAATCTTAAAATAATAAAAAAAAATAATTAAATATGAAAATTTTTATTGCAAAGAAGGAACGCGAATATTTCTTGCTTCCTTCTATATCCATTATTTTAAATTTAAACGATTTGGAGATAGAGTAATTCTGAAATTTAAGCTCTGGCATATCGCTTACGAATAGCCAGATGATTTGTTGTCAATATTATAAAGGCGATCGCAGCGCCCTCGCAGTTGAATTCGCGGAGTCATTTGCGCATGCACGAAGGACTTCTAGCACGTTTAGAAAAACAACCCTTTTCCCTTTTTTTTTTTATTTTACTAAAATTTGGTTTCGCAATTTTTTTTCTTATTTTTTTCCTGTTTGTTTGAGGTTGCTGGGAAGTACCAACAGTTGCTGGCTGGATACTCCTCTGTGGTTAGTAACTTTATTTTGAATTTTGCTTCTTTAATCAATTCTCAAAAAGCTCACCTGTTTACGGATTCCGTATTGGCTTTGCTTTCAAAGAAACAGCTTCAGTTTCTTTCAAGTAATATTTCATTTCCTCCACTTCAAGTATATCAAATTTTTCTGTAATTTTAATTTGATCTTAAATAAATAAAACGGTATGTACAGTATTTTTAATTTTGTTTATTAGAACTTTCGATGAAGGCAAATAATATATTAAAAAATAGTTTTTTTTGTTTATTTCTTGCTTTAATCAGTTGGTTGAATAAACTAAATCATCAAAAAGTTTAAAACTAAATTCGCTTTATGTAACAAAAATAATGGTAAAATACACAATGTTTTGATTTTATAAGATGAAATGGTCTCCCATTTTCTAAGGAAATCTCGCGCTCTTTTAGATAGATTCACAAGTTTTGTAAGACAAAGTTTGTAAATAGCTTTAAACGAGTATTATTTCAATGACAGTTACTTTATTGTTTGAACTGCTTATAATTAATTATCTTATATTTGAAGGTGGTTTCATTGTAAAATTTCCTTAGCAATAAGTAGAATGCCAAATGTAAGAAGTTTCCTGATTAAAAAAACAACTCATTCACAAAATATTTCAAACAATTTGATTCAATAGGCTGTAACTTGCACATTGTATAACAATGGAAATGTACACTGTTGTCATTTTTTCACTTGTATTATTTCAAATAATCTCAGCCTCAATTTCGCAGAATGTGTTGCCAGAAATTTAAAAAATATATAAGAGAAATAAAAGTAATTCAGGAAACTATCACATAGTTGTTATTTATAAAGTATATTAAATATAATAAAAGTTCTAACTAATCTACATTGTCGAGCACAAAACCAATCAAGAAATTTAGCTCCTTATTTTTCAATAGCAGTTTAAGCATAGACTTCACTTTTGTTCTTAATGTTCCAAATTCAATATTTATTTAGTTATATTAAATACAAAAGTTTTGAACGTAAAGGGATACTGCAATATTGATAGTTTAATCAATTTTGATGAAAAATTAATGTAAAAATCTACTTTTTTTTCTTTTCTTACTTAATTTTGAGATTGAGATTCTAAATTAATTTCTTATTTAAAATAAGATTGAGAATTTTCTTTAGAAGAGTGCTTACACTGCACTACAGTATACTAGGAATAAACGAGTAATTTTTTATTTACTTCCTTCTATGCATCTAAGCTGGTGTTAATTCAGCAAACCTTTTTACAAAAAAAAAAATACTTTTCTATACTTTTTGTTTTATTTCTTCTATATATTATATTTCTTTCTTTCACTCTTATGTAAAGAGCTGCAGCTTTACATAAAACCGATAGATTCAAAGCAAATCATTGAAAGCAAGTCAAACGGTTTGTGTAAAAAGGGTTTATCTGTGTATCTACAAGAAAGTTTATTTTGTGTTACTAATTGTCTTATACAATCTTCACTATTAACCCCATACTTTTTTACTTTCTGCACACACGAAACTTTTGTTGTTGTTTTTTTTCTGCCTGTGACACCAACTGGCTTTGTTGTACGTGACAGGAAGCTGCATTACGCATGCGCAGTTTCTGTCGGCACGATATTATGTAGATGTATCAATCAAACTGAAAGGTGTGTGGCCATCAGACGATCTGAAATTAAAATATATATGTATATAAAAACAGGATTCATGTCCATTAATTCTAATGTTATAAAATAGAAATGGAGCTGTAATTGCAATTGTTTGATAAAAGACTTAAATATTCTTTGAAGGTCTTTAAATTTTTGTATTATTTCTATTACAAAGATCTTGTTTTTTTATTATTACACATGAAAAAGAGAATTTATTCGTATTTCTAAGAAATTCAAATAATTTCATTACTAGTTTTGCGAAAACATTCACTCAACATTAAATTATTATTTATATCCACCTTATATGTAAGTATGTACAATTTTTTTACGACTCTATCAACTTTTTCAAAGTACAAACACTTTTAGTCATTTGCTGTTTAACTCATTTGCGATTTAAATATGTTTTATTTTTTATTTAAATTGAAAATTATTTTTCATATGCTTACAAACTCAAGTGGATAAAGGATTTGTATTTTGAAAATGTCGAAAATAGTCCTTGAAAATGACTGTTATACGAATTCAAATTTTGACCAATTGCTTGCAGAATTACTTTAAATAATTACAACACTGTGTAAATAATTACAACACTGTACTATATTGTAGCACTGACGAGGAATTGACTCGAATAGTTTAAAAAGGGAAAATAGAGATCTGTAACTGTTGTTAATTCATCATCAATAAAATTACCAATAACTATATTTATCAGATTTCTTAAAACAAATGCATTAATGTTAACTTATTACAAGATTTTTTTTTAATGGAAGTATTTTATAGTAATCTACAATCTACAAAATAGCTTGAAATACATTGAGGTTTTAAGATACTACATAAAGCAATATATATTTTATTATAAATTCCTACAAATTATAAATTCAATAAACTCTTAATTAAGGAGGATACCTCTGGACAAGTTAAAAAAAACTGTTAAAGGGAAATATAAATACTTAATAGTGGAAGTAAGATTAATGTATGTTATAATATATGCTTTATATTGTTATTTATTATAATAAGTCTTTCTGGAATAGCGAAATTAAATGAGTAATAATTATTTTACTTCGCAGAAATTGATTCGATGAAACATATTGTAATATTACATTAACGCGGATAATGTGACCATGATTAAGCTCTTTAACTAGCTCTCCATGTTAATAACTATTGCTAAATAATTTCCGGTAACCTAGTCAGAAAATTCTTTAATTAAGCAACTGTTAGATTTAATTTTCACTTAACTCCCTGTGGAGTAAATTGCGAAAGAGAACAAAGAGTTAAAAATTTTGATTCAACTATAGTTGATCTAAAAAGAAACATCTGAAATCGGAGCTGTAATGAAGTGTCTAGTAACAGTTTATTATTAAAAAATAATTCCAGAATTTTCGTGCTGTTTAATGACATATTTATATATTAATATTTCAAATCTACAGCAAGAAATGTAGGATAATAATAAAAGCCACTTTTTATGATTTTTATTATAAAATAATCTATAACAATAAATCTTTATTAAAATTTTAGCATGTAATTTTTAGTTGACATAATTATAATTTTTAGTTCACAATAAAAATTTTATGGCCGCCAGTGAATTCGTCTACTGTTATCATGGGACTCAATAATTATTTGTAGAGTTTTTGAAATAACTGTTGAACATTTGCAGATTCAACACTTAAAAATTAAAATAAATGTTAACTATTTGCAGATTTAACATTTAAAAATCTAAATAACTGTTGAATATTTGCAGATTCAACATTTAAAAATTGAAAAAACTGTTGAATATTTGCAGATTCAACACTTAAAAATTGATATAACTGTTGAATATTTGCAGATTCAACACTTAAAAATTGAAATAGCTGTTGAATATTTGCAAATTCAACATTTAAAAATTGAAATAACTGTTGATAATTTGCAGATTCAACACTTAAAAATTGAAATAATTAATGAATATTTGCAGAATCAACATTTAAAAATTGAGATCGTTTGATAACGCAATAAGCCTTTTTTTTTTTGCTGTTGTAAGCATCACTGTTTTCATTTTGTGCTTGGAAATAGAATCTGATTGTTTTGATATTTTATCTAACTCTTTGTACTGTCAGTCTTTCTGTGGCATTGGATTGCGGATCTGTTTTAGCGGTTGCCCTAAATTAAAGTAATTTTGAGTTGATCGGCAAAGTTTTTGCCTCCTTTCAGCTTAGAGGATGGCTTCGAGTCAGAGTACAAGGTTCATATTGAGTAATTGATTCGCAGCAAACATCATAATGATCACCATGTTTCTGCCTGCAGATAAGGGAGACAAATTAAATAAAATTATTTCCGATGGAAAAGGGAAAAGGCGATGCGGTTCGTTTCTTGCGAAGAAACGAAATTTAATTAAATTGGAAGAGGAGTGTCTGTCAGTAATCTTAATGAATGGAATCATTTATCGGTATTAAAAGAGAAGTAGGGGGTGGAATTGGGCTCATCTGTACTGCGTTCAGGGTGGTAAAACGGGCACGAGATAAAGTGGCTATCTGGGGGGCGAGATTTGATTTTTCCTTATCGTTTATTCAAAAACTCTCGCTTCACCATTTCGGAGGTAAGCTTCTTTTCTGTAAGGCAAATAAACCCTGAGAAGCTGCTCTTATCAGGAGTCGCCACTCACGCGAGAACTGGACGAGAAGTGAGCAAAGAATGTTCTTTTTCTTGCTTCTTTCACTACCTAAGAAAGCAGTGCTTTTATCCACGAATCCAAAATACATAGAAAATTTTTATTCATCCTGCATTTAATTTTCCATTCCAGAGCGTCAGGTGAATGAATCTCGAAACCAAATTCAATCTTAACCACTATTAAAAAAAATCTAAGATGCATATAACTTTTTTATTTTTTTTATTAGAATCTCGTAGTAGTGATACTGGATGTAAACTTACAATTTAATTCTTGAATTAAAGTTATTTCTAAGTTACAGAAAGCTTACTTTTCATATTTTTAAAAATAAAACGTTCCGAATAATGAGAGTTGATTTAAATTTCAGTTGTCAGTATTCGTCATCTGTCAACCATTGGATAAGTCCAGCTGATGAGATATCCAGAAAGGAAGCTATTTGAAAGTCCTGCTTAATAGAAAAAAAGTTTAAAATACAAAATGGGAAAACAGAATTTTTTTTTCGGATAAGGTTAAGGCTGTGTGTGCTAATGCGTGATCTAGGATCAAATCGGGATCAATTGAGAATGGGTGGTCAGCCTAAAGCCTTCCCGCCTTTAACTCCGTAGAAAGAATTCCGATCCTCATTTTTTTAGAGGAACATTTTGACCCATTTGGAGGAGAAAAAAAAACCTCTGAAAATATTCTGAATTTACTGAAAAATAACTTAAAAACATTAAAATGGCTAATTGATTAGTTGAAGGAATTAGATGAGTTTCAAAGTATCCATTATTTAATTTTTTTATCTGATCATTTTTTGCTTTTAATATTAAAGCTTGTTATAAACGCCTTAGATTCTCTATGAGAACAAGGCTTCCCTTGTGAATCTACAGCAAAAAAGTTAAAAAAAACAAAAGTCACATTTCCAAAAAAGATTCTGTTGAGACTAGTTAGTAAATTTTTACAATCAGTTTATTAGTTTGTTTTTTTTTTTGTTTGTTTTTTAATTAAGACACTTATATAGTAAGGAGGACTTCATATTCTGCAGGCCTAAAATAAATGAATTATTTTGTCATTAAATCTGTTTATTTCTTAGATAAAAATAAAGCGATATATTAGTATTCTAGTGAAATATACTAAGCAGAAATTCGTCATTATCTGATTTGCGTCTTGATATTTTCTTATTATACAATTTCAATAATTATTCATTTCATAAAATTCCCATTCTTATGATATTCCATTATCTAAGTGCGTGATTAGCCCAATTATTTGCGTCATCTAAGTAGTTATTTTCCATTTCATTTAATTAATTAAGAATTACCTGCCAAATAGCTGCAGGGAAGTTGGTCTGATTCATTCACGAAGGCATAACTATTGATTAATTTTACCTCTTAGCTGATGCCAGGTAATTTGAATAGCTTTTGTGTTTCCTCCTTATAAAAGTATTCTAAAACTTTGCATTTGTTTTCCTTTTCATATTTCTTTTAAAGGTTAATAACCTATTTTGAAATATCAACGATATATTCAAAGCAAATGTATAGTGAACCTATAATTCATTCTTAAGAAATTTTCTTGTTAAACTCAGAAAATCTACTCTGTTTGAAGACGTTATTTCGTCGGGGAATTATTTTTTTGGCAGTTAATTACAATTAAATTCTACTTTTATTACAATAAATTTAAAATTTAAGTTATAATTCAAAGTTTGAAGTTATTTCAAAATTTCGTTATTCCCAAATATCTTTTAACTAAGCTAAACTTTATTATTAAAAACACAACACAAATAAAAGTTTGATTAAAAAGTTTTAAAAAACATAAAAATATACTTAAAACATGGAGCTTTCGGGCTCCTGTGTGGTAGCCCCTCATCAACACACTTTTTTCACTACGTAGGCTCACAATTTATAATATATGAAAACCAATGAAATAATCACAATTAATGTTCAACTTCTAATGGTCCACTGAAATCACGTCTTTTCTGTCAGGAATCTCATTGGTGGGGAAGATCCTTTTGCAATTCTTGTTCCTGCTGCATCTGGGACCCTGTTGACATTTACTGTCATCTGTCTTGCTGTCATTTCCGTTTCCGGATTCGTTCAAGAACTTTTTTCTTCTGTAAGCTAAACTTTCTTTTATACTGCTGCTGCATTAGATGGATACTGCTCTATCAGAAGTTCCATAATACTTTGTGCTTCCAAATATATTATGAAGCAGAGTACATAAAACAGAGGTTTCTCTATTAATGGCTGCAGTACTTGTGGTACTGACTGAACAATACTGAAAGCACATGGTAGACTTGTAGATAGCAACAATCTAGGATCTGTAATCTACAAATAGGATGTTTAAAAAAAATTCATATATTATCATCACCGGCTAGAACCTAACAACGCAAACGTTGCACATTGTTGTGCCTAGTGATAGGAGGCCTATTTAACTTTGAAGTTTTGTTGTACTCAGAATACGTGCTAATAAAACAACTTTCATTACTGCTGTTGACAAATTTCTGGAAGACGAAATGACATATATAAATGCCGTGCATTAGTTTTGACGTCCAATTGTGAGAAGCGCCATCACGGATAACAAACATCACCATTCCCCCATGTGGCAAAAATGAAAATAGTTGTTAGCTACCTACCTTGCTTTTTTAGGCATCTTCAAGTTCGAAAGTCAGGCTTCTTGTGCTAATTAACGAAGACGGAGATGAATCTTAAGCGGCTCAAAGTAAATGCGATTTCTGCACTATTTCGAAGGCATGCGTGTACAAGAAAACGAAATTAACGCCAGACTGTCTGTTCTAATTATACAATCTACTCTTACGGCATATCAAGATGAAGGTCTCGGGAATTTCGTTGCCTTTCGTCTTAAGTTTTCTCTTTCTTTTCTTTCTTTTTTTTTTTTTTTAATGGAAAAGCACGACCTTAATCTTTAAAGGAAATAGCTACGAACAGTTTAAGTCATTATTCTTTTTAAGTCCCTTAGGATAAAAAAAAATCTCGTTTATCTCTAAATTTAGACAAAAATGGTCGAATGTTAATAGAAATTATTTGCTAAATTAACTTAAAAGTTTGTGAGTAAGTAATCGAATTCTAATAAATATTTGTTTATTGTGGTATTCTGATGTACATTTAGAATGAAAAGACCAACTAAAATAATGGCTTGAAAAATAATTAAATTTTATTACATTTTTAACTTGTAGTTAAATTTATTTTCGGATTTATTTATTTACAAAAGGTAGCTCCCATACAACAAAATCAGAAGATTAAGCTTCGATGTTAAGTTTCTCGATTTCAGGTTTTCTTTTTCTTTCTTTCTTTTCCCCACGTTTTTCAAGATTCTACGATTTTTTTTTTCTGGGGTTCCGGCCGCTTACCTATCAGAACAACTCTACATTTAATAGATTTTATATATTTTTTCCGCTATTTATACCATTTTCCTAGTTATTATATTAATTCAATTTAATCTATTTTACGTTTTTTAATCCTATTCAAGGTTTGTTTGTTTTTTATTATTTTATATAAGTCATGTGACGCCATCGAATCCTACTTCATAATGTTTTGCCAAGAAAAAATTAATAATTTTAACATATCCATAAAAATTGAAATATTAATGTCAAAATTACGCAAAAGTTAGAGAATAATATTAAGTGAAAGAGGAACAAAAGCGATGAATTGAACACATGCTTCAAAAAAAAAAAGTCAACATACTTATGAATTATCAGTATTACAATTTTGCTTGTGAATATTATTTTCTAATATATGAGTAAAGGCTGGTCTAATTTTAAAACTGATGTATTTTTCTACTGAATTTATTTTTGCTTCGGAGCTTAAATACAGAGTAACATTGCATCTACTATCTCTGAACATTGTGATTGTTCTAGCTGATGAGCGCCAAGTAGCATAAAAGAACTTCCTAGAATCACTTTTAAAAACACGCCTTATTTGTTAATGACAATAACTTAAAAGCTTCAGGTTCCTGGATAAATAGTTGTAAAATTTACTGACCAAGATCATTCGACGGATAAGCTTATTTCGGATATGAATATAATAAGTTTTATACGTTATAAATTGTTATCATTCAGGCGTAAATTACAACAAATAGAATTAATATAAAATAGATATAGAGAAGCATTACTTACACAATCAGGAAATTTAGTGTTTATTCTATTAATATCATTAATGAACTTTTTATCACACAGTTATTTGGATAAAGTAAAATAAAGTTATAAAAATTCGAAATAAATCGTACGAAAGGAATCCAATAAATAATGGATAATTTCTAAACAGTAAAATGGCACTGAAATAGAAATATATTTATTTCTCTTAACATGAAAAAGTAATTGTTAATTACAACATTAGTTTTCATTTATAAAATGGTGTTTATTGGTAAATTTCACATTAAAAACATTTTTGGGTTTATTATTGTTTTATTTTATTTATAAATTAGATAATGACATATTCATAAAATCAGTACTTCTGAGGTTATATATAAGTTTATATATATAAAAAAAAAAATGTAGAATATTTTTACTAGCAATTAACAGACCTATGATTCTTGTCGATTTACCAAATAATGGTAGATATTGTTATACGTACAAATATTATGATAATAATCAGTGTGTGTGTTTGGGGGGGGGGGGTATTTTGTGTAACCGGAATCAGTAGTAATGCGTTGTAATTATTATACACAATGGTTTTAATGCCTTCTGTTGTCTTTAAAGGTTTTCTATAACTAAACGTTTTGCTTATTCAGTCTGAATAACGTACCAAAGTACGAATAAAAAAGTTTGTGTTTTAATATACCACCAATATTGAATGTTTTTCGTAAATAAGCAAATAGTCGTACAGGACTTATTGTTAGCAGTTGAATTTTGCAGGTAAACGATGAGTTTAAATATAAAAAGTTAAGTTGAAATGTTTCCCAATGTTTATAAAAATAATTTTATGCTTTATTTCCTATTGAGTTTTAAGATCGTTTCTATCCTGTCCGTCCGTTCACAGAACATTCTAATAACAAAAGTCTTCTACTATCCCAATGTTGACGGTTTGATTATGTTTCCTAGGCAACAACACACCCTTACGTAAATCTACCTACGGTGGCATCGGCGACCAACTTTAATCCTTACCTTACCCCCAATCCCATAATGCCACTGGTTCCTGCTGAGGCAGTTGCCACCCCGTTGAACGTAGTTCCCACCCCCATAGTCACCCCACAGAAATTGCCAAGGACTGATAGACTAGAGGTAGGCTCTTTTCACTGTCCATTTCGCTTTCATTTTTTTGTTGGCTTGTAATTGCTCTCAAATTAGTTTGAAATAAAAGAATTAAGCTTCTCTATGCTGCACTTAGTATTTAATTCATTTTTTTCTTATTAATCAAATATTAAATTATAAAAAAAGTATAATTTTTTTAATCTTACAGCTGATTTTTTTCCTTATTCCTTTTTCTTTAGTGTTATTGTTATTATTATTATTTTTACATTAAGATCTTTTTTTTTTTCCAGTTTTTGTTCTTGTAACAGTGAAAAGCCTATTCGCTTCTTTTTTTATTTATTTATTTTTTTATTTATTTTTATGTTATTTGAATTCTTTGTCATTTCTGATTCTGTATTTTCTTTCCAGGGTTTTGTTTAAAATCAGAAGATTTCATTTAGCTCTTTTTCCTAAAGCTACAGATAAAGTGGCTTAATGATTGACCTGGAATATGCTAACGATAAATATAACATCAATTTATTGATAATAATAATTTTTAAATTGATAAATTAGGAATAAAACAATACAAAATTTTGTTGAATAGAAAAAAATATCCCACGGCCACGTAAGCAATGTTTCTTCGATATAGATATGAAACAACATTATTTAGTTGTCCATCTTATGCCACTTTTACTGTATTGTATTCTAAATTTTATTATTGAATTATAAATAGCATTGTACTGGTGTCTTCACAGCCTGAAGCCTGGTTATTGGTGTATTTTATTGTTTAATTTTTTAAATTAATATTCAATATTAAGATTCTTTTTAATGTTTTCTTATGATTTGTGATCTTATAAGCTGTAATGTCTTACTTAAGAATCAAAGATAAATTTTAATCTTAGAATTTAATATAATTTATTTCTACCTTATTTGTATTTTGTTTCTTAATTCCTTAATAATTTTATTTAAATGTAAGAGTTTTAAAATTAGGCAGGATTTTCACTGCATTATTTGGGGGAAATTTTTTTCTCTTAAGATATTTTTATGTACTTATTTTACACTAACTCAGAGTTGCTTCCAAACTATATCCTAGCAATGAATATCCTGCATAAATTATAGATTAAAATTGACGTTTCAATGCCCCGAATTTGAGCTCTCAGAGCATTGGCTTTGAGAATATGTCTTAGACATTTGATAATTTAGACAAACTTGTACAAGAAATTACGTAAGTATTCCTATACGGTATCAGCCACATATTTTGCTGAATTTCAAGAATTTTCTGCCAATGCCTATAGAACAGTTGAGAGCCGCCTACCGTGATATAAAATAATTAATTATATCTTAATAAATTAATTCTACTACGAATGTTATTACCTTTGCCGCTACCTTTAATATATTCAGACGTCTTTTATAAGTTTGTTTTTATTTGTTTATTTATTTTATGTGAAAATCAGTTTCCATTTTCAAGATATCAAAAAAAGTCAGGGAAATTTCAAAAATGCCCAAGTGAATTCACAGATTATTATTTAAGATGTCTCCAAACATATAAACATTGAGAATTAATATTAGTTATACTTTTGCTTTGTTTTTTTGTTTAAACTTATTTTTTTTTATTCTGATATTTTATTGTTCTTGTATTATTATTTAGAATTCTAAACTGAAATTTCTATTAAAAAAATAACAGTTAAAAAAAAACGTAAATTTTTGGAAACTGCTTTTCCCGCCATTTTTTCAGATTACATGTTATTTCTACATGAATTCATCGAAGTCCAGATGCCTAATAATGACACTAAAGGAACTCAGAGATGATTTGATTAAAAAAAAACAAACGAGAATGATGTAGTCAAAGAATAAAGAGTGAGGACTGGAACAAATTGAATAGTAATATGAAAGTTAAATTTGTCGGACATAGCGTAACACTCTCTTGCTTGTCTGTGATTGCGCTGGGAGCAATTGGCTTTACAAATATAAGCATGCTCGCACGTCTTATTACCTCACCCCCTGGGCCTCGCTAAAGCTATTCTACTTGGCCGGCACAATCCAACCAAGCAATCCAAACCAATTAATTTTTCTTTTTATTTTATTTTATTTTTTTTATTTTTTTTATTTTTTTTTTTTTGTATTTTGTTTTGTTTAATTTTTAGTTTGATTTTTTTCTTTTATTGTTTTAATTTTCCCCGTAAAATTCTCCCCCAACATAGGCGGCAGTACTGTCGGCATTTTCAATAGGGGCAAGTAGGCATGCGATAGATTATGTATCGTTTATATTTTGTTTTTTATTTTTGTGTGGCTGTTTTAAAACAAAATGGGATTTTTATTATTATTTTATTACTATTATTTTCTCTCTGCAAAGGTGTCGGAGGATTTTATTTAAATTAAAAAAATTTTTTTAATGGGATTAGTTATAAAAATGCAACAATAAAAGAATAAGTTTCCTAGTTTGTAAGCACCTCACATTAGCGCTCTGTATGCTGTTTCCTATCTCCTACAATCAACCCTTACCCTACCCTAAATACCCATTTCCTTAGGTTATATATCTTGCCTTATCCTTCCTATAAAAGTCATTGCACAGTTTTAACTTAATACCAGTTTCTCCCACTTCCTCACTTGGGTAATTTCTCATCCTTTTCCGGCCATACATTATTATGCTTCCATGTTTGTAACCTGGCTTAATTTCATTTAGAATCATTCCGCTCTTTAGTTTATGCCCTCCCTATCATAGTTTGCTGAGGTGCATTTCCAAACACCAGCTAAGGCTTACAAATTTGAATTAGAATAGTCACCAAAAATTGCGGCAATTGAAAAATAAAAACGACTTGATACAGAGCAAACATAGTAGGCTCTTCACAGTAATTAGTGTTAAAAATGTAGTTATGTAGGTTTGTCATCACGTATTATGCAATTTTCTTAGACTGTGTTGCTTCTCCTGTTTTTTTCCAACTGCTTTGTAGAGAATGGACTGCTTACAGATAGGTCCTCCCTTCAGCTGCTCTTCCTGTAAGATATGTTGTTGTTGCTGTTTGATACTTATAAACATCTAAGGTTCTAAATAGTTAGTTTAAGTTACCTGTCAAATCTGATCATTTTAAAGATAACACCATAGAAAGTACATTCCAGAATTTAATAATTTGATGAAGTTACACCTTCTATTCTCTTAGATTGATTTTGCAATCAGAATTATTGTTTCAATTTTTTGAAATAGATGGCATTTACATTTTTCCTACAACAGAAATATAAAAATTCTGTAAAAATAATTGTACCCTTTCCTAGGCTGAGGTAAAATTCAGTTTAGATTTTAAACTTCAAATTTTCACTTGATGCCTTTAGGATTACCAAGGTTGTGATCTACATCAAAACAGAATCAGTTTTGATTTGATGTTTTGCCTTTTGTTTAAGAGGACTGCAGTTTCTAGGTCCATGGTAGTAACTCAGCGGGATTTAGAATATTCTAGTATTTACATTTACGCAATACAATTGGACAACAATCTTATGCACTGTCACTGCCTTTACATATCAGACGAAACCTTTGCTGGAAGCTACATAAAACGAAAATTTAGGCCTAAACTGTAAATAAAAAGACTGAAAAAGAGTGAAATCTTTTGTAGAAGGCCAGCGATCGCGCGATCCTCATGCTTTTAACTCCCAGGTTTTTCCTTCTTAAGCTTTCGCCACCCTTTTTTTGTAGCCCCTAATGCTCTCTTGACATTTGTACAGGAAAATTTTGCACTCCCCAACCATTTTCTCTCATTGTCTGAAGTCGAATAGTTTAATTTAGTCTCGTTGCTGAAACCTATAGTATAAAACCATTCCTGTCGGTGTTTGTCTAGGAATTAATTAATATTATCCTTTCACTTAAACTATGTCTTCAAGACATGACATATATATCAGTAGATATGAATAGAGGAGTATCCTGCTTCTTCCACTGTATCTTTGGTCCTATTCGTTGTTTCTATTCTTTTTCCAACCAATGCTTTAGTTTATGTTGGTTTTTGTAATCTTTTTTATTTATTTACTTCTGATAAGTCAAAATCGAACACTTAATAATTCCCTATTCAAACCACTTTTCTATTTCTTGCTTTCTTCATTCTTTACCCATGTATATCCAATCCCATTCTATTTCTTTAAATCTTTAATTTCAAGTTTTACCTTATCCCTCACTAATCTTCCACTTTCATATTAATTTATCAGCAACTCTTCTATGTGTACACCCATCCTCCTTTCTTAATTTTAATCTTAAATCTCAATTAATAAGAATTGTAATAAGGAACCCCTTATTGCAGTTATTTTAATTATATTAGGATCCCCTTCTTTGCTGATTCTTTATACACTTTCGAATTTCATACAGGAATTGTCTTCCCAAATCTTCTTTTCCTGCTTCCCATCCAACACCCACACATTCATCCCATTCCCCTTAATTCGACTGCTGCGTGTTTTCCTTTTTCCCTTACTTTCCCACCCCCACCACTGTTTTGATCTGCTCTCTCTCCTAACTCTGCTTGCCTCCTAATCCGTGCAGGTGTGCCGTGAGTTCCAACGCGGCAACTGTAAGCGGGCGGAGAACGAGTGTCGCTTCGCACACCCTCCCGATCACGTGACGGTGGACACGACTGATGGCATGGTGACAGTCTGTATGGATTTCGTAAAGGGGAGATGCTCTCGAGAACAGTGCCGCTACTTCCACCCTCCTCCGCACTTACAAGCACAGTTGAAGGCTGCTCAAAGCCGAGCTAATGCAGCCGCTATGGTAGGAACCACATGCCCAACATACCTAGAACAACAATGAATCTATATAATAACTATTAACTACTGGCTTATTAGCACTGCACCTACACCTCTTCTGCACCCTTTTTTTTATTATTTGTTTCCTTTTAATGATTGAAAAAAGTTTTTATGTACGTATATATTCTATATATATATATTTGCATTCCAACTTTGTCAGCAGCTATTATATGTCTGTAGGGGTGGTTCGAAATTTGTTGTCAAATTTTAACAGAAGCAAAGCATTAAATTCACTTAATTAGACAAAATATTTAAAAAAATCTAAAACATTGTCTTAATGAAATTATTATCTTTTATTTAGTAACTTAGAAATTAATTTGAAAATTAAATTAAAGGATATTGACAGATGAAAGTAACTTTAAAAGTATTGTATAGATAAATATATATATTTTTAGACAGTACTTTATGTTTAGATACCCTTAGAAGTTTTACACATTCCCATCCTTACTTTCTTTTGCTTAATTAAAATAATTTTTAAAATGAAGACTTTCTCTCCATTTCACTGGGAAAGTAAAAATTTAAATTAATTTTCATCAAAATGTAAAATTTAAAAAAAAAAAAATTAAAAAAAATCTCATTTTCTGAAAAGGGGATTACGGCTTTACCATTGGCTTTTCAAGCTGCTAAGTCACTGCCCTATGTTTGAAAAAATATGCTGACTAATTCTATTGGTGTAATTACGCTCTTTAGCACTGCTTTTGTTACGTGTCGTTTGATTGGCTATTGACAGGATGAGATGGAGAGCAAGTCCTGGCTGTAGGTGTAGGGCTACCCATTGCCTTTGATACATTTGCTTTTATGTCTTTTTAACTTTGTTGGCAATTTTAACAGCATTAAATACCCAAACTTCGATGAGCTGTATTTGTGTGTTTGTGTATACATTTTTGGTATCCCTTTTTGATGTAGGCTAATCTTAAGTGGCTGCCTGCTGGTTTCCGCACATTTCAGAAAAACCTCTTTCATTTTAGCAGTAGTTCGTTTTAGTCCCTTTCTGCCAAAAACCACTGCCTGTTCCACATAGCAAGGAGTGTTACTGAATTTTTTTTCTTTTTCTTAAAAAAAAAATAAATAATTACAATAAAACAACAATGCTATCTTTGATTTACATCGAAGAAAGTTGAAAAATCAGGTTTTACAAAGAAGATGGTGAATAAAGAATTTACTAAATAAAAAAACAAAACAAAAAAAATTTGAAAAATATTTTTTTTTTTAATAATGAAAGGCAGTTTATATTTACCTATTTGAAGATATTCTGCAAGACATCGTCGACGTTATTACATTTTTTTTAATTATCTCTTTTTATTTCTTTTTTTTTTATGTAACTGATAATTTTGCTGCTATATTTTGGGGTTATAAATTAAACAGCTCTTAAAATCATTCTCCTCTTTTTAATTTATTTTTTCCTTTAATTTTATTTGATTTTTTTTTTCTTGCTTTTAATATTTAGAATATAAAAGTGATATATCAGAATACAGTTAGCGTAAAGCTATTTAAAGAATAAGAAAAAAATTGATTAAATTAAAATAGTAAAATAACTGTTTAATGCCCGTGGAGTTTACTAAAACCTAAATTTCAATGAATGTCATACAGTTATCAAGTTTGATGCAATTGTTGAAAGTTGAAATATTACTTAAACAAGAAAATAAATACATTTAGTTATTGTTCTTAATAAAGTGTAACACAAAAGACATTAGGCCGTTGAATGATGTAATCCCAGTACAAATAAATGTCATCCATTCTTGATAAGAATCAATTATATTGAAAATTTTAAAAAAATATCTAACAAGTGTAAATAATATTACAATTAAATGTAAATATGTATGGATAAATATTGTTGATTTTTGCCTTGTCCAATGAAACCGGAAATATCAAAAGCCATAGAACATATTACATTTCTGAAGTAAACCAAGACACAACTATCTTTCATCTCTGGTGATTGTTTGAATTTCAGGTAAGAATGCCTGTACATTGTCCGTGTTAATATAAGAGTCCTTGTATTTAATTTTGAATACTGATCATTGAATTTCTTTGTTCTGTGTTTGAAGTATATACCTCATCTGCTAATTTAATTCACGAAACACATTTACTGATGTACTTTGTGAGATTTGTAAAAGCAGTTCACTGAACATCCCTTCTGATACCTAAATCTTTCCAAAGGAGTTCTGTAATCATACATAATATTCTGGACTTAACTTTGCAGATAGCTTGTTGAATGTAACTGGACAACGCAATTCTCGTCAATTGGTATCAGCTGGAATCATTTCTGAATCTCCATCGTTAATAGCGAACTATTTTATACGGAAGAGTATCGAGGAATAACACAAATTCCTATAAGAAATTGAAGTCTACTTTCTTTTAGGGCCTTCTGAGGACCCTTAAGTCCTTATAATAAAGCTGTTCTTTTAATTTCAGGAGAGATGCTTTTTTTCTCAATTATTTCAGCCATTTTGAGAAAAGGAAAATTTTTTCAAACATCCAAAGTTAGTCTCTTGTCTGTCAAGTTGCCAGTCAAGTTTCAAGTAGACTCATTCATTATTCAAAAATTAATAAAAGGAATAACCCAGCCTGACACAGGATTATTTATAAGTTGTCTTTTCCTTCAGAAAGTAAATTGGAATATAAATACGCAATGTTACAACTCTAGTAATTTCGATAACAATTTTAATCATTATATTTTTTAAGATATACATTAGGTATTTCACATACACAGCGAAAGTAGTTAACAATTTATAGTCTATAAATGTACGTAAGACAATAACTGTATTCTGATATATCTTAAAACCGTTGTATATCATTTTCCGATAAATCATGTGTAACGTAATGGTATTCTAACATAAATTAATATTAATTTTGATATTGCACTTATTACATAAGAAAATATGATCTTTATCGTATTTTGCTACCAACTATCAAATCGCTAAGTTTTGAAAGCAACTGAATTACAATTTATTTATAATACTCTTCAGTGTGTGTTTCACTCTATGTGTAAATTAAGATATTTTAACCCTATATTAACTAAGCTTTTTTTTTCTTTTTATTTTTATGTTGACTATATTCATATGCATGTCTAACTTACGAAATTCATATGCTACTCTTTTTTTTTCTCTTTTTTATTTTATGATATAATCAAATCACCTTTCTCGGGAATTTCTTTGCATATTACGATATATTTTTTAAAAGACTAAAATGTAACATCTTTAAAAATTGAAAACTCGAATTGAATACTTCTTGATGACACATTTCACCGAAATTTAAATTCAACAATCTTTTCATGTTTAAGAACTAGTTTTTCTAAATTTAAAGAAAAGTAAATGTTGTTGTTGTTAATATGCAAAGAAAAAACCCTAGAAAATCAGTGGCCAATTCAGTTTTTAGATGTATTTTGCTTTTATTCCAGCTCTTCTGGTCATAAAAATTAAATTTTGAATTCCTTAACATTACTGAAATCATGATTCATGACTTTCAGTAATTTGAAAATATAATATAAAACTATATATATGTATTTACTCTAATGACAGTAATTTCTATTTTCATAATTTATTTTGCATGATATTAAAATTAAAACTACAAAACTTTACCTTATAATTCAATTTATTTTATATTCATTCAATTTAAACAACCAACAATTTTCTTCTCACCTAAAATGGTTGCTGTTTTTTTATTTACCCACAATGCCTTGCTGCTTGCTGTTGTCATGTGCTGCCACTCCTGCTGCAAAATATATTATTGCCACCATGTGCTCTGCCATTACTAATTAGCCATACGAGACCTTGATCGGCAAGAAGCGCCTACGTGAACCTGGCGATGACCTTGTACTGGTACTTTCCCGAGTTAGTGCTTATGCATGTAGCTATTTGGTAGTTTTCTTGCTTCTCTTGTGTAGGGTATACTGCAAGGTCACATGACCTCCATCAGTTCCTCAATGCTGTACTTCCTCATGCAGAGTCGGCGCCGCAGTACTACCCCAAGAAATAATAACTCCTGGTTTCTCGGGGTATTACTGCGCATGCTTCAAACATAAAGCTGACTTTCTGACGGAAGTACAGTAAATACATATTTTTTTTTTTTTTATTTAATCCGATAAAATCCGTTTTTGTCCTCAGCCTACCTTATTTTGTTTATTTATATTTTTTAATAAACAAATTTTAAAAAGTCACACTGATCATGTCAACAATCCAAAACTACTATTTATTATAAATAAAATTATTCCTTTAATTTAAATTTACATTATATTTATATATATATTAATTAAATAATAATATAATACCGAGACCCACTTCAACAGATAAACATCTGCCTTTTATTTTTGCTATCTGTAAGAAACAAATGATTATTTTGCTTTTTTATTTAATTTTCAGCAAAATATATTATTTCACATTTGCTGCAGTTTTTTTTTAAATTTAATAAAAAAAAAAATCGTGTCCCCAAATTTAATAGCTTTTTTTTTATACATTTTTATTTTCGTTTGGCTGAAGTTTGTAGAGGCTTTAACAGTGTTGTGTTTTAGCCATTACTTTTATTTATTTTCGTTGTTTTATTATTTTTATAATCTATTTTAATAGAATATATTTCTACTGCAAATTTTTTGTAGTATTTTTTTTTATATCGGATATGTCGTCTTAAATTTTTTTTATTAAAATTTATAATCAGTGGAAGACATTCGGAATAAGGTTTTTTTAGACCTTTTCATGATAAAACTGAATGTATAACCGTACAAAGTTCTTCTGAACTCGAGCGATTCTTACCGTTCGTAGTTGGATAGCAATTTGCAGCTTTCCCATTACTATTATTTAAGTTTAATTTTTTTATTGTAATTATTATTTTTTTTAATTATATTTTTTGTTTTCGTTTAACAGATATGCGAATGAGTTGAAATCCACTCAAATAGAAAACAAAACAAAAAACCTCTAACTTGAAAGATTTGGTTTGAACTTTTTGCTGCATTTCCTTATCTTTTTTTTTTTTTTTTTCACGATTTTTCTCAACTAACAATTTCGGCTACCTGCCCAGAAGGGGTGATGTTCTAGTGCAGATCGCATCCTCCAGGTGGCGTGGTGGCTAAGCTGCATGCTATCCGTCTTTTTCTTACAAAGCCATTAATAATATTTGACACAAAGCATAGGTCTTTTTTTTTTTTTCCAAAAAAAAAAAAAAAAAATAATCAAAATAACAATCATCAATATTAAAAAAAAAAAAAGCCAAGTTTTTGCACCTCTTCGAATGCTCTTTTGTCTCTGCCCAAATGAATTCTGGTTGAATTCAGAATTTAGCACCTGGCTTGGAAAGGCAATTGAGATAGCCTTCTTCCCCGCCCCCTTACCCCAAACTGTTACGGTACCGCACTTTGCTCTAAATTCTGCGCCCTCTGTGTCATGTGATATTGCACTATACTTCCATTAAAAAAAATAATAACTTGCACATGAGAAATTTTTTACACTTTGGTTTTTTAAGAAGCCTTCGAACTATACTTACATAAATTAAATTAAAACTGGCTTAACTTTTTTTTTCTTATTTTTTTTTTTTTACACATTGTAGTTCTTTAAGAACATTTAATTTTTAAAGAAAAAAAAATCTTTTAACGTCAAAATTTAGTTATTTTTTAAAGAACATTTATCATTTTCTATTTTTGGGGAAACTAAATGCCTTGACTAGCTCCGCCATCTTTATTTTCTTACTGTCATCTTTTAGATCTACAAAAAAAAAAAATCAAATCAAATTTTGGACACTTAGAAATAAAACAATAGGAATTTGATAATTTGTTTTATTTCATATCTAAATTTTTATTGGGTCTTTAATCAAAATTCTCATTACACATATTTTCATAAATTTTGATTTTACAACAAGACAATAGTAAGATTATAAAGATGGCCTTTTTTGGCTTCTATTTTTTATTTTATTTTCCTTTCTTTTTCATTTTTCTTATTTTTTGGTTTTTCTCAATTCTCATTGTTTGCGAAAGGAATTAGAAAAAAAAAAAAAAAAAAAAGTACTCTCGCATGGTAACGGCATGTTTTTTATTTTTTTATTTTTTATTAGGTTTTTTTGGTTTTGTTTTTTGTTATAGATAACATTTGGGCCAGTGGTTCTTTCTTTGCACCCTTTTTCTACGTGTTATCGCTTTCTCCCCTTTATTTTCTAACCGCCAAACAGACAAGTAAACAGATCAATTCTTATTTAAAAGAAATACTAATTATTTTATGTATCAGTCACATAAAACATAGCTACAGTATTTTCGCAAAGATGGCTGCGATGACAGCATTACACCTCAATTCGATTTCTCAAAGATTCAAGCTTTTCGTTTTTCAATCATTTTTCCTGAATTTAAAAACAATCTTCTCTTTACTGCGAAAACGCTGTATGCTATCAAAATTTCCATTTGCGTCAAAATTCTTATCAAAATTCGCCTCAGAAAATATCTAACTTTTTTATTTTATTTCCTTCATAAATTTTTGAATAAGAAAAAAATAAAATCTAAAAAAAAAAAAAAAAAAAAAACATCTAACCTGTATTTTTTTGTAGTAATTTTCTTTTTTCGGCTAAAATAGATTCTGAATTAATTTGCCTTTTTTGTAGACATTTGTTATATTTTTTTGTTGTGTTTTTTTTTTTTTTTTTCCTTCATTATACTTAGCTGAAGTAGGTTTGATTCATATTTTTTTGTCCCCTGCAGATTATGTGTGCGTATGTTTTCAAATTCATGTTTTCACTCAATCAGTTTTGGATCTGTTCTCATGATCATGTATCCAATTCTGACACATTCAAGCTTTTTTTCAAGCTCTATGTGGTTCAAAGCAAAGTCTGTTATTATTGTACAATTATTATTATTATTTTCTCTACGATTCAGGCGAAATCAAGTGGACTTTTGTTTGAATGCTTTGCATGGCTACAGTCTTATTGCTGGGTCAGCTATGTATTACATCACAATTCCAAACTACTCTCTTTTCACATTATATTATTTCTAATAATATTACAGATTTTAAAGCATATGTTTATTTTTAACTTTTTGTTTAGTTCCTTATTTCCTTATTATACAAAATTATAATATTGTTTCTGTTCACTTATTTTTATGTCGATTTATCGCTTAGAGCAAATATAAAAAAGTATTTGAATCTAATTGTCATTATTGAAAAAATTCAGCAACCACTATAGAAAAAGAATGCCCCTAGAATTATTTCTATATTATTATGAACGGTTAAATTAAATTTACAGTTTAGTTAACTGTAGAACTAAACATTTTGCCTTATCTTGTTAGTGAGCGCTGATTAAAAATAAATTTGATTTTAACATTATACGACATCGTAAACTGTATACTTTTTTTAACATTAGCCTAGTTTTTACTTCAAACTAAAACAACAAATATTTATAGTCAATTTTGATAGCATTTGCAATTTTGAAAGTGTGTTGCTGACCACATTTTCACTAGGTTAGTGTTATAATTTCGTTTCATTCGTTTCTTCTTCTAAAGCTGGACCCATAAAAAGAGCCTTTATTTTGTAAAAGTAGCATCAAAAAATAAAAACAAAACAAAAAAAATCCAATTATTTTTAATTTTTTTAACGGAAATATACTATTTTTTTTTTTTTTAAGTTAACAAAAAAAAAATTACTCTCAAGAAATCTTTTTTTTTTTTTTAAGGAAATGAAAAAGAAATTATCTTTTAAATAAACCCATATTTTAATCATTTATGTTTTCATATCTGACCGTTGCGTCATTAAAACAGTTTCCTCAAATCCCCAGTTATTTTCTGAGGCCATTTTCTGTCGAAATCGAATATCAAAAAAGAAAGAAAAAAATATCAACTTAAAAAATTAGCTTATTCCAAAATCGATTGCAAACCCTAAACGAAATCCAATTTTTCTATATCAGCAATATTTTTTTTTTTTCAAAAAAAAAAAAAAAAAAAAACATTCGAATTTGGGTTTCAATAACAGCGCCGTTACAGCATTTTTGGTTTTTGGTTTTTTTTTTAATTTTTATTTTTTTATTTTTTTTTTATTTTTTTTTTCTATTAGAATCCTTTCCCAAACAAACTTTACGAGGAAATTCAAAATACCAAAAAATGAAAAAGAAAAAGAGTCTTTCCTAATAAAAATTTACTTTAAGATAGTTATTATTTATACAGACTTATATTTTAGAGCCATTAAATCGAGGTGGAAGATTTTTCTTTTCATGAATAAATTTTAAATTATTATAAGTCTTAAAAATTAATCGTTGAAAAATTCTTATTATATAAAAAAAAAAGTATTTAAAATTTTTTTAATAGGGAATGGGAGATGGGATGGATAATTGTTCATAATAGCAGGCATTTTAAACAAATATTTTAAAAACAATCAATTTATATAAAAAAAATTAAATAAATTGCAGTAGATTATAAATATTAGAATTAAAAAAAAATAGTTATAACTGAAAATAAAAATACGACTTGCTTTTGTTCTATTCAGTCAATTGCTAAAATATGTAATGCTCATTTCTTAATAACTTTCATCATGTAATGTGGAATTCATTATTTAGTTATTTTCACTGTTATTTATTGGCCAGCAACAATACAGATAGAATTGGTAATAATTGGCTGCATTTCTGTTTGTAGCTCTTAAGAAATTAAAGAAGAAAAAAATAACTGAAATTTCACTAATTTCATCAAAAATGTGACCAATCGAAATTGTCCCATTAATCACTGGCGCTTATTTTTTAGTGAAATTATATCAGAATTTAATAATAATAATAATAACAGTTGATTGAAAATGAGTCGGGCTTCGACTCTAACGAATTACATCTTCAAAGTTATTCAAGCATTTTTAATTAAATTTTGAATTAACAATCCTTTTCTTTTCTAATAAAGAGATAGCAGCCATGAAAGGATACAAAAAAAATTTCATACTCTATTTTTTCAAAATAGAAATATATTTTTTGAAATATTTAAATAAATTTGCATGATGTTTTGTGTGTTTTTTTTATCTAGTCTATTTTTTTTTTATTTTTATTTTGCTTTTTCATTATTCTTCAATTAATTCTACGAATTATTCGAAGACAAACCACTCAGTTCTTGGTCTTTTGATGCCGCTTTTTTTTTTTTTTTTAATTTATTTCGGGGAATTGAATTTAGGAAACATTTGCCAAAACTAAAAGCATGCTTTAACTAACACTTGGTTAGGAATTTTTATCACACTCTAATCGCTTTGCCTGATGACTTGAACTTATCAATCCCCACTCCTAATGTCTGTCTCTGTTGGATTTAAAGTAAATACACACAGAGTGTCCTTTTTCGTATTAGATATAAAGGAAAATGGACAGCACCTATCTATTAAAATAATCAAAAAAATATAATGTCTATAAAACGATGTACCACCATGTATCTCCATTAACCCCACTTCTATTTCCCATTATCACGTGCACTTACTGTTACAAACCTAATAGTCATAAAAAATTCTATACAAAGAATAATGTTATTTTATCACCTTTTTTTATTTCTTCTGCATGATTATCAATATTTAACTTTCCTATGAATAAATTGTATTTATAAGTCAAAGCCTTTCATCATTTTTTATTATTTTAAACAAAATTAATTAACTTTACAATATGTTAAATTTATTATAGAATTAAAAAAATTAAAGTAACTTTTTCTTTTGAATAAAATGGATTTACCTAAAACCGAATATTATTCTAAATGTTCATCTGTAACATATTACAGTATATCCAACGATTATAAATATATTTTTTTTTTATTTGTTTTATTTATTTTTTTTTGGCTGCTAATGGAACAATGCTGATTTTTATTTTAATCGTTTAGGATTTTTTGTGTGTATGAGTGTATGTCTATTTTTTTTCAAAAAAAAGTTTACGGTGACACTTTTTTTTTAAATCAATGTTTATATTCCCCCATTTGCCTCCATCATACATTTTCTGTCATTTCCAACTCTGATTTCTGCTTTTCTATACGCATCTGTAACTTTTTAAAAGTTTTTATTAAAAAAAAAATCATAAATTATAATAAAAAGTGCACGTGATATAACGTGATGATAATGTTCTTAATAGAACCACACACCCATTTCTCTCCCAAACTTTTCCCCTTCTTAGATTTTTTTTTCCCATTCCCTTAAAGTTCTTCCACCTTGATACCTATTGGCCTTATTTTTGAAATGTTTTCAAATACTTATGTTTCAATTTCATTAAAGAATTAATCTAGTTTTATTTTTTAAATTAAAATTGATCTTCATAGATATTTTCCCTAGTTTCTTTGTTTGTCCTTTAAGAGTCAATGCACTTCCTTTACCACCACTCTTCCCCCACTTTTTGCTATTTTTATTTACTCTTTCACTCCACCCTCCTACCAATGCCATTTCCAGTATCTTAGAAAAGGTGTGGTATTACAGGCATTCCCAGGGATGGTACCGTATAGCAAGAGACCCGCTATGGACAAGAGTGGCGTTCCCGTATATCAACCCAACACTGCGGCCTATCAACAGGCGTTAGCCATGCAGTTGCAACAACCGTTTGTTCCAGTATCGTGTGAGTACAAATGCCTGGATATTTCATCTGTTGGCAATTTCCGTTTTCTTTACATGTTTAAACACGTTTAAAAAAACAATGTTTCTTTCTTTTTTTTTTTTTTTTTTCGACTGCTGTTGAACGGGCTTGAAATAAATTTTGAATCGAAAAATGCTGCGAAACGTTTTGTCCTTTTCAAATGTTGATTTTTAACATTTTTAAGCTATTAATATCATTAACGTTGAAGCACCTTCATTTAAAATTTATTTCAAGAGTCGTGATCCCCTGGCTTCATTTTTAAAAGTGTTTCAGTCATATTTTATGTTATGTTTTGAATGCTTCTTCATATTAAGCTTTGATGGAATTTGTTCATTTGTGTTTTTGTTTTATAATCTCATGTCTTTTGTTTTGTTCTATAATTTATTTCAAATAAAAATGAATGAAAATATCGATACCATTTGAGATTAAAATGAAAAAATGTTTTAAATTGCTATATATCTTTAAGATTTCAATCTTCTCTCCTCCATCCTTTATATAGTTTTTATTAGGTATTTATTAGACTTTCTTAATAATTTTACTTCAATAAAGATCTTTTTAGACTAAGAATAATATCCTAAAAGAACAAGAAAAAAAAAGTAAGACAAGAAACTGAAGTAGTTGAAGTTATAAAAATGAAATTGAAGTAGTCTTAAGAATCGACCAAATCAGTATAAAACATTTCAAATATTTTGACAACAAAATAATAAATTAAAAATTCTATTCTAGTAAATGAAGTTTAAAGCCATCTTCATATTTTGGAAATGGTTTTAGAAATAGTGGAAATACGGAAATTCCCGCAAATCCTGTACTTTCTAAAATTAATTCATAATACAATTTTAATTTGCAAGGGACATCTTAGGACTAATCTCGGATGAACACTTACATCTCGATAAGAATTCAAAAATCGATCCTAATTTTGACACCTACATGAATAATTGACAGTTGATAATGATATGCTTATGTATGATGTTGACACTTCCAATATAACTTCAAATTGTTGCAACTCATTCAAATTTCACTGTGAGAGTGTTAATGCTTTAGTGAAAAGGCGGAATATAATATGGGATTACAGTTTTCTTAACCAAATTTTCGTAAATTTACGTGAACACTACTTATTATACGCAAAACGTTTTTATTGTTTGTTAAAAGATATTTATTGATTTTTTTTGTAAATTTTTTCTTACAATTTTTATGTATTTTACAAGTCTCGAAAACCGAAAAGCTAATGAGATATGACTAATATACTGACACTACTTCTATTAACATCTTCTTTATTACGACATTTTATCTTCTTATACAGGAAATTTCTTCAGGTTAAGTGAGGACAAGAAAATCTTTTCCTCTTCTTCTTTAGAATTCGTTAAGTCAATTTTAAATTTAACAATATACAAGGATCTGCGCTGGGCAGGTTTTCCCGGGGTTCTCCCGTTTCCCCTGCATTTCTCACACCATCCTTTCTCAGTCTTTCTCAGTCTTTCCGTGGGATAGCACAAAAGATCTTTCAGGTCAACGTGCTCGGCTGTCAAGCCACCCGCATTCACAAGTAATCGAATCTAACAGTCTCACATTATTGAATGATTAATGAATTCCAAAGAGGAAGAGGAGAAAGATTTTCCTGTACCTATAAGGAGAAAGATGTTAATTGAAGTAGTATAGACTGAATGTCAATATATTATTTAAGGATTATTTAAGAAGTTATGAGATATGACAGTTTTCTATAATATAACTTCTCATTTTTTTGATATCTTCTTGAATGGTTTGGACAACCAATAAGTTATGGTAGAGAGTGTCACGGGAATCTAAAATTAATGAAGTTGAATAGTTGATTTAATACGGATCTGATTTTGACAGATGATTTTCAAATCAAATAGACTAACCTAGTTAAAGTAATACCTAATACTTTGTTGCGGTAATAAGGAAAATGAAAAGAAGAAAAACAAATTCATAGAGTTGATTCTCTTAGTGTCTGATAATTATCCTCCAGAGACCCGCAGAAGTGCAAGTGGTCTTAAGAAGTTCTCCCTTCTCAAAGGTGAAACCACAAAATAAATAGAAGAATTTCGTTGAGATGAATAGGGAACCATTGAAAGAACATGAAAAAAAAAATATATATCTTTTGACTTCTTACTGTCTTGAAGCCTGCATCATCTTCTGTAATTAAAATAGGATTGCTGATTCCCTTCAAATCCTCTAGGAAAAGGCGGAGCCAATATTCGCCTTTTCATCATTTCCAATATTAAATTTTAATTAACTGCTTTGGACCCCTCGGAGGCCGTTTCTGCCTCCAATTCTCTTCCTTTACATATTTAATGTGGACCAGTTCTTAATAGATTTCTTCATTAATATTTCATGTATCTGTTATCTTTTCCCATTTTCTTGGGTAATTCTAGGAATATTCGGGAACGATGACTTCCTTCAAATGGGAAGGGAATTTTTCAGCGGATAACATTATGGATATTATTACAATGAGGAAATTTTTCATGATCTTTCCCTGCATCCAAGATCCTTTGCTATATTCAAGAGATTAATGACACTAAAGAGGAATTTACTACTTAAATGATCGTATATTCATTTTCTATGTTTTCGTAAATTTGACAGTAATTTACCTGTGGATTATTATCGTAAGTTTTGGCTGCTTTTGCTGTAATGGTATACGTTCCATTCCGATGATCTCGTTTTATTTCTGAAACCACGAATTTCTTATTCTTAAGCTTTAAAAAATAAGTTGAATCGAATAATATAAACAACAATCAGTCCTGTTTCTAATCAAAAGCCGTTCAGGCAAAACCGATTGGGCAAGGCGGGGTCCATCCCATGCTGCTTCTACGCTTGAACTTGGGTTTGAATCCATTAGCTAGCTTGGATTTTTGTCTTTCGTTCTTTCTTTCATGTATTAGCTGTGGCATGTTTTCTGTTTCCACAACATAAAATTCTAGATTTAATATCTCGTTCTTGGCGTAACTTAGCCTCTATCGCTCTTGCGCCTCTAAAACAAATCGCACTTAGACACTTCTGAGCAGATACTTAGATATTGACGTAGGGTGGAGCAGTCATTAACTTTCAGTAGACAACTGCTTAATGAAGTGTAATTTCATTGTTTCTTACTTTCGACGTTGCTTCACTTCAGTTGCAATCTTATTTGTGAGAAGCATACATTTATATATGGAACCATTTATTACCGACCTGTAAGTCATGCGTTGCCATTCACTATCAACATTGGTATTGGCTTAGAGCGATCTCTATTGAGAGCTATTTGAAATTAAAAAAGTTCCTACAAAAGTTGCAACAATGATTGTCTATTTTTATATGCAGTTGTATTTGAAAAGTATGAAAATCGCCTGCTGTTGATGTGTTATCTGTTTCCCCTACACTTGAAATAATACGATTGCCGTTGAATGAAACTTATTATACTTCGAAAGCAACGAAATTGTACTGATTTACCTGAAGTTTCATTGAAACTGAATGAAAATTAATGGTCGTTAATTTAGTTTTTGAGTAAATCTTTCACAACTCATGCTTTGACCACGTGTAATATCTTAAACCCCGACACTTAAATCTTCTCAAAGAGTTCAATACTTCTTAGTTATAAATGATTCCAGTCAGTTTGAATCCGCCTTTATCGAAATAACTTAGGTAAGACTATAAATTTTCCTTACATAATAGAATTTACTATGGATATATGGATCTTGGATCTTCTATATATTCTAGGAGAATTTTTTGTTTCTTCTGTATTACATCAGCTGCTTTATTTTTACATCTTACTATGCTGTTGTCACTGTGTTAGAAAACAGTTTGTCAACTTCTGAACATTAGTATTATTTTTCCACATAAAAGCTTACAAACCTTTTTATTATAAATTTTTTATTCTAACTCAAGTTATATTAGAGAAGGGATTTTATCTTTCCTTTCCTTATCAGTAACTCAAAAACAAAACAAAGAAAAAGCTAAGAAGAAAACATTCATACAGTTATTGAACTGCTATCGTTGTATTATCTACTTCAAGTTTATCTGATATATTCTTTGTTCATGATGCATTTAAATAGCATAATTTCCAAAGTTTTTCTTCCTTCACTAGCTACGGCGGTAGCTAATCTCCTTAGGAGCTCCCGGTGTTGAGCCATACTCCATTCCTGTGTTTATTCAGTCTTATTTCATTGGCTTCTGTGAAATTAGTATTAACGCATCATTTTCGATGCTAAAATACGGATTTTAAATTTCCTACCTCATATATAAGGTTGTTAACATCAAACAGTAGGTGTTTTTCCGTTAGATTCAAAACAGAATGAATTTTAATTATCACTGTTTATTGTTCTTATTTTAACAAGCAAAGCATATATCTGTGTTTTTAATTTAACTACTAAACAATGATCTACAATAATTTAAAAAGAATTGTACTTATTATAAAAATTGATGTATTCATTTCAAAAATATCGATCAATTTTAGAAATAGAAATTGTAATAAGAAAACTGAAATGCATTACATTTACGAGTTACTTATATATCTTACATTCTTGACATTAACATTACCACCAAGCTACGGAGAACAAAAAATAGCTACATTGGATGGCAATAGTACAGTATTCTTTAAAAGTAAAAAAAGACTCTTTGTGAAAAGAAGTCAAACTGAAATTGTTTTAATATCATCTTCATCGTATATACTTATAGGACTTTTATTTTTCAACATCCAAGTTTTATCGCACATGTTAAATATTGTTTAATGAAAATCAATATGTTTTTGTGCCATGTTCTGGTAAATGTGTATCTTTGAATTTAGAATCTCTGTAATTTATCTGTTAACAATAGAAGTCTTTTACTTCTATTGTTAACATGAAGTGAATTCTTGGGCCAAAATTCTTTAGGAATTTCTGTTGTTTGTGTGGCCTAGAATGAGTTATCTGGAGTTTCACTTGTATCTAATGTTATTAAGACTGATGGACTGTAGTTGGAAGGGGGAGTTAGCTTAACCCCAAACCCCTAAGGAGAGCTTCTTGATAACTTCGCTCCAATTTGGCAAATTGCTTAATCTCGTTGCTGGGCACTAATGGTGGACTCCGCTCTGCGTCGTCCTGGGACCCTCCTGAAAAATTACCCCAATTATTGGAGTTGGATTGAACACAGCGACAACGGAATCTATATGAAAGAACATTCTAGAGATTCTGATTGTTTATGAAGGCCTTAATGTACCCAAATCTAGTTTTTCAGAGATGAGGTAATTCTCTATTAGACCAACTGCAGTATCTTTAATCCTACTGACTAACATAAGAAACTCCTTCATAATAAAACTATTTTCGAAAATAAGAAAGTGAAGTGCTTCTTCTATTTTAACCTTCTTGATAGTAAACAAAAAATTAGCATAAGAGTTGCTAATTATTACAGAATATTAGAAAGTACAGAAAATATTTAAGCCAGTTGGGGCTTGAACGACGCTACGGATAAGTTCCAGAAACAAAAAAAAATCTAACAATGGAGACCAAGTTGTATACAAAATGACATCCTGGTACAGCTGTTTCACGCTAATATGGCGATCATCAGCCAGGAACAGTCATCAGTACACAACCAGGTTTCTTAAAAAAAAATCTCTTAACAGATTTTTACCATTTTTGAAGTTGATATTAAAACTATCAATCATTCAGAAGAGATAAAAATATCTACTAATGTTATATCTATTCATAGATCTCACTTACAGTTTTCATTTTCCAACAACGGAAAGGTTTATATATATATCTTACATTTATATATATATATATATAACAAAGATTATTTTCTATACATAAAAGAAAGATTACTTACGTTTTAGGAAAGAACACTTATCTCTTTGATACCTATTACCTAACTTTAAAGAGCCTACGATTTAACTTTCCTACAAATAAATTATAATTCAAATTTCTTTCTTAATAAAAAATAAAGCCTAAAATATATTTTACTTTAACACATAACATAAAATGTAACCTAAATTAGAGCGCATTGTGTTTAGACATTTCCTACAAATGTAATGTGCAATATTATACATATATTATTATGTTAGACTATATATTAATGTAGAAGCATTTAATATTTCTTACATTAATATATATAATATTTCATGCTTCTTATTATTGTTTTTAAACTATATAAAACTATATAAACTGCTTGAGTTGATATGTGTTATTACAATCTTGTTAATTGGATGGGCAAAACAAGGATGGACGAAAGAAGTTCTATTAAATCTTGCAGACATCAATTTAAAAAATTAATACTTATCTTAAAGTAAAAACATCAAAAGAATGAAAGACAACTCAATTTACTTTCCGGTTTTTTTTTGGTTAATTTTTGGTTGGTTTTTTTTTGATATTTTTGGTTATTTATTTTTTTCACTTTATTGAAACTTTCAGTAATCAAGGTTATTTTCTGAAGACTTGTATTCATGAGTCACTGAAATTGGTTTAGAATTTATTTAGAAAATTTTCTCTGTACAGACTTCAGAAAATATCCTCTTTACAATTGCTTAAATCTGATGTTTTTCAAATGACATTTTATTCCATCTGAAAGCCTATGAACCCATGTTACAGGTAAAACAAAATGACATTAGAACTTTGGATAAACTATAAAACAAAAAAATGCTCACATTTATTTACTTCTACGAGGTAAAGGGAAATCCTTACCACATAGTCTTAAGCAGTTTCTGCTGCATTAACGTTGTAGGTTGCTAGTGCTTAGATTTTATAAGCATTTACAAAGTTCCAGCAAACCATAATCCTTGGGTTTTGCTACAGTGAAAATCAGCTTATTTGGAAGCAGTGCAATTGTCAGCTATTTATAGGCTTCATAGGCTTATTATTGTATTTAGAAATAGTGGGGACTATTTAAGTAATGACCTTTAAGTAATTAATTGTTTTAATATTAACTAAGATAGTTAAAACTAGTCAGCAGCTCGAGCTTGCTGCCCACACGCATGCTTTTCTTATTTTGATATTTCGTATTTGCTTTTTCTTTATTTTTAACTTATTACTAATCAAATTTAACAGTCTGGATTTTTAAAATTACAATTGCTCTCTGCTTGAATTGTTCACTTTGTCTCTTAACTCAAAACTAAACTATACATGTTTCTCTAATGATTCTAGAACAATAGTTAAGATTTTGACTAGTGAAATAACTAGTTAAGACACCACAGGGCACACACTGGAGATTGTTTTATTTGAAATATACCTAATTCGTTTAGAATTTCTTATTTAATGAGAACGAAATATAAATCGGGAAATTTATCCGGGTTAGAATGGAAAATTCTGGGTTTTTCTTGAATTCAGTAAATGTTGTCAATTTTAATATAAACCAGTGAACTATACTTTGTTACTAAATGATTTGCAATTTGAATATAGAATAATTTATTGCACGTCAGCATTGAGTTCCATAGCAATTGATAGCAACCAACTGGCTGTAGAATCTTTTAACAATGCAGTCACCACGCTATTATGGAGACTAGAGTTCTATAGTTACTAAAGGTTTACTATATTGTTTTCCTTCTCGTGAAATTACAGTTATTTTTATATTACTATTTAAGTTAGTAAAAAAAAAAAAAAAAACCAAGGTGTTTTTTTCAAAGTAAATTATAAATTTTGAATAAAAGCAAATAATTGTTATCCTGGCCTGGAAAGAGGATGGATAGAATACAAGGACTTCTAGAAGATTGCACAGTTACAACAAAACAGGCATTTCATCACGAATCATCTTGCCAGTCTGTGAAAAACTACTAAGTACTATAGTTTGTAAATATTGATAAGCATATCCATGCAGTATCTATACATCTATGTTCTGTTTTTACTTTTTTGTTTAAAATTTGGAAATACTCATGAATAATATTTGCTATTTATATTTTATATATATACGAAATGAGTTTGACAATATATATATAGTTGAATATAAATTGTTTCTCATAATATCAAAATTTGGGAGGAATTTTGAAATAGCTTCATGAAATTGTATAGCTTCATTATAGCGTAGGTTGACTGTATGTGTGTGCGTGTGTTGTTGTTTTATTTCTTTTCAGAAAGATATATCTAAATACCGATTTGGGTTAGAAATATAATAATCTTCTCCTTTGTATTTATTTTTGTTCTAGCAATTACAAAATATAAAATTAAATTAAAAATAAAAATAGTTCAATTTTGTTGATGCTTCATCAAATTAATTGCTCTTGGTAAAGTAAATTTGGATATTTTATATCTAAATCGGAATTTGCCATTATCCGGAATTATAAAAACGCTTAAATTCACTTGATGATTTTAAATATGAAGGCTTTACTACACTAACGGCCAAAAGTTTTGATTACAACCTCTTCAGTGACTTGATTTCCATTCATCAATTCTAATAATATTTTGGTGAATTTTTCTTAGCCTATAAGAGAGAGAGAGAGAGAGAGAGAGAAAGAGAGAGAAAGAATAGGAGAGAAGGAGAGACGAAGATGATGATAAATTTGTAAACAATTGCAAAAAAAAAAATCTAAAATTTTTATGGCGAACTTTATTGACAGAAAATAAATTAAAATAATCAGGGTATTTGGAAATATGTTTGTTGCTTTCAGAGCTAAAATGCTTTTTTTTTTTTTTTTTTCGTATGTGACTGTTGCTTTCAAAAAGGTGCCGAAATATTCAAAGAAGCTCAAATACTTCGTATATTGAAGTTATATTAAATAATTCGTATATTCTACAGTCTTATCTCAAAAAATCTGAATTGTCTCTCTGCTCATCCTGGACTTAACCACTTCAAAAACTAAACCTAATGCAAGGTTCTCTCTCTCATTCTTTGAAAATGGTTTTTCAAGTTTTTAAAGTAAAGGCCCAAGAACGCGAGGCACACTAAAACTGAAGTGAAAATTTCATAATGGATTCTGGGAAATGCGTTGAATCCTCCCACATGATGTTTCAGAACTCTTTTACTGGATGAAACCACTAGGTTGTTGGGGTTGCAATCTTTACAAGGCCCCAGTCTACTGTATTTAAACAAAGAAAATTTAGAATGTTTTACACAATTGAGCATCTTGCAGAGGTCACGTACTTTTAAAGCTTGTTAAAGGCTATTCTTCCTTCCATTGGCTTTTGGCTTTCAACTGAACTCTTTGCATTTTAAACCTTCCAAGGAAAATGGAATTCGAAGATTAAAAAAAAAAAAAAAAGAAAGAAATTAAAGTTATGGCTAAGATTGAGTATTTGTAAAAGAAGATCCCGATTATTACATCATTTCTTTTCTGCCAATAAAGAATATTGATAGAGCTTGTGATGCCCCCTCATATTCATATACCATTTGCAGATTTACTTCCATATGATGAAGAGGTAGCCAACAGAACCTTTGGCTGTTGGTGTACAGGTAATTATTCTTTGATTAATCTTAGGAAATAAACTTTTGAACTCAGTAGCAGCATGAATTACAGAAGTTTCTGTTTCTGCCAATTAAAGCAATAAAAAAATGAACAAGCCGTTTGCACTTGCTGTAGTATTTACTTCCAGTGAGAAATCTTCTTTTGAATTTTGCTTAAGATATATATGTTCAGTAGATTTGAAAAGCATATTTTTTTTTGTGTGCTTAGATTGGAAAATTTTACGCTTTAATTTTTTCTCTGATATTTCTAAATGAACATAACAGTACTGAAAACAATATTTCTCATTGGGAGTCAGCCTTTATTGTCTTCTAAATATAGCTATATCGATGAAGCTTTTGTCATTAATATATTTGCTGCAACTTAATATTCTTAACTGCCGTTCATTTTCATAATTTCTTTCAAAATTTTGGTACTGCTAAAAATTGACAAGTATTTGCGTGTTTGCTATTTTATTTCTAGTGGGAATTCTAAATGGGAATGTCTTCTCTTCTAGATCTCTAAAAAAAAATATATTAGATAGATATGTTAGGTTTTAAAGGTTCATTATGAGACCCTCACTCCCATGCCGCCTTCTTTCTTTCTCTTTTATTTTGATTTTAAATAAACGTACTCGCCAAATGTTCTCCATGCTGACAACATGATCACATTCTTCCAGCGTGTCGCCAATCTGTGGTTGCCTTTTTTTTTATTATTTTTCCTTTAGTTAACTTCTTTCTTCTGTCCTTTCTTTTAATTTGAAAAAAAAAAATCCAATTTTTAGTTAAAAAAAAAAAAGTCTTTAAGACTGTTGAGGTCAGACTGGTTAACATATTCTTCTTCTCTTTTGTTCCATGCCCCTGCGCTGTTCACAATACTTGGCTCACCAACTTATAACCAACACCACCACCTTCGCCACCACCAACCACCACCACTACCACCACGGCATGGCTATGCTTTTTAATTGCACTGACTTAAAATTAAATAATTAAAAAAAAAAAAAAACTATAAAAAAAAAAAAATGTGTGTGTTTTTATTAACGTATACGTCTACATTCTGTCGAATATTCCATGCATGCTGCTATCAAACTATTAACTGTGTTGTGACCGACTCCATATACTAATGGCCCACCACGTGTCACCGTTGTGTTCCAACCACCCTGTGCGCACCGGGCTGTGGGGGGGCTTCTACACGCTAACCCCCCCATTTCGCACGCCTTCTACCCATGTGTTTATGAACATGCCGCTGTGCTGCTACATGTACCACCCACAACTATCAATCATAACCGAAAACTTTTTATATATATATAAAAAAAAAAAACATCTTTTTTTTTTTAAAAAAAAAAAAAATCAACCCAAATACCTTATTTTTTTTATCAAATCCACAACTTTTTTTCTGCACTGAAATTAATAAAGTACCCATGATCCAGTCCGCTACATCTATTGCTGCCGTAACATCTGGGTCTCTAATAAGTAATGCAACTAGTGTTCAGTATTATGATGAGAATGGACAGGTATTTTTTTTTCATGGTCAAATTATATAGTAAAGGGAGGGAAATTAGGAAGAAAAATATCATAGCATTTATTTCTTTTCTTTATTTTTCTTAATTTTACTCATTAAGATGGGAAGGGATAATATTTCACTATTTGTTTTTTTAGTTATCCTTTACTGTATGTTAATCCTCTTTAAATCCTTTACAATTCCTCGTCCCTCAATCTCGTTTCATTTCGAATCCCTTTATTTTTATTAGTTCTTAGTTTTTTGTTGTTTTTCTTTTATGCTAAAATTTTTTTAATAAGGCACTTAATTCTGAGTTATACAGGGCTTGCACCTCTTTTTAAAAAAATAAATTGCACTTATTTCAGGGGGAGTTCTTTTAGCTGCTTTATCTAAGCTAATTTGAGGTTCTTCTTACTTTTTTTATTTTTTCCAAAGATGTTTTCCTAATTCTGAATAAAAAAAAGGCAATTTCTTAAATTCAAAGTGAATGAAACGATTATATTTTCAAATTAAATCTTTGGAATCTGTTTCTTAAATTTTGTTTGTGCTTACAAATTATTCAGATTTCCAACTTAGAACATAGCAGACTAACTAACAATACTGTAGATCGACTCATCCTAATATCTGGAATTCAAAAATTCCTTATTTAAATGGAATATAAGAATAAAGTAATTTTAAATTTTCTGTACAGTGAACTATCAATCGGGCAGGTCCTTATTATCACAATTAGATCGAATAAAACTTCAGTATCATTAGTCAAAATCTCGAAGGTGGTGCCACTCTAGTGAGAGTGTCGAGAACTATTGCTCTGTTTGTTTTTAACATCTAAAACTTGTTTTCCATTTACGAAGTAGTTCTGGAACTAACCTTCCTAACTAACCTATCTATTTCACTAAAGAGATTCAAGATTCTTTTTTCCATACGCTACAACTAAATAAGTAAAGCTTTCACGAAGTATTTATCAATCTGTATTTGTGAGTCTGTGGCCTCCATGTTTTAGCCCACTCAATGAGAAATTGTTATTGCTGGTATCCTTCGTTATATACGACAACTAATATTAAGTTGTTGCAACTGCACACGTTTCCACTTAACGCGATTTCATAAAAAAAAATGGGGGTGGGGGCTATGTAGATGATTGCTTGAATCCACACAGTGTATCCCACAATCAATATCCAAATTGGAAAAGGACTTTAAAATTAAAGAAGCTCATGACTATTTCACTATTGAAGGAGTTTTTAACTAAGCAGTGTATGTGAATTTTTTAGGCACCGTGCAATTGCCATTACTACCATTAACGACTTTAATAGAAACAGAAGCCACACGTTTGTAGAGAGATTCATAATTTTTGGCTTTGGTGCAAAGACCTCTACAGGAGAAAATGCTGCTTCTCATCTCGTTTTTGATCATTTCTTTAAGAAAGCTGATAATCAACACTCCACAGACCCATGGCTGACTAGGAACAAGCAAAAACTACTGAATACCAGCCGATTCATCAGCAGAAATTAAGTACAATTTCAACGTCCTCTTTTAGTAAAGAATGAATTATTATACTCCTTCCTAAATTTAGAAAGTTATTTTTCTTTTTGGAATGGCATCCCAATTCATTCACTTTTCGCCGGAGTTTTCTGGGAACCAATCGACCGCGTAATGCGAAGGATACCTGAAATGAAAAATAAGCAACGAACACGATGAGCGTTTACCAGTAATCATCTCCGCTGACAATTATGTAATTAATTATGTTCCCTACAGAAAACACCACCAGTTGTTTAATACCAAAGTACCATTAATAGATAAGTTGAGTATGATGCAGATTCGCAAATCCTTTTTAGGACCTTTGGAGTAAGACTTTAGAGTTATCTAATGTCAAGATGCCTTTTCTGTGGTTATCTACAAAAACAATCATTTTCCTCTGAAATTGAGTGACTGAAAAACTGAATGGCCCTGTCTGTTAATATTATCTGTCTCATTTTATTTTGTCTACGTAATTATATACAGACTAGCTGCCTTCGAGTATTGAGCATAAAATATTAAAATTTATGTAAGTTAACATCGACAAAAATATTATCTCTAGAAAATAAATGTATTTTGAAATTTAACTGAAGAGAGTTCTTTTTGTCTTTCTTCTGTTAGTCTATCATAACAAAATGACGGCCGGACATAGCTGAAAAAATCAAGCCTATTATCTGCTATACGACCGACATGCTTAAACCTGAGTTGGAATCCGTGAGCTGGCTTGAATGTTTCTCTTTCTCTCATTCAGTTTCGTTTCTTTTCACATATACAATGAATACTAACTCCCAAGTATTTTGCTGGCAATAAATTATTTGGTCAAAATAGTCTACAATTTCCGTCCCTTAAAGTAGGCGAATAGCACGATGTCATGGGCGAAAATTAAACATAATAAAATTGTGCCTTTTTAGTTCCAAGTACAGGAAATAAATTTATTAAGAAATCTGAAAAAAAAAGCACAAGCTATAATGAAATCCTTATTAAAAACAACAGAAACACATTCCAATATTAAAATTTTTATTTTTGTTTGATTTTTTTTTCCTCTTATTGTTTTGCATTCAAAAAAAATCGGGACAATTCTTTTTTTAACCCTTAAAATTCAAAAAAAGAAGACAATTCTGCAATTAAGAGTTAAAAATATTTTTTTTTTCTATGTATAACTTAATGCTCCAAAAATTCTCTTTAAAATTATATGAGTAGGATTATTGTCAAATATTATTTTATATATAATATATATTTCATTTACTGCTTTTAAGTTACACTCTATGCTCTTACGTTTTCTTAATAAGCATTCTTATCCAAATTATTTCCTTTTCTTTGGATAAGATTTTATTTATTGGAGATTTATTAGCTATAATATTATTACTGTATAGTGATATTCTGCTTATATTTAGGGAATTATTTGGTTTGCATGGACTACCATTAGTGTATTTTCATCGATTTCATATTAAATTAAGCTGCTTCTCTTGTTCATCAGTCTCTCTCTGCTGTGTTTTCTGTACAAGGGGTGGATGGGGACTACCTTTAATTTTATTTTACGCTTATAAACCGCAAGTCTTTTTCCTTATTTTTATTCTTTTTCCTGTAATTTTGCCATGTAGGCTGTTATTTTTTATTTTTATGATGATGAGATAATATATGACCTGTATTACTATTATTATTATTATTGTGTATGATTGTTTATGTATCTGTGTTTAAGATCTTGATATAGTAATATATATATATTATAAAATATTTACATACATATTATAAATTAAGAAAACATTCATGAATTATTAACTTAAAAATTCATACTAAAATTGCAGGCGTCCATTTCCCTGAACTTGGCCAAAGTAAGTATTGAACATCTTTCACTTATAAGCAAAGTAAATGTGTTAAAAAAAAATCACTTAGTGTAACTGTATTGTAAGTCGTGTACATAAATATATCAATAAACCACGGAACATTAGCTTATCCAGTCAAAAATACATGCTTCAGTATAAGGCAGGCAGTATAGTTTTACAGTATATTGCAGTTCTAAGTTATGTACGTATCTAGGTCGCTTGGTGGGAAGTTAATAGTTTTAAACTGTGTATGTTTTATATTTTCCATTAATTTATTTCCCCTTAAATTCGAGGAAGCAGCTTTATCTGACTTAGTACGGTGCAAGCTCTGTAATGCCTTTGTGTTTTTATTACATGCTTAACCTAAAGAAGCAATTTAGTAAACCCTTAACCTGTTTCAAATGCCAATTGCAGATTATGAACTGAAGAATTTCAAAACAGCCTTAGCCGCCTTAACATGTTATTCAATCCGTTTAATTGCTTCTTTGGCAATATTGTTGTTCAATGTTCCTTAGCCTTTTAAGTTGCCACCTTCTAACCTTATGTTTTTTTCCCATATTCTGTTTTGTACATTTGTAAGTTTCTTTTTTTCCTTTCTGACAAGTAAGCAGAAGATATTCATTCAGATACAGTTACTATTCTAAAAACGGATGAATTTTTGTTCCCTATTTATAATAAAAAACACAAAAATTGTAATAAGAAACTGGATATATTACTATGATCAGTTGTACAAAAAACAAAAAATATTTTGATTAATTTTTAAAAAAAAATTCTTAAAAAACATAATATTAAGAAAATAGTGCACTGTACAGCTTATTTTACAGTATAATGTAGTTACATAATGTTACCTTTTCTGTCTATTTTACTATTAAAAATTTATTTGATGTTTGTAAGAAATTGTCTGTAACTAACTTTGTATCTGAAGCTTTTATCTTTCTGTGTACTTTGAGTGTTTTGATATAGTTTTTAAATTTTAATAAGTTTTATTATTAGTAGTAATAGTGTGTTAGTATCATTAATTTAAAATTATAACTTTTAACTGTTAAATCTTTTACCTTTTTTTCTTGTTTAAAATTTTGTAAAACTTCAGTATTTTATTAAATTTTAATAATATTTTTATAAATTGAAACTTCTTTATTTTAAAGCCGGATCTTCCAATGATCTGTGATAATTTTTCGAAATAATTTTCCTTTTATTATTTTAGTTGCTGGACACCCTCCAGGTGTGCCGAGATTTTAAGTTTGGTCAATGTAAAAGGCCCCAATGCCGCTACGTTCATCTGATTGAGGGTAACTATTTTTTCTTTTTTTTACATATTCAAACAATGTAAGCTATGCTGAATTTATGTTTTGCATTATATACTTTGATTTCTCAGTAATTTGTCTACGAACGGAAAACACTCTGTTCAGTTCCGGGTAGGGGTAGGCTAGAGACTTTTGCTGCATTGTTTTTCCTCCAGACGTGTCCCATGATTCATTTAATAAAAGAAGGCCTGTTTTTCTCTGGTGTCGGTTAAAGGCGGGTGAGCATCGAAGTGGCCATTCATACCTTCCTAGCTCAGATTACCTTTTAATATTTCATATAGTTATTGTGGAAAGAAGTAAGAAAAATAATCAATCATAACTGAAAGCCTGGTATCAACAAAGCCGTGATTTATAGTTTATGCATCTATTCTATTCATTCAGAACATTATTATGAAACAAATTCATACGGACTTCGAAATAAAAAGATCTGGCAATGATTTTTAGCAAATACTTGAAAAATATGAAAGCAAATACCAAAAATTAAATAATTAATTAAAATAATTCAAAACTCGAGTCGAATGCAAATATTATGTAGATCTAACACTTTAAGCAATTAATATTTGGACCACTATTTAATATATGTAGTGCCGCCAAAAGTCTCTTAAACTATAATCATTATGTATGAATAGTACAGACTTAGTTTTCACGAAACATGATTTGGAAAGATCTATAGAACTCGATTTCACAACACGAAAAGAAATATTTTTTGTTGTTGTTGTTGTTTTTTTTTTTTCCTGTTTTCCAGATGTTTCCATCATTTGGTTCTGGTACTTCAGATAAACCATACGACATGTTTGATATATATTGTGAAAGACTGTATATCGTATGGTATTTATTTAATATTTGAATTTGCAACATATTGTAAATTCGTGTTTTAAACACAACAGAAACATTTTCAAATAACTGTAATAAAAAGTTCAGTAATAATAAAAATAAACACAGATAAGTAAACTAATTAAAAAATAGTTGGAGCGACATTTGTTATCATTTGTCCCACATGTCAAAGAATGCATAGCAAAAGGAATGAGTAGAGAGATGGCCCTGGACAGCATTGCCCAAAGGCTGGCAAATGAGCAGCAATTGAAGAAAATTTTAAATAATTAAAAAAAACTTAGACTAATTTTGTAGACTATTAAAAAATATTAAATATTGTGACAGAAAACGTTGCGTTTCGTTAGCCTTCATCAGTTTAAATTGAACAAAAGAAACGTAACAAAAATTTTGAATTTGAACAAGTTTCATTTCGAATTAAGGAATCTAAAGACAGAAGTTGGTGATTAAATTGCATCTCGAACTCGACTCTTAATCTATTTTTCTGCAGTTGTGGAGTATTTTTTTAAACATTTGTCACACACACACTATTGTTATTCTCCAGTGAGGGAAACCATAAGATACCAGAATGAAGAAAATATGATCTACAGATGATAATGTAATTGAATAGGAAGAGCAGTGGAACCTCCATGACTATAATCAACTGATGATCGCCTAATTAGCGTGAAACAGGCTTGTCTTGAGGTGTCAGATGAACATTGGTCTCAAATTTTAAGATGATAAGGTATTAGAGGACTTTCAAACCAGTTATATGTCAGTTAGAGTTATTATGAGTTATGTAAAAAATATTAAAAATATATTTATAATTGTCGGGATACTCTAGACGCGAGGAAGCACATGGTACTTACGGCGATTAGAAGAAAACCTAATATTTTAACTTCTGTAGTTTCAAAAGCAATAATTGGGTCCCCAAATAATAAAAAAAAATCAAAAATTGGACATCAAAAGTTAAAAAAAAAGAGATATGATTTGGCCAATCAGCAAATGACTTCCTGAAAACAAAAGATTTTGAAAAAAAGGATTAAAATTTTAAAATAATAGTTATTGTAATTATTCTATCATAATGTAAATTACATGGAATAAAATAAAAAAATAATGAAAATTAGAAAATTGCAGACATATATCGATTTTACAGACTTCAAAATTGACTGCAATATCCTTCTTTAGCGCCAACGTTATGTAGTAGATTTCTAGGTAAAAAAAAATGGGTTCATTCCGCAACTAACATATCTATGAGCTGGAAGAGCTGAATTTCCTCTGGTCATTTCACCTCTAGATCCTAGTACACACCAGCTATAATCAGCTAGTTAGATGGCTGCTAAGATTTAGTACACATTAATACATATTCTGACATTTTTATGTTCTTTAAAAGTGTTATTTCGTATATTTGATATACTGGAGTTTCTTAACGAAGGGCAAAAGGCCGAGTGTTGGAATCGTTTTCCGATGTCAAATCCGTTCAGCTGATAATTGAAGAAGCCTTACATTATATAATATAATAAACAGTATGTAAATTAAATAGGGTTGTTTTTTTTACACCAAAACACTGATTAACTGATCAACATTAGAAACGACAATTGAGAAAGAGTTCAGCTTTCAGATTTTGATACGACAATACAAGGGAACAACTGGAATAAGACATGAAATTGAGATTGAATTTAAGTACGAATTAAGTAATGGAGAAAAGAGTTGAATACTGTTAAAACATTGCACAAAAAATAAAATAATAATCAGCTAGTTAGATGGCTGCTAAGATTTAGTACACATTAATACATATTCTGACATTTTTATGTTCTTTAAAAGTGTTATTTCGTATATTTGAATTGAAGGAATCCAAAACTTTCTGCCAGACTGATTATTTATGGACATCTTATATCAAATATATGCATACTAGAACTATTTTTGCAGAGGTTTTCATATGAATATCTTCTATATTTAAAATAATGATTTTTAGGTGGATCGAAATTCTTCAGCAACCATTCAGGAAATAAAAATCTACAGAATTCTATACTTGGTGAAAACTAATAACAACAATTCTTTGAAAAAATAGAAAACAAATAATATTAAATACTTTAAAAACGGCTACAGTTATTCACTTCAAAAAAACTAGAGGATAAAACCCTAAATACACATACATACAAATATACATACGTACATAGATACGTACATACATACATAGATGCATACATACATATGCACATGCATACATACATACATACATACAATACATACATACATACATACATTTGCACATACATACATATGCACATACATACAATACATACATTTGCACATACATACTATTTCAGTGAAAGCAGCATTAAGTCATTTGAAATTCTTGTTAGTTTAGATCAATGCTTCTCAAGCTTTTTCGCCTCAGGGCCCATTTATTTAGTTGCTAAAATTCCGCGATAAAGGAATTTTTCCACTGTGAATAAATAAAATTCATAGGAAAAAAATTCAGAATGATTTACAGATAAATAAACGGTTTCTTTTCAACATTTCAAAATATTCTGAATCTTTTTTTAAGCTGACTTGAATATGAAATAATGCTTAAGGAACCTTTTTTTGTTAGAACGATACAGAAGTTAATTAAAATTTCTATTTACCTGCTATTGAATGTCTAGAAATTAGTCTAGATTAGAGCAATTGGCTAAAAAATTTTAACAGAGGAAAACACAGAATTTCCTTGCGGAACACCGATTGAGAAGCTCTGGTTTAGCTGAACAATATCGTCACGAGAGAAAGAAAAAGATACGACTTATTTTTCTTCTCTTGTGTGTAATTTAGAAATAATTGATACACAAACATTATAAATATGGTCCTTGAAAATGATGACAAACAGAAAAGAAAAATTAAAGAAACTTTGTTCCTTAATAATAAACTGAAAATCAGAAAAGAGAATCATCTACAAAATTAAAAAGTTCAAAAATAACAGTTTCCTTTGATAAATTTAAAAATGAATTACTTTGTGATTATAAAATGTGTAAAATAATTCACAGCCATTTTAGTAAAATTGGCGCGTCTTGATCTTGGTCAGAAAGTTGGCTGCGATCAACAGCTGAAATGATCAGAAGGCCAATCCGAAGCTCGCCCGCCTACTTTTTCTCTGTTAATTTTCAGTTGTAATAAGTCTATGTGGTGATTTTTATTTAATATCTAGTTTAATAAAGGGAACAGAAAAAGAAACCGCTAATGCGAGAGCTGCATTTTTTTTTTCTTTACATAACGAAAAGTTTAACAGATGTAGGATCCGTTGTCTATTTTACTGTTATTTGTCACAAGTTAAAATATTTTTTGAGAAGTAAAAAAAAATTACTAAAAAAAGTTAATGTTGAGGTATTAATTACTGTAGCAATGAAGCAATCAACAGTACTGATTTTCATTTTCTTTTACAGACTACGTTGAAGTGAATGATGGAAAGGTGACTGTATGCCGTGACGCAGCCAAGGGCAAGTGTACGCGTCCATTGTGTAAATATTACCATATCCCAGTGTTACCGGCATGTGTCAATGCCGTGCACTGAGCAACTTATAAGAAAAAAAAAGGGAACCAAAAAAATATATTTAAAAAAAACTGTCGTAAAACAAGATGGATGACACTTGTCTACTTCCAAGGGGTTGTGGGGGTGCCCTTGTTTAATTTTTCGTCTGGATTGATGACAAGCTATTGGAAACTCAAAATTTACATATATATATATATACATCTATATTTACTATATAGTTATATTTTTAATTTTTCTTTTAATAAGAATACCCTCCAAAAATAGTGAAATCAAAGTGTTTTTTGAATATTCTTAATGAAATGTGTTATGTATATATAATATAATCGACTTTGTTACTAATTGTATCTAAGTTTTTAAATGTGTTTTTAAAAAATCCAATCTGTTAAGTTCTTTTTAAAAGGTTAATTTTTAAAATCTATAATGAATTTGATAAATGCCTTGTTTTAAGAAAAAAAAAAGTTATATAAAGATTTCTTAGTTGTGCTGGTGAACAGTGACAATGTTACGAAACAAAATGTTAACAGCAAATTATTTTCTTTATTATTATGATTATTATTATTATTATTATTATTGGGTTTTTAAAAAATTTATTAGCTTTTCCCTTAACAGAAGTTTTTTATATGAATTATGAATTTGTTAATTAAAAATTTGCATAATTTTAGGCGTTCTAAAAAGTATAGTTAAAAATTGAAAGGAATTGTAAATTTAGATTATTTCCCTTTCGTTAGTGTAAGTTAAAAAATAATAGTAGTAGCCCCACATTTGAACCTTTCCCTATAGAAAGGAATATGAACGTTACAGAAAGTGATATTTAAAAAAAAAAAAAAAATGGTTAATTGTTTGATCTAGTCACATGAGACTGGTGGCATACTATACACAGCATGGAGAAGGGGAAAAAATTTTATTGAAATAAATAGCTTAGAAAAAAAATTCCATTAACAGAAATCTAGATAATTATATAATACAACTATTAATCAATTAAAGTCTGTGATGACCCTTGAATGATGCCAAAACAATCTGACCCTATTTAAGATTTTAACCTCTCCACAATATAACAAATGTTCCTGTTTACTTATAACCAATTCAATCAAACCTGTCGATATTATAAACTCTTTTTTTTATGCATTTACTGTGCAAATGAAAAAGTTATATAGAAAAGTTAATGACCCACAGTTTTTTTTTTTTTTTATATATATATAATAACAATACTTATTATCCCCAAATGGATACAGGTTGTAGCTTTAGTCTTATCTATAATATATATAACATTTCTCTATGTGAGTCTTTTATTTTCTTTCATTTGATTTTTTTTTCTTTTCTTTTTCATTGTTTGTTTGTTTTATTTTTTTATCTGTAACATAAAGTACGATAGAGCAGTCCTCCCATTGAAATAGCTAAATAAAATATATAAACATATATATATATATAAATAAAAATAGTATAAAAACACAAAAAAAGCATTAAATTAAAAAATAATAATAATAATACCTAACTGTCCATGTGTGTTCAATGAAAGAGGCACTTTCAATGCATACGTTGTCTTGTAACAAGGATGCAGGTACGAAGGATGGGCTTAATACAAACCCTTCCCCTCAAAAGATTAATCCTTCGACTGATTCCCCCTTAACCCCCTGGAAAACCTAGGGGGACTGAAAAACAAAATTAAGTGATATTAAGTAAATATAGATAGATGAATTTAATTTTTCTTTGATTGTTAATTTACCAAGAAGGCAGAAATGAACAGGAAAAGAAAAGAAAATGTTTTCATTACAATATTTCGTTCTTCATTGTTCAGTTCGTAATTTTCCCTGGTCACAAGACAAGTCAAGACATTCAAGTAAAGAGTTTTTGTACATACTGCAAACTTAGGATGTAGCAAGGCCTAAGCTTAAGGCTTTGAAGAATGGATTTAGAAAGAATGGGACGTTTCTAGAGTCGGAAGGTTAAAAAAAAATATGTATAAATAATAATTAAAAAAAATATTAGGTAAATCTATATATTTAATTCAGATCTACTGTTATATTGTTATTGTTACCATTTGCGCTCTTCTATTTATTGGTGAGTGATTACATAATTCTCCTCCATTTTCGTTTGGAAGGGGTCGTCCGCCTGACTCATGGTGCCACCTTGCGTCCGTCATCCGAACTTTGGTGTGGGACCACAGTGGCACTGTGACTGTTGCCTTGTGATGCCAACAGGGATGCAGTTGTCGCCATTCGCGGGGAGGACGGCTGTGTATAGCGACTGTTACCGAATTTTAAATTCCATCAGTGAGAGAAGATTAAATAATTATCGTCTCTTCAGATTGTACTAAGTATATATAAAATATTTTATAACTCATTTTATATAAGTTCTAAATCTTTTCTATTGAAAATATGTGGATTTCAGTTTTACTTCAATTTTATTACTTTTATTTTTTCGATTTGGTTTTAATTCTTTAACTGCCGTAGATTTTCGAAATGGTCACATTGGCCTTGAAGAAGAAGGGTAGAGATATAATAAGGCAATTTAAATTCCAATAAAAATAGAACAATATGGGAAATTTATTAACGCAAGCCACAGGTAAAGCAATTAAGAAAACAAAAAAAAAAAGTTCCAATTCTTTTATTTTGTTTTTTGTTAGTTCGTTTGTTTGGTTTTTTTTTTAAGCTTTTCTCCAGGCTAAAGTTTTTAACACTTGCCTATAGAGACAAGCAGCTGCCGTCATTATTAATGCTTAGATCGCATAGACCGCCTGAGTCTGATGAACATTGTGAGAACTTAATAGAGAATTAACATTAATCAGTCGCATGTTTGCACAGATCTTTAGGCTGAGGTGGGGAAAAAATGAACAAGCTATATACCAATTTAACTATGTATTTATCTATTTTTATTTCTTATAAAAGCCTTCTAATTTAAATCCTATCTATTTGCCTCCTTTTCTCCTTCGAATATAGGAGATTTTGACATATCAAAGTACAGACCCTCCCATTCAAATTAAGAACTAACTTAATTATAATTTTTTTTTTATCAATTCTTTTTATGGCTTTTACTATTTTTTTATTTTTGTTATTTGAATGGCAACTCAACTTTTCTACTTAAAATAGGGCTTCTCATTTTTATGTCCCATAATAGTTCCATTGGATCCCCATCTGTTTCCTTCGGATCTGTGATTGATTTGTAGCGAATATCTACGGCTTGATGCGCAGTCCTCCTTATCATAGAGCTTACGGGTCCAAACTTGTTACCGATACTGAAATAAAGCAAAGACGTCGTAGAATCAGTTATAATAATAAATATTAATTAATTAATTAACTCTAATTAATTAACTCTACTACTACTGCTGCTGCTTTCTCCAGTCAGAGCAGAATCAGATAAATTTCTCTTTGCACACATAATACTTTACGCAAGAAGAACTTGGAATCGTTCCACTTCAACCTGAAAGGTTAGAGCGGAATTAAATCCACACAAATTAAATATAAAATTAATTAAAAAAAATGTAGTTGAGTTATCCTCCTCCTCAATACCAGAGCAACACAATCACAATACTTAACACATACACACATGGAGTTTAAAAAAAATACTACTAATCATAAATAATAATAACATTTTAATTCAATAAAAAAACTGGTAGATATATAGGCCTATAAATAGGAAATTAACCATTACTAGTATATGCAAATTTTCTCATATTATAACCATTTATAGATACTTATAGTTAACTATTAACCGCACAACATCCAATAATCCTTTCCATAATAGTTTTAAGATTTTTTTTATTATTATCCATTTATCCATTTAATGTGTATTTTGTTTGGAAGATTTCTTTTACAAATTTTTTCTTTTGTTTTATTGTATCAACTCCTGACAAGCATGGACCTTTTTGCAGTATATGCAAAATAAGTAGAACTTAGGCATTCATAACCTACTTACTATGTATGTTATTTTAGCTTTTACATGTCATTATTTGTATTTTTCTTTTTATTTAATTTACTAGCTTTCCTGAGCATTCAACATCGCTATAGCTTAAAGATTAAAGGCTTAAACTATACAGTAACATGCACTTTAAACTTTAGAATTCTTTCCTTAGACAATTCACATAAAAACAAATGTTTTAGCACAATATTGAATTGAGTCTGTCTTGCTCGCGCTAGAATCATCCGATTTTCAACAAATCGTTTGTCTTTGGTTTGCTTTCCTATGATTTTTAGTTATTGTGTGTAGTTCTCTTGTAGATATCACCAGTACTCAAACCAAAAATCAGAGAAATAAACTAGTAAATTAAATATAACAATCAATTTCAATATATGCAGTTCAGTATCAATAGTCTCACCCATGCTACCATTTGTGGAACTCGAATCTTTATTCAACAGTCACATAGAAATAAAAATACGGAAAAAAAAGATAATATAAAAATCAATTGTTGTAGGATTTAAACTTATTGTAGACCAGAATCTTCGAGTTTCACATTTCGTAACATTATTGTATTGTTTTTAGTATACAACGTCGTGTGCTTAATTTGTTTCTTTTCAAATCCTGAGTTTTATTTTCAGTTTTTCAGCTTTTGTAGTCATGTTAGAAGTAGTTTACAACATTGAGTTTTAGATAAGGGAAACGTTATAATTTAAGTATTTTATTATCTCCAATAACAGCACCCGTTGGCAGAGGGAAATACAATGATCTTTGTATGTAACCGCACCCTATCCCCTATACCGCAGTATGGACAGTCCCTAGTTCCGGTAAAACCGGATATGGGGGAACCCATTTTTGTGGTAAAGGTAGAAGCTTTTTGCATGATGAGATCTTCGTATATCAAAATAAAAAATAACCAAAAAAAATTAGATTTCATTGCCCCCCCCCCTAAAAAGCATTTCCATACTTAGACTGTATTTAGGAAAAAAAAAAAAACTTATTCAAAATAAATCTGATTCTCAGCTGTTTAGACTTGCTTATGCTTTTCAATGGATTCAAAATCGAAACTGTAATATACTACCCTTTTCACTTCATTAAAAATTCGTAAAACAGTATTTTGAATTTAGAAAAAAAAACAATAAAAATTAAACTAAAAGTGTCAGAAATTCGAAACTAATCATTTAATAAAGTTTGATTGAAAATTTCAAGTAAGGAATGTTATTTTCTCTCCCGAAATTCAGGTAAAATTTTGGTCTGACCTCGCCCCCCCCCCCACTATATTCTGTTATCTGTTAGACGAGAATATGCGTTACGATTTTTTTTTTATTTTTTAATTTTCTTCCAATTTTCAGTATCTCACTTCCGGTGAAACAGGAAGTGATAATGGTGCCATCATCTATGGCAGTGCCTTCTAGAGAGAGCTGTGGGAGTTAATTGATTTTGTATAAATTTGAAATAATTAAAAACAAGTAATTTATACATTTCCCAGTTTTTTAAATACTGTTTGTTTGTTCTATTGAATCTTTTAACAATAGCTCCCCCTCTTATTTCAGATCATGGTTGGTATGGCGCCTATTTCGGTTTGGTTTTTATTTTAACCTTTTATTTTTTGTTTATTATGATAACACTAAGGAAAGCAGGATGAAAAAAGATTTATAATTTGTAAGGATCAATTTATTTATATTTCAGTGTTAAGTGTTTGATGACACCCCAATGATCACTATTAAACAATATTCATCATGGTTAACTGTGAAACCTTAGCAATTTGCTATGTAACATGTATATTAATGAGGCCGATAGGGAACTGTGGTTGTTATACATTTTAAACAGAGAAAACTCGTTTATTTTTGGTCTCTCCTGTATTTTTTTTTAATTTTCTTGTAATCATTATTTTCCTAGTCTTATTGGTGCATTACAAAGCTGTGATTTTTACGAGTTGCCCCTTTTATGAAGATGAAATGTGTACATAAGGTAACTGAAAGAAATGAAAAACTAAATGTATGAAGTTTTATAATTGAACTTGTATAGTATATACGGATCGGTTAGATCTCTTTATAAAGTACATGTAGGTGTGTCTGTAAAAGATCCTCTTTCCCCTACCTTTTGCATTTCTAATGGGATTTGGAGTTATCGAAGAGTGTAATCAATCAAAATTTTTAGTATTATTCTTTGTATTTTAACACGTTGTTGACTTTACTTTTTTATTCAATGATTGTTGAAAATTCCGATAAATACGGAATTATAATTTTTTTACCAATAACCTTTTTTAGCTGTATTTTGAAGGTTTCCACTTATATATAAATATATATATATATATATTTATTTATATTTATATATATGTATATGTATCATTTCTTTTTTTGCAAAGGAAACACAAACTAAGACCAGAGAAGTTAGTCAAAAGTAGGGGAAAGAGTGACAGTCATTTTTAAGTCCTCGAGAAACGGTAAAAAATGTAATTTTTTTATTAATTATGACCCTAACCTGTTTCCACGGGGCAGATGTTTAGAAATGTTTATTTTTTTCTTTTTTATAAATATATATATATACATATAATATCTTTCTTACATTTTTATCTATTTGTTATAGTGAGCTGTTTGAAGTGTATTTCTCATTTTATTTTCTATAGAAGTAATGGGAACGATGTGACTGAAGGATTAGAAAAAAAAAGGGAAAAAAAAAAAAAACAAAAAAAAAAATAACTTTGTTGTTTGTTATCATGTAATTATTTGTCAATTATCATTATTCTTATTATTATTATTCACATAAGTCATTGAAGGGTCAGCCTATTTTTTTTATTTTGCCAGTGAATGTTAACATTTTGTCAATTCCATAGATTATTGTTCAATGAACAGTATTGGTTGATTGAAATCCCTGACATGCAAATCCAGCTAAAGTTAAATTCGTGTCGAATAAAGCAATGAATGAAGTAACGAGGAAAAAATCATTACTTTTCAATGTGTGGGATTAAGTAAACTTAATGTCTACTGTTGTATTATCGAAAAATGAATGAGATTTATATATTCAATATTTGGCAATGAATAGGGAAACAGCTTAAGCAAAAGCCTTCCTAAGACAGATATAAATTGATCAAAGAAAAGGGAAACACTGCAGATCAGGGGTTTCAGCAACTAAGCTAAATATGCCCAGTCAACCCTCCTAGACGCAAAAAGAAAATCAACATTAATAACACTCCGCCTACATGGCTGACCCTTACCATTGCTTAACAACAGTTTCCCCCTGCCACAGCTGATAAAAACATTCATCCTGTATAATTTTTTTATTTTATTTTTGTAAACTACCCTTGCACCGTATTTCAAGATTTTTTCTTAAAAAACTTCTAGGAACAAACTGTAAAAAAAAATATAATAACATTCTGATATAAATCATTTTCACATGTTACTGGATTTCTGAATATAATGTCATATGATTACATTGTTAAAATATTTTTTCATTGTAACCTATGAGTGATTCTTACGTAAAAAACTTTTTCCTGAACGTTTTTGGTTATTTTTGTTTGTTTTTATCCATTGTTTTCTTTTTTTCTGATTATTAGATTATTGAAAACTGTATCAGTACATGGACTCTTGACTATATTTATTGGTATATCATAGTTCACTATTTTTGAATGTGTAAGTCTGATAAAAAAAAATAACAATGATATTGTTAAAAGTGACTGACAGGAGACCAGTGATGTTTTTCTAAGGAAAAAAAAAAAAAGCAAAATTTACTGGTCGTCAATGGCATAACTTCATATTTCATCAATCATTTTGTGATATTTTAATACTGGTTGTTATTTAATTGGTAGCCCACTCCTCTTAACCATCTCTACACTCTTTTACCTATCTCTTTACATAAACTCCGGAAAATAGGTTTCTGTTGTTGTTGGTATTTAAACGAAAAGACAACCCCCCCCCCCCAAAAAAAAAAGGTAAAATATAAGGAGATAATTATTTAATTGGTATTACTCATTTCCACAATGACTTTTTTTTTCCCCATCCCCAAGTCTTTTAACACAAGCCTCAAACCCCCATATTCTTCCCTCGTCCAGTTAACTACTGTTAAAATCTTGCCGGACATGTTTCAAGTTTTATTTTCTTCCGCTGGAAATATTACATTATATATATATATATAAATAATATCTTATTTTTCCCAAGTTCTTATAACGTTAAGGGGCATTTAATGTCCCGACTTTCAAGATATTTTGAAAGATTTTTTATTTAAATAAAAAAAATGAAAAAATTGCTCAAAATCAATTTATTTTGAGTAGATTCTCTTTATAAAGAGAAAAATTATTAAAAAAAAAATGATAAAAAAAAGATTTTCCTGTATGACAGTTGCTTAGGTAAGAGAAGCTGTTTCTTCTCTTACTACTGAAAGAAGTCAATGGATGTTTTCTCTTTATTAGATGCTGGGTTTGAGACTTGACATGACATGTCATGAACCCAGACGTCTTGTTATTTCGCGCGCTTTTTCAATGTTCCATTGCAGGCGGATAATTGCTGTAACAATGCTTATAAATCCTGCACTAAAATATCTTGAAAGAAAACTAGTAATCGTTGATAATGCGAATTAAAAGTTTACTCGTAGATAGTTCTAGAAGCTGCAAGAGAAACACGCCATGTGCTGCGGCCATTTCTGACTCGGTGAGGGGAGGGGAGATGACTTGAAGGGACGGATATTGTAATGTTTACGAGGATATGGGGGATAATGAATAGAATTAGGTAGTTTAAACAGGTTGGGTAGGGGTAATTTCCCCCATCTCCTCCCCCAAATCCCTTTCCTTTCTCCATTCATATATATATATATATAAGAAGAAAAAAACCCCAGAATTTTTCCCAGTAGTTCAGTAACACACTAATCTCAACACCTTTAGGCCTTTTAAAACATTGTAAAATTAAAAGGCATAAATAAAATATGTACCCATGACAACACAGCGTAGAAACCTGCACCCATTCGATATCAATTCCCTTTAAATGAAGAGACAATTTATTCTTCAGTTGCTTTTTTTAAAACTTTAGTTGTACAGTGTCTATTATAGTAGCTGTGTATACAGTGAAGTTTTCTATATTAATCTTGTGCCAATATTTTTAATTGACACCTAATATTACATTCAGGATGCAATTTATTAATAATTATTCATTGTGATGATATTTAGACAGAAGACGTGACACAATACCACATTCACAACGCAAACACACTTACACAAACACGAAACTGTATATATAAATATATATACATATATATCTCACACGTATCTGTATTTAGTATTTACAAATACTAAATATCTTTAATATAACGCATGTATGTATGTAAACAGACATATATGTGTATCCTCTCTTTCAATTTAAATGTGGTCACAACGTTAAATGTAATGGTTATGTTCCCTTATGAAGAGCAACTTGTCTAAAAGTTCGTAATTATATTTATATATATATATAATATCTATATTCCCACATTTTTGGTGCTCACTATTATAAACATGTTAAAAAAGTTCCAAACAGGGCTTTTACAAGTCAAATCTGTTCATTTAAGAATAATTATTGTGTAACATAGTTTTAATATTATGTTGGATATTGACTTGTTTTATGAGACTGAATTTTTTTAAGAGAATGAAAACACTGCACTTAGAGGGTAGTTAAGATAAAAACAAAACAAAAAACAAGGATAAAAACCCAATCAAATGTTTGTGATGTTCGCCTATCCTTTGTAGCCTATGACTGGATATTTATAGGTAGAGAATATTATTATCATTATTAATAATAAATTTGTATAATTATTTAATTAAGGTGGTGATGAAGAGGAACTGATATATAAAAAAAAACCTAATGCAATCAAGTTAATAAATATGGTACATACAAATAGTAGGTTAGTTGAAAGAAGAATATATAATATATTTAAAAATCCTAAATCTGAGATCTTATTTAGCATTAGATCATCTTAGAATAGATAGTTTAGTCCAATAATATCCTTGATGTTCTTTCCTCTTGTGATTCATTCACAAAGATCAAGATCCCTTTCATATCGTTTTTTGTATATGTAAAAAAAATAAAAATAAAACAATAAAAAAAAACTAACAAGAAATAAAAAAAAAAGAAAAAAAATATTGATTATATAGTGAAAAAAATTATCTTTTCTGTGTAAGCCGTGGTTATTCTAGTACCACCACGCTGGTTGAAATTGTATAACATTCCATTCTAGATTTATTAACTGACAGCAAATAAGAATGGATTTCGTTTATTACACAACAGGAGAGATTTTAAAATTTCTTAAAAGTACTAGGCTGGCAAATAGAGGTCCCAGAACCACCAAAGAAAAGAAAATCACACCATTTGATCTGAGGAATGACCGCAAACTGATCAAAACACAACAATTTTTATTAAGTTCTGACTGCCTTAAAAGTTTGTAGCAAAAAGTGTAACAAGATAGACGTCTTGATTTCTAGTGTTAATGGCAGGTTTTTCCTAATTTTTACAGAGGTAAAAAATACTTCGTAAAAAGACATGGACTTATCCGCGGGTTGGCTGACAATCAAGTTAGGGGTCTTGAATAAGTGCTTATGAAAAGGCAAAAAAAAAATACTAAAAACAATACTCAACTAAACATTATTATAACCATGCAAACTCGTGTTGCTATTTTAATGCGTTATTTTTATAGAATTACTTTGAACGACATTCCGTCGCTTTTAAGAAGCTATGCACGATATTATCCGTTCTCTCCCTCTCCCCCTGCGCCGAAATAGAAGTGGTCCTTATAAACAATACGTCTCCAATTTTTCTCTCCTCTTACTTGCTATTTGTGCATGCACTACATTTTTTCCTGTATTTTTTTTTATTAATTTTTATTTCATTTTCTTTATTACATTTCTTACGCTAATGTATATTTTATATTTTACATATCTATATATATATATATATTCTGTTTTTATGTTACAGAAGCTAAAATCGCAAAACTGGAAAAGTTCTGAATTCTATTATTTATTGAAAAAGAAATTTTAAAACTTTTCGAAAACTGTAACTTGACATATTTCTTAAAAAAAAAAGAAATATATCAATATTGCCCTTCAAGTATATATATATGTATACACAAAAATACTTCAATATGAATTTCGTATTGAACTGCATTACTACACATCATTGGATATTAACCCAATCCAGTAACAGTGTATTAATTTAACGGATATTGATCATATAAAAAAACAATTCATGATAACATACTTGCTTTGTTCCCATGCTTGATCCACATTAAGTAACCATTTTTGCAACAAGTTTATCCTAGTGCTTAAAATACATTGTGTTCGTCTGCTTATATAATCTATGTGATTTCATGACAGGTTCTCCCTTTCATACGCTGTAATAAAGCTATAGCGAAAAAACATCCTAAAAAAAAAATAATAAGTTTAACAAGGTTGTGCTGTGTCATTTTTCAGTGTTTTTCTACAAAGTTCATGTAATTTCAGTTTCAATAAATTAGAAATAAATAATTAATAAATATTGAACTAAGGTCGATATTTAAAATTAACAATAATAACAAATTTGGTAAAATAAACATTACCATTTATTTACCTATTACTTACTTATTTAAAGTTAACTGCTAAAAGCTAGCAGTTAAGAAGTTAGCCTGATCTAAACTTTGATTAAACTATGGTGATTTATATTTATAATTTTAAAGGATAATAATTTCCGAATAATTAATACTGCATATATTCATTTACACACATTTGATACCATATGATTGCCAAACGAAAATAAGTAATATTTTTCATACTTGTTAGATGATAAAAGATGCAGAATATTCTGATGCGAATTAGCATATAGTGGTAATTGGAAAGAATGAATTACTATCTTTATTACATGAATGTTAGAATTGGGTAATAGGAAATGTTCGAGAAATTTGTTTGCTATACAGATACTACGATGCAGGTACTAGATTCAAACAATCAAAAATTTCAAGATTTCTTCTACCATATGTCTTTCCAGTATCCAGAAATCCAAGAAAAATTCTTTATTCATCCACTTACAGTGTCAAGATATACTATAATGTAGCACACATAAAAAAAAACAAACAAAAAAAACCTCAAAATTTATATATGCATACTTCTGAGCAAAGTTTGTCTATTTTCATATACATATATTATTGAATAGTTTGGTTCGGAATTCGCAAATATCCATATTTGTCAAATGTTTCCAAGTATAATTACACTCCAGTGAAAAAATCATTACTGAGCTATCATTTTCTCGTATTTTCTGTGGTGTTTTATGCTGTCTGTTGTAGTGTTCAATACTATGTGAAGTCCAGAAATTAACTCCGAGTTAACTTCAGAAATTTAAAAGTTTCGTGTCTAAAGGACATCTAATACTGTATCAATATCATTCCTAAGACTCTATTGTGCAGGGAAAACAACCAAATATTAGACTGACTACATTCTATTGCGTAAGAAGAACTACGTCAACTAATATACAGCCTTGGCATTTATTGCACCGCGTGTTTATTATATACAGAGTAAATGTGCATCATGGAAGTCGATCATAGTATGACTGTGAAGTTAGAATGAACATTAAACTTCCAAGAATCGGCTTCGTTCTACAGGAATAATATCCTGAAAAAGTATTGCCTCGAATACAGAGTATGTATGCATAAACTGATAGATTTATCTACCTTGATTTTTTTCAGTACAGAAGACTCCATTTGTAATGGAATTCAACGTGGATATCTAGGATCAGACCTTACAGAATATGAGTTAAAGTATTTCTCGTTACAATTGAAATCTAGAGCTGCTGTAGGGTTGGAATGAAAATGAAACAGCTCAAATTAATTGAGAAAGAACGAAATGAATTTTCAGCAATCAATAACAAGACCAGATTCAGCTCGTATTTATTTTCGGCTGTTGTCAAGATTTACTTCAATCGTTATCCATTGACGTAAAAGCAAATTAATAGAATCTCTACCACTATTTCATCTTATTAGATCTTCAATGAATAACATGAAGTTCAATAATATTTATTGTTGAGTTTTTATAAGGGAACGTTTTAGGAAGTTCTACTCCCATTTGGTTTAGAATATAAACAGTAATGTGAAAATATCATCTCCAATAGACACAGTACGAAATTATCCTAATTTGTACTTATTTTAATTATGCTATCTTTATTATTTAAAGTGGAAACATGGGATTTCTAAAATGGTTCCATTTGAAAACAAAGAAACGTCAACAGAGGACCAATTATCTATGTTTTTTAGAGTTAGAAATTTCAGTACATCTGGATTCTCAATCAACAGTCCTTAAACTCGATACTCACTTTAAAATATACTGAAATGCTTTAATGCTTAATAGTGCTGACTCGTTCCCGGACTCAAAATGTTTGACTCAAAATGTTTCCAGCTTTTTATTACTAAAAAGTACTCGTATACTCCTATGATGTTCTTTCACTGACTTATGTTTCAATATGGAACCTCTGGCTATAAGGTCGATCATGTTTTCAATAAAGCTGGAAAAAAAATCACTACTAACCTGTACAATAAATATATAAATATATGCCAGTCTTTCATTGGAGATGCTTTCTAAAATAAGCAACACTGACAATATATAAGTAGATTATCACTGAACTTACGAATATAGTAGTACTCTTCGTTTGTTGCGTTTTACTAACAGTAATATGATAACATCACTGCAATAATACAAAAAAAGCATATTCCTAATGGCTTTAAAGGTGTTTCTTGGGGACATTACAAATTATTTTAATAACATTTTATAAAGTTTTTTATAGAAATGAATTCATATTGTAGAGGAATCAAAAGCTATACAAATTTAACCAATATACTTTAAAAAAAAAAAATCAGAATAACGAAAATTCACATTAAGATTACGTTATGATCCAACTTAGAATATCACTGCAGAGAAAAATCAGTGGGAGAAACTCAGCTGAACTTTATTTAGGAACAATGGAGAAGTGATGCAAAAAATACAAATTACATCAAGGGAAAGTGAGGCGCTGAATTAATGCTTGAGCTAAAATGCAATAAACTTCTTATCGATGACATATAGTACTAAAGTTAACAGCTTCTTTGCTAATCACTGCATATCTGCTTTTCACATATCTGCTTTTTTTTTTCTCAGCGCCGCATGTACTCTTGATGGTGATGGTTTGATGATCCCAACTGATTCTCTCTCAGATTGAATAAGAAAACTTGAGTTGGATCATCCGGCATTTTTAAAAAACACTAATACATAAAAATAAAGGTCCAAGATTCAAAATCCACATATTAACATCTATATCATTATTGTAACACCTATGAATTCAATTCGCTTAGACGGAAGAAAAAAATTGTTTTTTAGAACGTAAAAAGGCGCTGTGAATTCTTCTCTAATTACTCTATACGTTGTACGAATAGACGGATACCAGTGTGAGTTATACTTCTTGGGAACACCACGGAATTCAGAAAACTAAAAAATACTTTGAAACCTACATAATCAAAAACAACTAGATCACGAATAATGAAGAAATTATTTTGACTTATGTAAATTTACAGGTAAATAATGCAAGGGAATTAAATAATGCTATATAACTAACATTCCTGCAAAACGAAAACTTCTGAATAACGAAGGGAAAGTATGTCCCTTTAGGGAAGGAATAGGTAGAATCTGCGGTCCCTTGAATTCGGTAAAAAGTATGTACGGATATAAGCCTCTACCTACAGCCATTGTAAGGATAAGATGCATTGATTCGTAATATTTTCCACCAACCTTACCTGAAATACGCTATTCCTTAATAACATAGCTCAAAACAATACCTTTATTGCGTTGTTTTTAACCAAATAATAAGAATATCAAAAAGACACCGTCTGTTTACCTTGCTGTGAAAAAAATTTACATACATTTACGGTTGTGCCGCAGTCTGTCAGACCAAAAAAATAAAAATTATAGCGAAAATTGCATATCTACATTAAATATAAAAATATAGATATATATACTTAGGGTGTTTCCGAACTTTTGTTACAGAAGTTATGGTAGCTAGAGTACGAAAACCAACAGTTTTCATTAAGTACTATGTGTACGGTCTTGCACCTATACGACACTATGTTTTAGTATTGTGTCTACTAGACAATCATTCAAAGAAGGATCATTGTCACCTGCCTATTTGGAATGTTGTGCATTAGAGAAGCTGTTCAAAGTGATGCCCCTCTTGTTTACACAATAAGGGCATCGCTGGAGTATTGACTGCCGCACTCATTTAAAAATGCCAGTTGTAGTGCGGATGGTGTTGCAGCCTTCGACAAATTCATTGACACCGTTCATCGACAGTATCGACAGGTGTGGCATCCTCGAGGCTGCTTACTTAGCTCTAACAGAAGAAGTCAATCGGATTAAGATCTGGCGATCTTGGAGGCCATGGGACGGGACAGACACAATACTAAAACGACTTTAAAACCGTATCGGTGCAAGACACACATTACTTAATGAAAACTGTTTTGTACCCTCTATCTACCATATTTTTCTGTAACATAAGTTATATATATATATATATATATATATATAAATATAACACAAAATATATTATTCAGAATCACATTTGCTCATTTATGTATGTAGAGCAAACACAATAACCATAGCTGCTGACTGCGAAGATGTTGCGGGGTGGGGAGATGATGTTCTGTGGATGCAGGGCCTGCGAATTAATCTCCAAGTTTACCTTTTCTTTATATCTGATTGGGAGATAAGATCTTTTTTCGTTTCTCACCTAAACCTCTAAAATCCCTGATATGCCACCGAATCCAGCGATTTATTTCTATTCACATAAATTCTTGCCATCATTTTTTTTTCTCTACATCTTCTGACAGTTCGGTGGACTATAAAATGAATTCGGCAGAAGTGAAAGAAAAACAATTAATAAAACAATTACCCGATCAAAAGGAAATCCATATCTCATCGTAGTTGTTGAAGGAAAACCACTTTCCTCTTCTCTCTCTATCTTTACTCTTCTGGCAGATGATGGAGCAGCTTCTCGCAGACATCAACAGAATTTTGCTGATCCGAAGTCCTGTAGAGACAACCAAAACTATGCTTCAACAGAATGGCGATATTGTTTTTTTTATGTAAGAAATAATAAAAATTATTTCTTAAATAATAAAATTCAAGAAATAAAAAAAAAAAATGTGAATTTTTAAATCTTAAATTTTATTTAATAATTTAAAACTTAAAATGAGCTATTTTCAATTTCCCTTTTTAACATTATTACCATTTTATTAATACTTAATGGTAAACTTTTTTACCATTATTTAAATTAAAAAAACAAAACAAAAAAACACGATGCAACGGAAGTGTAATTACTGAAAATATTAAAAGAAAATTGCTCAAGACAATCATTTATGTTGGGATTTCTCTTACAACTTATTAGCAAGGGTGAGAATGGCTAAAAAAAAAGTAAGAAAAGTCCCGGGTATTTATAGATGGCGCAAATATGTCCCTTCTATCACGGAGTGTGAGGGGAAGTCACAGATCTACGCTATTATATTAATGGTGTAATGATGAGATTCATTTGCGAAACCTGATCAAGAAGTTGAGAAATTTGGAGAAAAGCTTCATAAATGATGACGTGCTCTGAGTACATTATATCTGATTATTGCCACTCTTTTTCATTAATTAAGCTACTATCATTCTAGGCCCAGGGTTCACTGAGACGGGGTCGGTTTTAAACTTTTTTTTTCTTTACTTGCAGAGACGAGAGTTTAAAATTCCGCTATTACGGAACTATTATTTTTAGACCAATGATGAATGAATAATTTCAACTAATGTTGATAACCAGTATGACAATAAATATTAATTCACGTATGTTGGAAGTACTTATAGTTACATTACAGCTCAACTTCTACCAAACAGATATACGAGATATAACTCGTACATATACAATGGCATAGCTCTGTGACTCCTCCAACTACACGGATTCATGGGTCCATCAAATAACCCATCATCTTAACTGGTGCCGACTGAATATATAAAAAAAAATTTCAGAAATCCCATTGAGTAAAAAAAAAAGCTGTCTAAATTTTGCTAAAAAACAGTAATTTATAAAAAAAAAATATTTAAGAATATAAGGCTTTCAGTCCGGACTAGGACTAGGAGAAAGCTGTAACACTATTATAAAAAAGATAACTAATGTGCAAAAAAAAAAACCAAAGAGGTAAAATGTAACATTAAATAAAAGTTAATTTATATGGTAATTTTAATAAATTTTCATCATATAGGAGATAAAGTACTTTTCTTATTAAGGCAAGAAACGTAAACAACAATGAACAACAAATTCTTGGGCTTAATTCAAGCTCTTCACAATTATATACAATACACAAGAAATACAATCATCAATTAAAAAAAAGAAAAAACTTAGAAAAGCCTAATTGAATTGTTAAAAAAGCAAATACTCTGTTAAAAGAATATTTAAATGACAATTTCTTACGATATGATCTTCTGTAAGTAACTCATTTTCAAAGCATGTTCATTTATAATTTTAAAATTGAAGTTAAAATACAGTCATTGTATCTCTTGTGGTTATCTGCGATTCATATCATTAAAAAAAAATAATTGCCTAAATGTTATGAATTGGTGTCTCAATTTTTAAGAAAATGATGGAAAAATGTAATGAGTCCTTTGGGTCGCTTCTTTATGAATCACTTTTTTTCCATATACTTTTGTTTAAATTTTGAGGTATTTTTTTTATTATCCTAACTTCTTACATTGTTGTTCCAATGCGAAAGTTAAAAAGAATCACTAAAAAAAAATGTTACCGATACTCGTTTATAGAAAAAATATCAGAGTTCAAATATTTTTTTTTAACATGAAAACGCTTTTTCGAAACTTTCTTTAAATTTTAAACTGTTCAAGGTTGTTTTGACAAATGTCAAAACAAAGAAATTTCTTAATACAGGATGTGTCAATTAGACCCGGTCAATTTTGGCTATACTAGCAATAATCAAATGACCTGTCAGTTTCGTCGATGATGTGTCACATCGGTAGTAATTTTGGCGTGGTACCCTTCTGCAGCATGTTTTGTTGTAATAGAACCAGTGTCTTCAAATTTTTTCTCGATTGCAGTCATTGTTACACGTTTCGAAGAAAAACCATATTCTCCATCAAAATAAACGTCTTGCTGCAGAGATGTTGCCTTCGATTCATAAATAAAGTTAATGACACACATTGTTTTAATGTCAATCGGAACGCACCAATTCCCCTGCCTGCCATTGTGAATTATCGCACTATCACTAACGCGTGTTCAATGTCAGGAGATGTTCGTACTGACGTCAGGTGCTTGCCCACTGTTGTACACAGGTGAAACATTCCGGTGCCCTGTGTTAGGATACTGTTATTCTTGTGAAAACGTATAAACTGCTCTCGAAAATGGCTTCTTGGAAGAAGTTACTGGATTGATCGGGTCCAATTGACACACCCTTTAAAATTAAGCTATCAAATTGCAAAAACTAACCTCCCCTCAAAAAAAGTAATAGAACCTATGATCTCTTCCAAATTGGACTGCACCTGTCAGCCAAGAGAAACAATTTTCGGTGGTACAACTTCCAGGTCCAGGGAACTTCCAGGAGTACTATTAACGAAAAAAGAATATGTTAAGAGGAGGATATAAAGGAAAGAGGATATTGAGTTCCTTCAGGGTTCAGTGGAATCATCAGTCAAATCACACAACTTACAATTGAAATGATTAACATAATGGCGAATATTTGAAATTGAGCGTCGAAAGACAAGATTCTGGTTTAACAGTAAGTTCAGTCCGTTTTATTTTTATTTGAGATAAAATGTACACATGAAATAACTGCATAAGGAAGTTGAGTTTATGTTGAGTTCATGATTGGTTTACGAGGCTTCTGTATCGTACTGCGCGTCAATCTTCATCCTTTATTTACCACTGTAATATTCTCCCTGCAATGATCATCGGTCTATTCAGAATAAAACTAGGAAATTGGCCAATGCATGCCTCTGTAAGGTGTCGGATGTTGATGTCTGACATGATTGAAATTTCAAAGCATTTCTAATTGAGAGTGCAAATTGGCGAAAGCATTTCTTTTTCTACTGAAATAACTGGAAGGGTCAAGAACCCAATTTAATCTCACTAATTGGAACAGCGTGGAACAGGATTTGTCGATTTTTAATCATTGATGATCAACGTAACAACTAACATAACAACACATAAATCAATTCACATAAATCCCCTATTTTTGCAAAAATATAGAAAGAAATCACAAAATTCCAAAATTTGCAAATAGTTTACGAATGTTTTAGTCACAATAGAACACTTTGTATTGATTAGTAACAAAACAGATTTTCCCAAACTTATATTAAACAACCAGAAATATAGAAAAATGTTTTAAAAAAAAAAAGTTGCAAAAAAAATTGATAAAACAGTGTGAAAATACTTAACGGGAAATAACAAATAAGCAATTAAGTTTATCAAAAGTTAAGTTTAATAAGTTAAGTTATAATTAGTTTGTTTTTAATTAGTTTTAATTTCAAGACAATGTAAGGAAGTTCCAAAAATCTGTGAAGCTTACAAACAGATCAGGTTGTAAAGGAAGTTCCTAAAAACTTCGTATGCGACATGTGGAATGAAAGATACTGCAAGCCTGCGGTGACTTAAACATCCCACAATGCTTTGCACGAAAGAAGATACTCCAAGGACAGAACGTACACTGTTGTGGTGAAGATTAGTTGCACGTGGTGATATGATGGCGATAACGAAGGAAGGTGTTCGTGTAGTGTTGCCCAATGAATATCTGAATGGCGTGAAAGTGAAGGAAGCACTTGGAAAATTGAGAAAAGCATTTGATATCGACCCAGTGAGAAAGAAAGATGAACACGTGCTTTCGACCAAGCAACACTACGGGAACTGGCAGAGGAACTGCAGACCTTCTATACGACCATCAATATCATACTGCGGAAGTTGGGATATTCGTGTAAAAGGAGTAAATGAATACCCTCTGCTTTGTCAGACCAGAATTGGCTGCAATGCTACTCCACTGTTGCTGCCCTGCGTGAAAGAGAAAAGTTGACGAAAAATGGTCACATATGTGAATGTTACGCGATATAGAGAATGGAGCAAGGGAACAACCTTACAGAAGGTCGCAAAGCCACCACTGAATGGACGGAAGGTGATGCTCAATTGCTGGTAGGATTGCCGCGGTGTGATTCACTATGAACTTTTAATTCACTACGAACTGTAACGGCACCACATACCATTATAGCGGATTCCTACATCCAACAGTTGGACAGTTTCTGTGCTGCACTGCAAGCGCCCAGAGTTGATTAGTCGACATGGAGTCGTATTCCACTCTCTCTGCAATGTCACATTACGGACCCAGCGAAAATAGCAGGAGCTGGAATGGGAAATATTGTTGCCCCCCCCCCCCGTTATTCTTCGGACCCTTCCCAGTCCCACTTCCATCTTTTCCGATCTTTGTTCAATTTTCTTGCTAAAAACAAACTGCTACTTACGATGGTGTGAAACGTTGCCTTGATGCCTTCTTCAATTCCCGCTCTCCAGACTTTTATCGAAATGGGATATTTGCACTCGTAGATCGGCGGAACAAGGTCATTTGTTCTAATGACTACCTGAAAAATTAGATACAGTGTTGTGTACGACTGTTCAGCTTCAAACACATGCATCCCTATTTCCCGGTAACGTTCTTTACAACCTGATATTAAAAAAATAGTGACAAAAATAATGAAACGTGGAAGAAAAAATTGTTTTCAAATGTAGCCAATGTTTTCGATTAATACAAAAATTACATTTCGATTTGGTTTTTGGTTTTTTGTTCTCTAAGCAATAAAAAACAATATTAGAGTGAAATAACTGAGATTTTAGCATTAAATAGAAAATCTAAAAAAGTGTAAATTAGGAAGGAAAAATCCAAAAATTCAAAATACAACCAATTGAATAGCATCATTAAAAACAGTAAAATTGTTTTAAGTAAAGCAAAGCAAAGAAAATGCAAAATCTGATTCATCTGTTCTAAATGTAGTGACTGAATGCATTACAAATTTGAACAACATTTCCAATAAGTACAAAACATAATGACAACACTTACAATACTTACAATTTTACAAAACATGATGACAATTCTTAAAAACATCAAATCTAACTTTATAAAAAGAAAAGTCCTGACTCACTCACTTACTGACTCATCAAAGCCCAGCCCAAACCCTTGGACCTAGAAAGCTGAAATGTTGCACAGAGGTTCCCTTTATGATGTAGACAAGGAATAAGACCGGATTTTTCGAAATTCCCACGGGATAGGGAATACAGAGGATTTATATTTTCGACTTTAAAGTTGCCTTATCGATGTATAGGTGTGTGGCACTAACCCGCAATACATTTGAGTTATCCGGAGAAGGCCACAACGGGTTGGGAACTCGTATATTTTCCGATCTCGATATTAATTTGCTAAAGAAATAATTTATAAAAATTACTGAGATCACACAATGCATAGTTAAAAAGATTTTATATTAAAAAATCTTGGTTAAAAGGCTAAGAAATAAAAAATATTTAAAAACAATTCCTGTACAGTTTCAAGGAATCATTGTTCCCCATCATCAGCAAGATCATTTGAGGGGCTAGAATCAAAAGCAGCTAAATCCATGTTTTGAAATTTTACAAAAATTTTATTTTTTTTAAGTTTGTAAATTGTAAGAAGAAATCTTCAAAATACTTAGAGTAGGAATTAGAACTCAATGGATAGCACACTGAACGCCTATAATGACAGGTTATTCTTTTATTGAATAATTAAAATGGATTTAACTGTCTTTGATTCTAGCCCCCTCTTTGTTTTTAAATATTTTTTATTTCTTAACCTTTTTAACTAAGATTTTTTTAATATAAAATCTTTTTAACTACGCATTGTGTGATCTCAGTAATCTATATTACTAAAATCTTTTATTTCTCTGTCTGTCTGTCTGTCCGGCGCAGTTTTCTGTGAGAATGAAAAATAGAAAGAATTTTTACAATGAAACATCCGCGACAGGAATCGAACCTGCAACCTTCCGATCCGAAGTCAGACATCTTATCCATTAGCCCATGGGAACTACAACTCTCTTCATATTGCTTTTTTGACTTATCTGTCAAACTGAACTGACTTTGACTGAAAAGTAACAATTGTAATTAAAAAATTACCCCTTGCTGAACATTCATTATTGATAATAAAATTCTCTGGCAACAATATTTATATTTTTAGAATTTTAGGTGCATTGGAAAAAGAAATATATAAAAGAAATAAAGAAGGTTTATTGAGTATAGTTTTTATAGTAATTCGTATAGTTTTTAGCGACGAATCCCGCTTCCAACTGTGTCCTGACGATCGTCGCAGACGTGTCTCGAGACGCCCAGGGCAGCGTGCCGTTCCTGCTTTCACTATTGCACGCCATACAGGCCCTCAACCCAGGAGTTATGGTCTGGGGTGCCATTTCCCTTGATAGCCTGACCGCTTTGGTCGTCATTAGCGGCACACTTACAGTACAGCGGTACGTCGACGACATTCTGAGACCTGTTTTGCTACCCTTCCTTTTGCAGTACCCTGGCCTTATTTTTCAGCATGATAATGCCAGATCACATACGGCAAGTGTAGCTATGACCTGTCTTGCAGCTTGTGAAGCACTTCCTTGGCCAGCCAGATCCCCAGATCTCTCTCCAATCGAGCATGTCTGGGATATGATGGGAAGGCGACTGCATCCGCCAGGGAATGTGGATGACCTAGCCCGACAATTGGAGCAAATTTGGCAAGAAATACTGCAGGAGACCATCAGGGAGGTTTATCACTCTATGCCACATCGTGTGGCAGCTTGCATTCAGGATAGAGGTGGGTCAACACCTTATTGAGCTCGTTACTTTGTAACTCTGTAACTCTGAAATAAATCATTCAATTTGTCTGAAATTTTAATCATTTTCTGTTCTGTATATAATCTTCCTCCCCACCAATTTTTGTCTCCATCGGACAACTCCTTCTAGGTGCGTCGTTTTTTTCGTTAATGAATTGCTTGAGTTTCCTTAAGGTCAGAAGATAAATATGTTTTTAATAATATTATATTTACATAATTAGCAATTCGTAAGAATATTTCTAATTGCATTACATAAACTACATTAATTATATAGTTAGAAATTAAAAATCCTTTTTATTAGAGTTTGCTAATTTACCAAAGATTTTTTTATAATTACAATTGCTAAAACATATTTAATTTATCTAATAAACAGTATTGTTATTGAATAATTATGAAGATGCTTTTAGTTGTATCAGTGTATTTCCATTTCCAATTTACTGTTTATTTTTTTACAATTACGGCTACCGCAAACTGTTTCAATTACACAGAGCGCTTTTATTTTATAGTTAGGCCCTAAAGATTTTCTACTGATGTCATTCGAATTTTTGTGTGAATATTTTGGAAATTAGAATGATTTAAGTAAAATACTATCAGATTTTGAATTTTTTCTAAACAACGATTTAAAAAAGAAGAAAATCGTGGGTTATGGATTGCTACTTACTAAATAGCGACATCTATTGTAAAATCATCGTGACTATTTTCTACATTTCTGCAAATCAAAGTAGAAGAGAATAAGATTTTCGATTTTTCTTTATTCTCTGTATCTTTAATGTATCTTTGTACTGTTGTTATTATTATTATTTTTATCATTATTAAGCATGTATAGGCCTCTAGAGGACCATGTAGAGGAAGCGTCTACTTTATGTGAGATTTTCTCAGGCGCTACATTTCCTTCATCCTTTTGCTATGCAGTTTCTTCCTTTCATCGACCAAATTGTTCCTGTCTTTAAATTCTTGACTCACTTCCCACCTGAGTATCTTGTGGTTTCCTTCCTTTCATCGACTTTGGCCAACTATGGACCACGGGCTAGCCCTACCTGACAACGTCAGGGGGAGGCTAGGAAATTCAAGAAGGGGGACGAGATTTCACATCTCGTCCAGAAATAACCCTGAAATAGTAAGTCACAGGGGAGAAACGGGCGAAACACAGAAGAAGAAAGAAACAGCCATGCCAACGCCGGGATTCGAACCCAGGTTCCCACACAACAGCCACACGGCAGACCGCCGTCTAGACCGCTCGGCCATGCAGGAACGGCTATCTTGTGGTTTAATATTTGTCTGTTTTGTATATCTGAGTCTGTTATGCCAGCATCCTTCAGGTCTTTTCTGACTTCGGTGATCCACTTCATGTTCTTAATGCTTTCTGTGTACTCTTAGATCTGGTTAGTTTATCGGGTGTCCGGCATTCTCCTAATAAGCCCATAAAATTTCAGTCGACGTTTCTTCATGTCATGAACTATGTTAGATATCAATTCAGTCTCTTGTCTACTCCGCAATCTGTAGCCTTCTTCTGTCTTATTGGGCCCTTATATTTTTCTGATGATTCTTCTCGGTAATTTCTTGATATTTTCTAGTGCACCTTTCCGATTCATGAACAACGTTTCTGATGCGTAAAGGGTTTCTGGTGTGATGACAGTGTTGTAATGTCTCATTTTACGTTATATGATAAGCATGATTTATTGTTGATGTTTCCAGTCTTCCAGAATACTCTAGTCATCTTTAGATTTCTCTGTTCATGAGCTTCTTTCTCTAACCATTTGTCTGTATCATCTCCCAAAGATACTTGAATTTGTGAACTCTCTTGATCTCACCATATTTTGTCGTAATCTTTCCCCAGAGGGGCACGATTACAGTGGTTCCGCCAGCATGTGAATTGGACTATGTCTGATTGGGGTAACATTATGTTAACATCATGTTAACATTATGTTAGATGAGTCCAGATTTGCCCTACAACCCGATGATAAGCGTATAAAGGTCTGGAGGGAACAAGGCACACGCAATCAGCCCCAGAACATCACCGAACATCACGCATTCCGCGATGGAAGCATCATGGTCTGGGCAGGGATTTCATTGGGATATCGCACCGACCTGCGCATCTACAGGCGAGGTTATGTGATCGCTGTACGATATAGAGATGAAGTCACCCCATTGTGAAACTGTTCGCTGTAGCAGTTGGTCTTTCTTTCGTTTTAATGGACGACAATGCGCGTCCCCATAGAGCTGCCATCGTTGACGATTTTCTGAAGAGTGAGGGGATTGCGCGAATGGAGTGGCCGGCTTTCTCATCGGAGCTTAATCCAATTGAAAATCTTCGGGATGCCCTCGGCCGTGCTGTATGTCGACGTTTCCCACCTCCAGCCACTCTCAGAGCTTTAGAAACTGCCCTACAGGAGGAATGGCAATTACTAGACTCTGCGGTGGTTGATCACCTCGTAACAAGCATGATCACAAGCTGTAAACTTTATATGTAGGTGAGGGGTGCTCCCATTCACTATTAATGTCGGTTTTGATTGTTTGTTTTGAATTTAAACATCATTTTGTTAATGACACAAATCTGACGTCATCTTATAATTTATGAAAATTCAATACAAGTATTTTGTTTATCTCTGTATGTAATTCTTTATTTTGTTTCATGAATAAACATAGAGCTACTTACTTGCAGCGTTTCATGTCAATCAAAGCAGTACTTGTCCATTTTTTCACATTTTACCGCTCCGTGCTTAAGTGAGTGTAGATTACATCTCCATAGAAACAGTGATTTGTTTTTTGGTATTAGCGTTTTCAAATCCCAAATCGATGTCCGGCTTTATATGTTTAGTAATATAAGTCAATTTTATTCTTATATTCTATACTTACTAAATTTCTATCTTTGCTTTGCGAAACTCGAAGAGGTTGCTTTGAGTTTCGTCTATTCGATATATGCCTAATTTTGAAGTTTTTGTTAGGATTAGAACAAAGTTCATCTGCTTCAGCCGCGGTTGGTCTGTGGTGTGTCAGTCGTTGTGCAATCATGGCTGCGGTATTCTTCGACGAGGCATACTTAAGCCATCTGTACACAAGAACAGCAAGCAACACAATTCCAATATTGCACAGCGGCTCTCTGTTCTCCTCTCTTATACTGCTTTCAGGGGGCGTTTCTGGCTCACATTATTTGCATATGTGCTGAGCTGTTAATCATTTACATGTAGCTCCCATGATCTACGTATCATGCAAATTTCGGATCGATAGGATGTGCCCTTTCTGGTGTTGCACTTTTAATGGCCAGCAGTGTACTTAAAGAAAAACAAGAGTACATTACGCATATACCTGAAATACACTTAAGATTTCCGACTTTTAGTAAAATGAAACCAGAAGATGGAAGAACTCATGATTAATAAATATATGATATTACTGGCCTCCTGGATTAGTTACTATTATACAACATAATTCGTGTATCATACATTAGTAAAATGTAAATAAGCAATGATAATTATAAAATAATCAATAGAAGACGAGAATATGATGATACTTTTACAAGAGTAATGAAATTCAATACATGTAAACCTTAAACTTACCTTATACTGAAATATTACATGGTCTAAAGGAAATTCAAAATATGATGGTAAATCTATACAACTTTTCTATTTACTGAAATTGGTGCTGCATAGAACTGACATGAAACTTAACTATATGTCAGTTATTACGATAAAAATCTGTATGAAATGCAGAAAGCCATCATGCTGCTGAAGACATTTATACTTTGAAGCAACTTAGTTTGTATAATGTAAAACAAATACACTTCAGTGTTCGTAATTATTAAGAAACCTATAAATAATACAAAATCCTACCTTTCTAACCTACGAAAGAACTGTGCATAATACAAGTATAAAACATTGGTCATTCAAACAAAATCTCCTAAAAAAAAAGAAAAAGACTATTTATTATTAAACATCATAACACCAGAAAATAAATGTCAAACTACATTTATTAACTGAAAAAACGAATTTTCAAGGAGATAAAAAATTAACCGTCTCCTCTTTTTCAAGCCTTTTTTACAATAATAATAAATTGACGAGATTCTATTACAACAATGTCCTTAAAATATTGACATTAACAGTTAAAAAACGTCAATACAATAATAATAAAAGATCATAATCTACAATATAACAATCACACATTATTAATAATCACAAAATCTTATCAAACGAATACAAAAAATTAGATGGATAATAGAAAGCCTATTAACACTTTAATTTTTCGATTATTACCTTTTTGTTAGAGGTTACGAATTTTTTGTTAATCATTTCTCTAGCCAATTTTACTAAATTTTCACTAACTTTAACTCCATCACATCTATTGAGATTTTTTTCTTTCGAATTTCGAATACATAGGTTTTCTATTGTCTTTCTAATTTTTGTATTTGTTTCATTATATAAAATGTTTACTTCACAATTGATATAATGTTGCTTGTCTTTACAGTGTTCAGCAATTTCAGATTCCTTTACTAATTTTTGTCTAATATAATATTCGTGTTCTCCCATGCGTTCTTGAACTGTTCTTTTCGTCTCCCCAAGATAGAACGAATCGCAATTCAGGCAATCTAATTTATAAACAACACCCATTTCAAACTTCTTGTCATTGCTATTTATCTTTTTACACAAAATATTTTTTAACTTATTTCTATATTCAAAATTTAAGTTTACTCTATATCTTTTACCAATTCCTTTTAATTTCCAGCTGTTCTTATTCAGATACGGAATGAAAAGCTATTTTCATTATGTTTATCCAATTCTTTTATCTTAAATTTATTATAATTTCTTATTGAGCTATCTAAGAATCTGTCAGTATAACCATTCTTTTTTAATTTTGATTTCATATCACTTATTCCTATATTAAAATCTTCTTCATTACTGGTATTATTATCAATTCTAATTAAATAATTCTCAAAAAAGACTATTTCTAATATGGAATAACAGAATATGGAATATGGCTCATGTAATTAGGTACTCATTCCCAATTAAATAAATTCTACAGAAAATGTATCATCTTAGAAACAGTATCTTTAGATTCGGAGTATATACTTCAGGTTGACATTCGAAAATCCGGCAACCTCCGGACCTTTAAAGGTTATATAGGCTATATATATTTATCAGAAAATGACTATCTGTATAGTCCTTTAAAGAAAACAGTAAATGAAAAGCAAATGAAATTTTAACTAACAATCAAACAATTGAACTGAATAAAATAGTTTTGCAGAATTTGCGCTCCGAAATCCACGCCGGAAATCTGAAGGAACCGGATTATCGATGGCCGGATTTTTGAATGTCAGCTTGTAATTAATTTGCATGAAAAAAGTGAAATATAGTTAAAAATTATGAATTATCATAAAAAATCTATAGAATCTTAAAAAAGCATATTTACTTTCAAACTGTAAATAAAAAATGTAAGCAAAAGTCCTAAGCAAATGTAATTTCCTTTATAATTATCAGATTCACTCCTAAGTGAATTTATATTTTACAACTATAATATGAAAGCGTTGCTTAGTGATATCGTATTTCCAGGAGGTTTTGTTTTAATAATGAATAATTAACTGTTTTTAACTTATATAACTAAGTGTTTTTACTGTAGCCTGTATTTAGAAACAAAAAATGCTAGATTTTGAGTTTTCCAAAGATTTGTGATAAAGGAGTTCACGACATCCCAGGGCTTCTAAAGTATAATTAGTAACAGATTAATCTTTACACAAAAACAAAACAGAAACGCACTTAACAAAAATTCACTGAACTGTTTTTGGAATTGGACCTTGGGAATCGTAGACAGTACTGTTTCGAATTGCATAACGCTTATCAGTCTGACTCGCCCATTAGAGTTATTGGGATTAATGGCGAACTAACAGACATTAAGTATAAATGTCTATGTAGTAAATAGACTTAGCAACTTAAAATAACCAGTTGTTGTTGTTTTTTTTTTACCGTCATAAAGATAAACGAAAATATACTTTGTGTCAGAGAAGCTAAATCTATCATTCGTTAAGATCTGATGAATAAGAAAATTTAATCATTTTTTTCAAAATACGAAAATATTTAGAGGTTCCTTATAAATAGGAAGCTTCCATTAACAACTTTTGGATCCATAACAGAGGCAGTTAAAAGTGAGTTCAGAAATTAGTTTGCTTAAGATTAAAGTAATCGATTTCCGTGTTATGTAGTATTCAGTCATTACTAGACTAAAGAAGAATCGGCAGATCTGCCCCATCACTGTACAGCGACAAGATATATACCTACAGAAAGAATCTCCTTAAATAGAACATTTTTTATCATTATGACTTGTCTCAATTATTAGTCCGTTCGGAGTTATATATGTCTAAATACGACGTTTGAGTGATTGATTGTGGTGAATGTGGGTGGCAGGGAAGCCAACCAGCTACAGGCCGGAGGGTGCTTAGCTTCCCTGCCACCCACATTCACCACAATCAATCAATCAATCAATCATACTGTTAATAATTATTATACGTAGTTAACAATTAATATTATCATTTATTTCAAGTAAATAATAATTATTTACATATAAGAAATGAAAATAATATTTACTGTTACTGAAAGTATTAAATAATAATTAATTAATGCATCGGGGAAGTAAGATGTCAACGAGATAAGTCATATCTAAGTGTATATAACTCTGAACGGACTAATAATTGAGATGAGCTGTAATAATAACATACTGTATGTTCTATGTAAGGAGATCTTCTATAGGTCTGTATTTTATCACTAAACAGGGTGGGGCAATTTCGTATAGAATTTGCACATTCTCCTTTAAATACGGAATGGCAGAATTTAACTTCAATTCTTTCCGTTAGCTTTTGAATGTTACAGAAAAAAATATTTACGAATAATGGCGAAGCGCCTTTAATCTAAGAGAAAGGAAGCTACATCTTCTAAATAATAAAACCTTGCCTCATTTATTGTTAAGGAAAGTAAAGAAAAGATTGAGAGATTTATATAATTAACGTTGAACATTACTTAAATGGCAGTCAGATGAAAACTTACAAGAAAAAAAAAATACTGCAAAATGAAAAAGATCTTCACTATCTGAAAAATTTCTCTTATGTTCTGTAATTACCATGTTTCCCATGTAATTGTTAGCTCTGCAGTATTCTCATGTTGTTTGCTTTATATTATACGCTCTTTGACAAAAAAATCGAAGCACCATGAAGGAAGCCTCCAATTTGAATGAAACTGAAGTTGCCATTTGGATGAAGAGAATTGGAATTGATTCAAATTTCACAGTGAAAACACAAATTTTAGTGAACAATAGCAGCAGCATTATCAGTATTGTGTTGAGCCACTTCTGACTGCTATGCATGCTGATATACGGCAATGTATAGAGTGAAACAAAGTCCTGATGTTCTCTTGTGGCAGATCTCGCCAAGCTTGCTGAAACTGCAATTCCAAATACAGGATGTTCGTTGTTGGATGCATTTTGAGACATGCTCGATGCGGGAAAAGTTTGGGGACCTGGCAGGCTGAGGAAGAGAATGAATTGCTTAGAGATACTGCTGGGAAATATGTGCAGTGTGTGGATGTGCATTATCCTCTTGTAAAATTCCTCCTTGCAGGGGTAACACGAAAGACAAAACAACGGCAAAAAACTTTGTTTCACTTCATGCCACGCTGTATAGCAGCCAGAAGTGGTTCAGCACAATACAATGGATCACATCTAATATTAGAATCATAGATAGTTGTTTGTTTCGAAAATCACCTGTAAGTCTATGTAATAAGTAGAGAAAGTCATTGAAACGTCGCACAGTGGGGCAAAACAGCTTTAAAACTGGAATTAAATGGAAAAAACTAAATGCCATACATATATTCTTTTCCGTAACATTTCAATTCACCACTAACCGACTCACAATATAACGGAATTAAATTGTCGTTGGTCCCGCCTCCATCCCCACCAGAGTTGAAGCGATTTATCTGCGAAGACTGCGTGCCTGGTTTTTCTATTTTTCAAGCCTGTTTTTGTGCGTTTCAGTTCTAGTTTTGAAGAGTTTAAATATTTTGCTATAAAACATTTAATTTCAGGTATCTAGTGATATTTTAGTAACTATAAACTTATATTTAAGTGCATATCTCTATATATAAAAATGAATCTTTCTTTCTATGTTTGTCCCGTATACACTCCTTGGCCCTTTGACCTATCTGGACCAACTTTGCAGCATTACTTTTTAGGACCCTGCGCCAAAGGTAGGCTACCTTAGAACCGGGACCCCCTCCCCCCGGGATTTAAAAGGGGTAAAATCCGTGAAATAGCCAAATATGCACCTGGTGGTGACAATGAAAACTGAAGCCATTCATACATCCGTATGCGTTCCTATACCATTCATCAGATTGCGATGAAACTTTGGGGAGTTGTTGTGGGCACGGCCGCGAAGCTTTCTGAATTAGTAGAACACCGGACCCTTAGATTTAGGGCCCACCCCCCAAGTCTATTGCAAAGTGAAAAATTCGCTATCCTATGGGGGGCGGGGACATGGCTACCTAAAAGTTCCACCCCCGACCGGGCCCTTTCTCGGGCAACGGTAATCAAACTTAACATCTTTGCTAGATAATGCAAAAATTGGAAAATCCGCTCTCCTATGGGGGGCAGGGACACCATATTTGGGTGGGTGGAAGGCGACACAAGGACTAAGTATCCCACTCCCGACTGACACCGGGCCCTTTCTTTTTTTGAGTGGCATTGCAACGCATGCCGGGTACAGCTAGTAATTTATAAAAGTAAGCTATGGAAACATGACCTTTAAAATTTTACTTTTAAATATTATTTTGAGAAAAATGGGTCTTATTAGTTGTATTCCGAATGAGTCCGAGTTTTGATTTTTGTTTGTTTCGAATTGGCATTGATTATAAATTATTAATTCCTTTATTTTTCCAGCTACTTTTCTCGCTACACGAGCATTTTCAAAGCTAGTAAAAAACGTGTCTTCAATTTGTTTTTTTTAATTCAGGCTCACATTATGTTGATCAAGAGAAAAGAACTTCTGGATAGTATCAGAGGTTCTTGAAAGAGTGCAACGGAAGGACAATGTCATTCCTTGACCGAAGAGAAATGAACAAAATGTGATGAAAGCATTTCAAAGACTTAAAGCGAAAAATGCCACATTGGAAGTTAGAATATACTGTCATTAGATAAAAAATTACAAAGAAGTAATGAGGAGTGGCGGGATACCTCGATTTCATTCCTTCAATATACATTTCAGAGCAGAAAAATCGCACAGTTGTATTTTTTTACATGACAATATGGAACATACACGCACAAGAAAAAGGAATCACTGATCTGTTTTTTTGAAAGTTCGATACCGGGAATCCAGAACAGCTGTTTCAGGCTTCCTAGCCTTCATCAACTGGATTCGACCAGTATCTTACAGTCAGTGATTCCAAGAAACATATAAAAGAAACAAAAAACAAAAAGAAAATGGCCCTTCGTAATAAAAAACAACAATATATAAAATAAGAGTAAAAAAAGGGAAGAAATTTAATCCCCGCTAATATCAACTTAGCCTGTGAAGGATTAAATTACAAAAATAATACATTTAAATAAAAGTTTAACGTGTGGAACTAAGGTTTACATCACAATGAAGAACATTTACGCACAAGAAAAAAGGAATAACTCATCTGTTTTTTGAAAATTTGGATACCTGAAACAGCTGGATTCCCGGTATCGAAATTTCAGAGAAACAGATCAGTGATTCCTTTTTCTTGTGCGTATATGTTCCTTATTGTCATGTAAACCTAAGGAAGTTCCGCACATTAAACTTTTATTTAAATGTATTCTTTTTGTAATTTAATCCTTCACAGGCTAAGTTGATATTAGCAGGGATTAAATTTCTTCCCTTTTTTTACTCTTATTTTATATATTGTTATTTTTTATTAAGAAGGGTCATTTTCTTGTTGATTTTTGTTTCTTTTATATGTTTCTTGGGATCACTGACTGAGATACTGGCGAATCCAGCTGATGAAGGCTAGGAAGCCTGAAACAGCTGTTCTGGATTCCCGGTATCGATATTTAAAAAAAAACAGATCAGTGATTCCTTTTTCTTGTGCGTGTGTTTCTTATTGTCATGTAAACCTTCCTCGCGATTCGCAATTTTTTTTAATCAAAATAATGTCAATTGAAAGATCGTTTCATCATCTTTCCAATGACATCACTTAAGAGTGTATTGTGTGTCAGCAGAGTGCTTTTTGGAGGAATCTCCTAGCCTACCAGAAAACCTCGTTTTCGTACAGCCTGGGAAATTGTGATTAAAACAAAATTCAATACAAACATTTATAAAACAATCTTTATTAATAATGGGTATTCCCTCCTCTAGCCCTTAATTACCGCCCTCATTCGATTTTTCATCGATTTTTATCAATTTGGGGTATTGTTCTAGTTATTGTCTTGGTTTTGAAGGGACAATACACAAGTGATATCATTGGATAGATTATGCAACGATCTTTAAATTGACATTATTTTGATTCAAAAAAATTTCGAATCGCGAGGAAAATAAAAAAAAAAAAAAAAAAGGAAAAAAATGCAACTGTGGCGATTTTCCTGCTCTTAAGGGTACATTGAGGAAACGCGGTCTTCCGGAAACTCAGTTTAAACAGAGCGAACAAAACGACTGCAAACAAAATTAAAAATAAGGAATTCTACTCTTGTATCTGAATTAACTCACGCCACTCAAATAAGCTTCAGAGCCAAAGGGCAATCACGACAACAAGTCCAGGACGTGCGAGCAAGTATAGAAAGGCTGACAGACAATAAGTGAAACCACGACAGCTAATATCAGGTAAAGAGGCTGTAGCTGTTTGGTAGACGCTAAATTATCTCGGCATCAATATGACGTTATTAGGATGAGAGCCCATGAAAAATTTCCCTCATATAAAACAGTTCTAGCTGCAGTGAAATTCTACTATCACTAAGATATAAAGGTAACAGTGGCTCTCGTTTTTTTACAAGCTTTGCTAGATCACACAGTGGTCCAACGGTGAAACCTGTAATTGGGTCCCTTCAAAATGAAGAACTGGCCAGCTGCGTTAGGGTTTGGTAACACAAATGACAGAAGTTGTACAGCAAGACGTTTCTTTCAGAATGCCCAACTTTCTGCTGAAATTACAAAATTAGACATACATTTGATAAAAATGCATACTACACTATTTTGATAGTAGTGTGAAATCGTCAAAAATTCAGGACATTCATCCATAATACAAGCGTGATACTTCGTTGAAAAGTGCCCCTCGTACAACATGGCACCTAAATTGCCACAAGCATTTCATGCATGCAACCTGAAATTATATCGTCGGCATTGTTACCAATAGGACAATTAACAGAGGAGGTGCAGAAAGCTCACAACAAAGACTTTAAAAAATAGTGTGTGTTTTACGAAAGAAAATGAAGTCGGGAGAAAACTAATAACGATACAGTAATACCTTGAGATATGAACGCCCCAACATACGATTTTCTTGAAATACGACGATAATTTTCATATAATTTACGTCTCGAAATACGAAGATATTTTTGAGATACGAATACCTAGTACAGCTAGATGTTGTGGATCTGGTACAGAAGCATGCAGAAGAACTCACGACGGAGGAGCTGAAGAAGTTACAAGAGATGACGCACTCAGAGGTGATGCAGGAACTCAGCAGTGAGGAGGAGGTCGAGAAGGAGGAGGTGCTATCTTCACGTGAAATTCGTGATATCCTTGCTAAGTGGCAAGAAGAGTCCGATTTTGTAGAAAAGACACACCCGGAGAAATTGTCTACAGGGAGAGCCAGTGTATTATTCAATGACATGTGCTTTGCGCATTTTAGAAACATTCTAAAAAAAGAGACAGAAACAGATCTCTCTTGATCGCTTCCTTTGGAAAAGACCCCGTCTTAGTGGCGATACACCTACTGCAAGTGCGACCAAAAGGGCCAGACGTGAGAGTGGCAGTGATAGTGATTAGTCTTAGTGTAAGTAAAAAAATAGTACATTTAGTAAAAAAATATAGTACATTTATATCATGCATATAATAAACACTGTATTTATCTTATATAAAATCGATATTTGGTTGATAATATTTAAAGTATGTTAATTATTTTTTGGGGTAAATTCGTATCACTGGAACAAATTAATTCTATTTCCATTAATTTCTATGGGAAAAATTGATTTGATATACGATTTTTTTTATATACAACGATCGTCACGGAACGAATTAAATTCGTATGTCGAGGTACCACTGCATTTTTAACTTATTTTATTAGAGTTCGGATCCTGTAATCAGTAGCAAGAGAAAGTTAAAAAAGAAGAAAGCAACCCAATACCTTTCAAAAGAAGCACTAAGAGTTATTAAAATCTACAGCCATGAGGTCATTAGCCATCAATATATTGATGATGATGATATATTCTGAAGATGAAAACCAGCTTCAAAGTTATTTATTTTTTTTTTTTTTTTTACATTTAAGTGCTAATTTGTAAAACTTTAAGTAATATTTTTATTATCATTCATCTTGTGTGAAACTAAATAAGATAAATAACCAAACACACAAAATTCCATAAATAAAATAAATCATGTTTCATTACATGTTTCGAGGCTTCCTGGCCTCATCCTCAGATATAAAACAGAAAATAAATCTTCATAAGGAACATGATTTATTTTATTTATGGAATTTTGTGTGTTTGGTCCTTATCTTAATACTTTTATTTAATAAAGAAATATTCAAGAATATTATCTATGCTTTTATTTAAAACTACTAACAGCCCTGAAAAGAAATATCCGATAGAAATCCGATCAAGTAGTATTTGATTTAATATCAGCTTTCAAGCTCTCTTCCTCCACCGTGCGCAGTTGTAAAGTTCTTTGATGGGACTTTCAGGTGTTAAGCATAACTTGAATCTGAAACTGAAAATCTGACACATGATCTTGTATTGTAAAAACATATTCAACTACTGTCTGTTTTTGTTTCCGAGAACCTTCAGCGCTTTTGCGCATGCGTCAGGTCTCCTTCGATTTAATCAAAATAGGGGTGAGGAGAAATAAAGAGGGGATGTTTACTTTTTATCAGTGTTATTTTACTAGTAGCTGCGTTCTATTTGCGCTTTTCGGGAAAGGATTATGGAAAGAATAAATACTAATGCAAAAATAATAGGTACTAAATAATAGGTATATAAAAAAAAAAAAAAACAGGTCTTAGGAAAGTGCCCATCTCAGTGTATCACCCCTTTGCGGAGTAGAATCGTCCGCGAGTGATGGGTCTCGCTTTTGAAAACGAACAGTACCATGAAATTTTCAAAATAAATGGTAAAAGAGTTTATACATATTAAAGTAATTTCATGAATTATGAGACATTTCTGTGATGTAGTATTTGTTTTCTATATCATTATTTGTTGAATACTGCGTAATTTCGTAACGGTAAATACACTTTGTAAGTAAATATTCAGTGAATAATGAAGAACATTTAATGTGCTGAGAATTAGTAAACAAAAGAAAAGAGAAATACAAGGGCAGCACCTTGTAAAATTAAAAAAAAAAAAAAAAAAAAAAAATCTTTTAGTCAGATGCTGTCTTTGCGTTTCTCTTTTCTTTTGTTTTATTCAGTGAATATCTGTAAGTTTACTTAATATGTAAGCCCTATGCTAATGAAATAAAAGCTTATATTCATTTTGCAACTTTTTTTTACATGATTAAATAGAATATTGTCATAAATTTTGGCGGTCAGCATCGATTTATAAAAAATTTGACAACGAATCACCATTTAAGTATCTTTCATTTACTGAAAATTGAAGAACTCCTGTCTTTAAGTTTCGTTACGCAATCTTCCAACATCATTTTCTTTTCATATTTTTGTTTGATTGTCTTAAGTTCTTTAAATTCAGTCCTTGTGACCTTGGGTTTGCTCAGCCATTTTTTGTTTCATTCTTATTTCAAGGCGTTGTAAAATTGAAGATTTCCAAAAGTAACGATTTCAGAGAGAAAAAAAAAATATTCCTAGTAATTCCTCGCAAAGCTGTAAAAAAACAAAAAAAAACAAACTTTTTTTTATTTACTTAAATCCATTCACCACATACAGGTGTCTATAATTAAAGTTCACGTACACCACGCACTCTACAGCAAAAACTACTTATCGGAATGACACCAAATTTGCAGTACGTTGTAACGACACCATGGGAGGGACATTCATTAAAAAGAAAAAAAAATGTTCCAAAAACTACCACCAAACCACCAAAAAACGGGGGCGTTTGTAGGAGTGTATGCTGACCTTGGCAATGCTGATACAGCGCTGATATGTTCAATATGTTGAGCACCATTATCTGCTACAATCTGAAATCGCAGAATCGCATTTCAACTGTTGAACGCAAGATGTCTCTGGAAATGTTGAGCACGTGAAGTGATATGCTTGCTTTAAGATCTGCCGAGGTTGCTATGTTGTCACGATAAACCAGATCTTTAAGATATCCCCACAGCCAAAAGTCGAATGGGATCCGGTGAGCTTGCAGGCCACGCTGTACTGAAGTCTTGTGGTGCACATGTTTAACACAATTGGCGATGTGTGGAGGGGCCAATGAATATTGAACACTGTTGAATCAAGACCCTGATGTTGTTGGAGTGCTGGAATCACTGAAGCGGTTAATTGTGATGCATATCGATTGCCAATAACGAAACCTGGAGTAGGTGGGCGCCCACGCTTTTCCAAAAAACAAAAAAACGGTTCAACTGTGTTGACGTAAACCCACCCCAAACTGTCACTTTTCGGGAATGTAAAGGAACTTCCAGGCATGCAGTGGGAATTTCTCTCGCCCAGATGCGACAATTATGCGTGTTATCTGCACCATCCAGTTGAAAATATGCATCGTCCGTCCAGAGAATGTTCCAGGGCCATTCGGGGTCAACCTCGATTCGAGCTAAGAACTGTAGCGTGAAGGTCTCTCATTGACACGGATCAAAGGCAGTAGGAGTTGAATGTGGCAACAGGTTGGCATAACGAACGTGCAACGCGCCGAACACAAGACGCTTGCCATGACAATTGGTATCCTATTCTCTTCCACTTTGGTCACTAAATCGTCAACTACCTGCGCGGCAACAGGCTTTCGTCCTCTTCCGGCTTTCACATTCAATGACCCTGCTTCTTCAAATTTGAGAATCATTTTAACCCATTCGCAGTCATTGGACCTCGTCGAAGACCTTTTAACGATCTAAACCTCCGCAAAGCTTCTGGTGCATAATTCCCGTTTAGGTAAAATAATTTCACAAAGAACGCACGTTCTCGTAAACTTAACATCGTTGTGAGTTGAACACAAATTGCGAATGAAAACGCTTGTGAGTCTGTAGCTTAAATAATGATATGAAGGACGACGTGCTAACTGAAATTTGCATTTCTGATACCATACACACCTAACAAAAACGCCCCTTGATGATGATGTTTTAAACCCAACTTTCCTTTTAGTGAATGTCCTTCCCACGGCATCATTACGACGTGCTGCAATTTGGTGACGTTCCGAGAAGTAGTTTTTGCTGTAGAGTGCGTGGAATAGTTGAATTTTAATTATAGACACCCCGTGTATCTTCTCAAATACAAAAGATAAAATGCGCATACGAAAATTATCAAAAGTAACAGTATAAAAAACTGAATAGTTTTTAAGCTTTTTTAAAACCTTTATTTAAACAAAACTCATTAAAATTAAAATTACTCACAATGGGATATCCAAGTTAAAAACAAAATAGGATTAAACTGAATTGAAAAGCTTTCAACAACAACAATAAAAAACTCAATTTTCAAACATTTATTTTATTTCTGATACTTCAGTAATCTGAAGTTTTTTTTTAATCTTCGTAAGGCACTTAGATCATTAAAGATGATCCACTGTTGTAAGATGTGTAGCTGCACTTCTTGATGTTTCTTCTACTTGGTTCTCTCTCTTTCCTTCTGATATTCCACTTCTATTTTCGCTTCAATCTTTTCCCAATCAATTGGTACCTTAAAAGAGAAAAGTACGCCATCATTACAAACACTTATTAACACTAAAAACTATTCGGTTTACACAAGAAAATTTAACAAATATCATAAAATTGTATAAAAAGTTAACAATTATAATTATTCCTTTTTCTAAACTTAAGTTCAGCCAGTAAAGGATTTTGCTTAATTCGCTGATTGTTTAATTATGCCGCAAAAGCAACGATGGTTATGCTGCACCAAGTAATATAAACAATAAAATGCAAAGGAATACAGACTACAAAAGGAAATTATAAAGAAGTCAAAAACATAACATGAAGTCATAAGGAGACAACAAATTATAACATGAATGAATAAAAAAAAAATGAAGGAAATTAAAAGAATTCAATTAAAATACTACCCACAGTGCAGTCAGAAATACAAAGAAAAAAAACAGTTAAGGATAATGGATAATAACATGGCCAAATGGGAAAAGAGTAAAATTAAAAGCAATATAAAAATAAAGCGCACAAAAATTAGGTTTATAAAATTATAAGAACAAGGTTTCGAAAATCATAGATATATGGCAAGACTAAATAAACTTAAAAGAGGATTAAATTGGTAAAAAGATCAGAATCATTTGCGTTATGGAATGCGTATTGGAATATTCAGTTTAAAAAGAGAGTAAAAGCATTGAAGAAGACATTCATTAAAAGTTAAATACTCAATTAAAATTTGAGAACAAATAAAATAGCATTGTAGAATATAGAACTAGCACATAGTTTGGACGGTCTAATAAATTAATTATAACAGGATGAACTTATAGATTTAACTTGAATTAAAAGTACTCTTGACTCGCAGTAAATAGGAATTGAAGAATTTTTCATAGAGTGCATATTTTACGTCCATATAAAGAGGCATATATAAACAGGCAATAAAGATGGATACTTAATTAATATTTTTACTAAAATCTTTAGTGAAAAATACTGCACTGACACATGATGATCGTTTGGAGCCACCTGAAGGAAAAAAAAGTAAAAATGTCTCTAACATAATAAAAGATCCGATTGCAAGAGAATGGAAAAAATGTAAATGCTTTAAAGTGAGAAAATGCAGTTAACTTTTGAATATTTATTTCCAATCTGGTAAACAGCATAATCTGGAAGCCTTGATAATTGAAGTGCATCTAATGAGGTCTTTCTCCAATGTCCAGAAGATGCTTTGACAGAAGATAATGAAGCGTTTTTCTTGGAGAGAGAGAGAGAGACAGCAGATTGACGAAATGGATTCATTGGAATGCTTGAGATTCAACAAAAAACATTAAAGAATATTCTTCTATAATGCAAAAATATACGTAACTATACATACTCCAATACATATACTAAACACTCCTAATCGAATTTTTCATACACATAATCCTTAAAAATTCAGACTAATGTAGTGTTTTCATTTGACAGGGCCACTAGCATCCCCCTGGAATAAATTTAAATATCTATATTTCATCGCCTGTAACATCAAGATATTTTTGTTTCTTCAGTAATAAAACAAAACCAAAATGGTTACTAAAAATATTGTAATAAATTTCTTCGCACACAGACAGGCAAACATAACATAAAAACGATGAAAAACTGAAATGGGACTTAACTTCGGGTACAGAATCAAAAGTTAAATTCTGGCCAAAAGGTTGGCATTAAGAAAAAAAATATAATAAATTTCGGTTTTCGAGACCTTGAGGTCTCCTTTATAACTATAATTTTATGTTATTACAGTAATTTTTTTTAATGCAAGTGTATTTTGCCAGAATTTAATTTGTGATATGGAAATCCATATATGTCAAATTAAACAAAAAAACAAAACAAAAAAAAACTTTTTATGGTCACTTGATGACGTCATTGTCTGTTGGCATTTTCTGAAAACTATTACAAACCTATTTTTAACAATATTTATTAAGAAGTTAAATTAAAGGAAATTAATAAAAGCAAGGTGTAGTTGGCATGTAAACTTTTGAATAATCTCATGATAAAAAGAGTTCTTCGAAAGTTAATTTTTTCTTTTTTCTTTTTTCCATTCAAAAATGAATTGTTTTCACTTAGCTAAACAATCGTTGACCTGGAACACTATAAGAGGACAGTTCACATTCTACCTAGAATCAGACAAACACAGAAAAAGAAAGTCGCATCCATGCCAGAGTCGGGATTCGAACTCGGATTCAGACGTATCAGCTTTAAGGCAGGCTGAACGACTTGGGTTAAAGGGTAAGAAAAAAAAAAAACTTCATTAAGTCTTAAGAAATAAAGCATAATTGATAAACTGGGTCTAAAACACAGCACCTGTTAACGGGTTGTTCCTACAAGACTAAAAAAGCGTAATCTTCAAATGACGAAATAATAAAAGTGGCAAAGATGTAATAAATTTTAATGGCTATTACACTGACAGTCAGGTACTTAAGTGACCCAGGAAGGAATTTTATATTCTATTTATGACGTTCCTTTTCTATCAAGACTGTTAAGAGAGAAATGAGTTAGAGGGTGCTCAAATGAGCGGAAACGTCTAGAAACCGTTTACAAAAATTCCTTACTTTTTTGCAAAGTTTCGTAGTAAACAAAGTATAGAAGAGGCAGCTGTACGTTGGAGAAATAAGAGAAATTACAAATTTTAAACAGAAACAACAATGAAAAATCTTTTCTCTCCATATTCTTCTGAGCGTTCAAACTATAATAAAACTTATCATCTTCCTTCTTGTATAATATTTAATACTATAAATGTAATACATATGTAAGGCGAATTCTCGAGAGTGATACGTACTCTTTTTTTCAAGCCTAAACCACGAGGTTTTCCATTTACAAATTAACCAAAACTTTTAACCAAAACTTATTACTCTCTTAGGAAAAAGAGAGTACGTATCACTCTCGAAAATTCGCTTTACATAGTATTATATTTATAGTATTAAATATTTTACAAGAAGGAAGATGATACGTTTTATTATAATGAAAAATCTTATTCTTTTTTACTAAAATGTAATTATAAAAAAAAAAAAAGAAACAAATTCGAAACAAAAGAAGGTCGAAAAAAAGTTAAAAAAGCCCATTTTCTTTAAACTATTTTTTATTTCTTCTTTTTTTTTTAATTGTGAAAACTGTGAAAAGTTGACTTTTTTATTCAAATTCTATTATCTGCAGTGCAAAAATTTAGAATTTTCTGGAAATAAAAAATATTGAATCCGCATTACTGAAGTTGCGAAACCACCTGCTAATTAATGGATTATCTAAAAGAAGATTAATAAGTTTATTTAATAATAAAATATTGCCACCAATATAGCACCAATGTAGGCAATATTTTTATTAGAAGTTTTTAGCACGTAAAAATTTTTTTAACCAAGTTTATTTATTGTTCAAAACAATGAATTATTAATCCATTGTTTACATTTCAATGCTTTTTTACGGATCACACTAATTTTTCGACAAAGACCTATTTGGGAAAGATTTTAAATATAATAGTAAAATCGTCTCTAATCTTTACATTTGTTTTCAAAGTTTCAGGAAGTTCTATCCAGCGGTTCAAACGTTATTTGGGAGGGAAGGCGGACACGCACTCGAACATATTTACTTAAGATCTGATACTCCTCAATTGACTAATAAGCTAAAAATGTAATCATAATAAAAACATAATGAATCTTCACTCACCCATAGAAAAAAAAAGAAGAATTAAAATGAATGAATTAATACTTGTAAAATAATGCAAGCACTGGTAAAGAAAAATGTTTGTAGAAAATAAAAAGCAATCTTGTTAATGGATTCGATTTCTTGCAAAACTTTGCGATTCGAAAAACCAAAAGAAACGAACGTTATATTTCGCGCCACGAAATACGAAAAGTCTTACAGCAAAGGATTAGTTTTCTGAGCACTTCAGAAAACATTGCAAATTCTTTATATTACGTAACCAAGTATTGCACAGATTTTTTTTGTCTATGTTTTAAGGCTTTTTTATATACGCATACACGCTCCTAGCAGGGTTCTACAATTTTGGTATTACATTTGGAAAACCTCTTATTAATATGTCGTCAGAGAGAAAAAGGATGATAAACAGATAAGTTTCAAGATGGAACTTTAAGTCGAAGTACACATGTCCGTACGTAATCACGATAACTCAAAAACTACTGATTCTAGAAAGCTGAAATTTTACAGACAGATGTAGGTTAATACAAGAAAGGTCCCCATTGAGTTTAGTAAAAAACGTACCAGTAGGTAAAACGGGCTAAAAACTATCAACATAAGCAAATGAACAATTAAGAAAAAAAAAAAAAAACAATTAGTAAGCGCTCATATAATGCCGATATTCGAACGTTACAACTGTATCTTTGTTTTTTTATGTTTTTTAATATTTTCTCTAAAGGAGCTTCACAATACAAATGTTTATTCAACTCAATACTCTACTTATGATGTTACACACCAGGTAAAACTAAGTGATAAGATCATTCTCGAATAAAGCAAAAAATAATAATAATAATAATAAAAAAAAACAACTTTAGGTGGCGCTAACCATGCAACTACTGCTCTACACAGAGATCTTGCAATTTGACTTTCAAAGCTGTGGCGAATAAGAGAGACCCAGGGGACACTGCAGTAGAAAAAAGATAATTAACTAAGAGCTGTTTATCTGCAGTTTCTTAATCTATGATTCATTTAAATAAATAATTAAAACACAATCAAACAGTTTCAGTTATTTTTTCCCCTCTCTAAATGAACTCAAGAGAGGAACCTTTCATTCAATGTAAGTTTTGTGGTGGGGAAATGAAAGCTAGGGCATCACTTCTTGGTCGTGTTCTGCTTTATGGTTCGTGGTTGGGCAGCCTTCAGAGCCCTACTCCCACGCATGGCGATAGGAGGCAGCCGCCTGTGAAGGGCGGAGAAGTCTACTTGGGTCGCCTCGGAGCACCGTCGTTCCTTTCATGGCTTCCAGAAAAGAATGATAGTTGGCATATCAACTTTCTCTTATTATTGAAAGCGTCCATTTAAACGATTTTTTTTTAACATATACCACTTTATAATAAAACTAAAGGAAGGATCCGGCTTTGTCACCAATAGACTGCTTTTTTGAAGACATGTAAAAGGAATCAACTACTTAAACAATACATTGACAAAGAAACAACAAAACACCTAACTGGTCATTAATATATTTGTTTTATTAAATCACTGCTGATAAAACCACATTGATGCTCCCTAGATTAATAAATGAATTAATAAGCATTTTTAGGATATCGAAAGGAATCCAATGTTTCAAATGTAACTGGATTCTTTATCCCACAGAAAAAACTTGTTTTTTTTTGTTAAGGACCAACAAGGAAAATTTTTCTACTGCAATAGTGAGATCGCTTCTTGTCTGTAAGAAGGCATGTCACAGTTAAAGAAGATCCATCGCAAGTTCTCAAACAATTACCCACAAACATAGACGTACTTACAAACAGACTGAGCGATTTCATAAGTCTCACTTTTCTAGGAAAGCAGGCTAAAAGAAAAAATTGTCAACTCAATGAGGCTGGCTTTCGACTGAGAACAGGAAGAAGAAAGAAGTTAGAAGTGTTTCCATTCAAATACAAGAAGATTGGAAGCGTAGAAAAATTCTGAAAATTTTAGTTAAATAACTTACATATCGAAATCAATATGACTTTTGCATAGTTTAAATATTAAAAGCTGATGAAAGTTTCAGCTACATAAAATAAGCAGTTCTAGAATTATCGTGGTTTAACAGCAAATGTATTTTTGTCGATTTTTAGTTTAAGCCCCTATCTAAATATGTCCGACTTTTATCTAAGATCATTAAAAATCTTTCTTCGTAAAAAAACCAACATCCTATTATTTAACATCAGAATAAACAGTTATGCTAACATATTTTACGTGTGCTTAGTGAATTTTTAAAAACATTTTGTTTAGGCTGACACACTAGACTAAAATAAAACCGTTTATATAATTTTAAAAAAAAATTCATTAAAAAACAACCCGTTTCGCCTCGTTACGAGGCTTTGTCAAATAATTACAACTGAATAAATTTTCGAATAAACAGTTGTTGACTTAAACTGATGATTTGTATATTTTGATTACAAAAAAATAAAAAAAAACAATCTGAATCCATCCCCTCCTCCCTTCCGATATATTTGAAGAGGTGTTATATACAATAGCGCAAATATATAACTCCCTTTTGCTAGCTTTACCGAAATTAACCACAGAAAAATCAAATCAACCATAATAGCCAGGATTGAGCTGAAAGTGGCTCAAGGACGATATTCCCTAGTTAAGATAAAACCAAACTGATCAACAATTATTTTTCCGGAAACTCACCCTTTTCAGGACTGGAAAGGAATACAAATTTAGTAGAAGTTGTGCTTGTTTCATTTTTTTTTTCAGTCGCAAATGGTCAACAGTCCAGTGACTCTTATCAATAATAGAGAGGACAGAATCTTTTTTTTTTTATCCTCTCTCTCTCTCTTTCTTATTTTGCTCTTCAGAACACGAAGAGCTCGTGACGGAATGGAGAGGACACGTTATGAAGCCTTGGGGAGAAACTAGACAGCCGGAGCTTTCCAGACACCGCTTCTTATTTCGTCGTTCAAGCCTTGTCGACGCACAGGGATAGAGAGAAGTTTGGCTTCCACGCCGCAACCAAACACATAAATATTTAATAGGCGTACCCAAGCAATGACAAAATACTAAACGCACTGCTCCGGTTTTAATTTGACCGTCCCTTTAATGAAGATACAACGAATACTCCTCCACGTCAGCAACATACAGCAGTGAGGAAAATTCAAGGGCTGCTGCAAGTAAAATCAAAATTAGGTTATTCGCGGGTCAGAACCGAAGTCACGTTTCTAAATTTCCTGTTTTGTATTTGAGATGTCGAAAAGGCCTGTCGATAGCGACCTCTGGTTTCTTGGAATGCAACCAAGAAACAACTGTGTGGGTACTAGCCAAAAGCATTTGACTAATATAAACAAATAATATACAAAAAAGTAATGAACTTTTTATACGTAAAGTTTATTAATTGATGATTGGAATTTAAGTTCATTAGGGTTTCTTCAATCACATCATTACTAAGCCTAAAGTAACTGCTAATGTATGTTTGAAACATAAGGGAAATATATACACTATGTTAGGAATTAATTTAACTGCTAAAGCTGTGAATTAAATTCTCTATCTTAACAGCATAATTCTCTACTCTGTGATTATTAATCGTCTAAGGTTTGATTTGTTTAGAAATAATGAATGATAAAATTAATAATTAACAATTCATTATCATCTTAAAAATATTAATAAGATGATAATGAATTGTTAATTATTAATTTTATTTCTCATTCATTATTATAGCGTTAGTATTTAACACACTAAATGATCGTTCAATATTTATTTCTCTTTTTTAATTTAAAAAGGTCGATCTATGTACAAAGAAGATCTCAAAATAATAAATCAGAATTTCGTTGATCGTTTAGATTATGTATGAAGTTCCTAAAGCTTCATTGGTTTTATAAATGAATTTCTCGCTTTTTCAATTTATGTACTACGATCGATTGATAGGCTTATCGCTAATATTTTCAGTATTTTACATTAGCGTTTGTCATATTAGATGAAACAAAAATATCAATTAGATTTCATTTCTCGTGTCCTACACGCTCGTATATACCAACCCGTTGCTGAAACCGTGTGTGTGCAACCAATACCAGACTTGGTGGTTTATCAATCACGGCACCAAAGATCACCGACTCAAATCTAATTTTCAAGATATGATAAAGTATTTAAATGTTGTCACCACCGCCAGACACTTGTCAACCTCATCCGCTCTGTAAAATTTTAACTAGCTACTGGTGATACTTCACGGTTCGAGAATTGCAAAGCAGCCCATAGATTTATCAATAATTTATTTTATCTTTATATTATTCTAAATATTTTGTTTTTATACTGGGTATAAGGGAAACGCCATTATAAATTCATGGTATTAATTCCAAACAGCATGAATAATTTCTTTAAAAAATACTTTCTATGTTGTTTCGCATCCTGTCGTCTTCCTAACTTGAGTTGCTGTTTTATGGAAATCGAGTTTAATTTAACCATTTTAACCACCAAGTTTAATTTAACCATCGCCATTTAATTTTTTAGTAGTAACAAAGTTGTAACATAATTAAAAAAAAATATTTTAAAATGTTTAAGAAATTATTCTAAATTTAGAATAAGAGTTCCGCAGGAAAAAAAAAAAAAGGGAAACCCATTTACCAAGATCAAATTTATCTTACTATAGTACAATGACGTCACTTGCAAACGTCCTTAATCCTGTATAATCGAAAACATAATTTCACTTTTTTTTTATTAACTGAACATTACAATAATTTTAAGAATTTAACAATTTTAATTTCTTCCTTTTCGCTTATAAAATATGTATAACTCTCATTACTCCAAGGAATTAAATATCCAAACAGAATATACATTCAGATTTGGAATTTAGAATTGTTGTTCTTTCACCATTAAAAAGAACAATCAAATATCGAAAAAAAAAAAAGCTACAGATCAGTGAAATTGAAACGACTTGAGGCAAAATTGAGGCAATCTGCATTAAAACAAAAAATGTTATGTGCGTGAGTGCTTGCGTACAGAAACAATTCAATTTCGCAACAATTCGCACGAGCGTTGCCTTGAAACAGGAGTATTGTTACATAGTCAACGCTGTCCACAACAATGGAGTTTCGCATGCCCATTGCCAGGCAACAATTTCCTATTACAAATGGATTTCAATATTCTATTGCTTGTATTTTTTTTAGAATTTAAACTTTATTTAGTTTAGGTTTTAGTTTATTTCATTTAATTAATTTTTGTGAATAAATTTCCGACTGTTCAAATAGATTTCAATATTCTATTGCATCTATTTTTTTTAGAATTTAAACTTTATTTTATTCATAAAAATAAATTAAATCAAGTAAACTAAAACCTAAATCCAAAACTAAAATAAAGTTTAAATTCTAAATAAATACACGCACTAGAATATTGAAATCCATTTGTAATAGTCGGAAATTTATTCGGGTCAATCCATTCCAAACGGTCCAGAAAACATTAAATTGGTTGCTCGACCATTTAAAAAAAAAAATGATTTTTTTTACTGTTGTTACCCCTATGCATGAGTACTTCAAAAAAGGCATTCATTTTTTTTTTATTTGACTTCGTTTAAAAATGACGTCCATTTTTGTTTTATGGTTTTATGGTAAAAAAACATTATTTTCAGCACATTTCAAACAACATTTTATGTCCTATACCTTTTTACCATATCTCTAATGCAAATGGCTGAAATTTAGAACCGAAACTGATATTCACTTTTTAACAAAAATCAAAGTTACGGTTTTTTTTTGTTTTTTTTTTAGCAGGAAGGAATGAAATAAAAAAACTATAAATTTTTTTGAGAAAAGATATACATGCAAAGGTTTAGCATATCCTAACACACGTATCTAACCTCAAATATCAAACTCAATTTTTTTTTCCACAGTTATCTCTCATAAAGTTCTCTTTATACTGTAAATATCAAATTTTTAATTAGGTCCTCAACCAGAGATATTGGGGCTGAAACTTTGAAAAAAAAGAAAAACGAGCATTTTTAAAGCGCTTTAACTAAATTAGGAAGCCAGTAACAGAGCTGAAACCTAAAACGTAAAACCAAAACTATTTTAGTTAAACTTTACTAAGTTTTTAATTTTAGTTTTAAGTTTGAGTTTACTTGATGTAAGTCGTTTTTGTGAATAAATAAAATGTTTTTTCTCCGTTCCATATGCGAGGCTTTAGGAGCAAAGTTATAGGCAGCCGTCTAGCATATATATTTCTTTGAACAGATATCTGCTGTTAATTCAAATACAAGATGGTGTTGTAAATAATATTTTTATACTCAATGCCCAACATTTTTTATTATAGATACGATAGTATTTATTGAAAAAGTATTTAGTCAAGAAATATTTCAGAGGTGAATTGGCAAAATGCTGTATGTTTTCTAAGTCGGATATTGCTATTACATTAAGCTGATACGAAGTGTCGTGTTTACTTCGAGCACCTTTAAGATCTGGAACGCTGTAGGTGTCGCAAGTTGATTGAATTTTCTTCAATAGTCCGGATAATATAAGACAAAATAACTTTTTTATTTTATTCTTCTTCTTAAAAGATTACAATAAGATTCGAGAATATTTTCTCGTAATCCACCTGAAAACTAATGAAAATCAAATTGTGCAACTGAGTTACTGAGAGATCGTGACATTTCTTTTACTCCAGTCACTGCTGTCTGTCCCGTTCCGCGGTGTCGCAACCCCTGTCCCCTGAGCGTGAAGACGTCTCTCGCCCGCGTCAAGCTTCGAGATTGATCAATAAAAAATTTGATCGGCGCGACTTTCCAATTTAAAAATGGAAGCGAGATGCATCGCGGATGAGAGGGTGGGGATTCAATAAGGCGGGGGAACGGGGGGCGAGCCATGAAAACGCCTGCGGGCCGCCGGGGACAGGGCCTCACCCTGAGGGCTACGAGAACCCCACGCACCCCCTTAAGACCACTTCCAATCGCGGGGACCCGTTGTCTTCGCGTTCGCCTCTCCTTATCCGATGGTCGGGGAGGCGATAAACCTAAAATACTGAAGCACTTAAGCTGCGACTCCCATCTCATCACAAAATGCAGACATGAAGCCAAAGAGGTAGCAAATCATTCCATACCTTACGCTTTTCCCCCAATCTTATGTTTAGATAAGTCAAAAGCACTTGGAAAGACAAAAGAAGGATTTTTATACCATTTTCCAGTTCAAAGACTTCACCGTATAACTTCACTGCTTCACACACAAAAAAATACTCTAGCTAAAACTAAACAAAAGAAACATTATCTTTTTGGCAATTTGAAATTCGGACACAGTCTCAAAAGTATGAATCTTAGCTATCAGATAAACAAACGAAGTAAAAACAAACAGAAATAAAGGGGTGTAAATTGAAGAATATTTTGTACAAAATAATAAAATAACACAAATATTTTGTACAAAAATTAACTCAAGTCTTCTAAAATCCAACGAACTGCTACAATGGAATCATTGACAATTCAAGGAATTCATATTGATATTAATAAAGAAACAGCAGAGTTTTTGTTCCTTTTATACTTGATTTCAAGCTTTATATTATTATTTAAATCATCAATTTTAAAGCGACACCCACAAAAATTTGTGTTGGCGCAGCATAGGCAAAGATGCATTTGTGCCATTAAAATCAATTAATCAACCAACCAACTAATAATTTTGTATGTTATTATTTTTAATACAACACTAACTTCCTTAAAAAAAAAATCATATTTTCTGCTGTTGTTATTTTTTTGTAATGTTAGCTAAGTTCAAAAATTATGTAAAAGATGTATTAGGAACAAAAGAAAATTATAATAAAAAAATAAAATCATAGTAACATTTTAAAAGAATATCATGCACATTTAAAATACATTGAATTGATAAACAATTAAAATGGTAAAAAAGAGCAAAAAAATAAATAATGAAAACAAATCATAAAACAGGACGGTTTCGATCTGCGGTAATGA
>JAFIDM010010028.1:67673848-67704783 GCA_023159025.1 Thereuonema tuberculata | reverse complement strand
TTGTTTCTAGTTTGAAATCAAAACATTGAAAATAAGGCCAGCTGAGAAACAATCGAGAAGCGCTCTCTGAGGATCTGACCAACGTCCATCCGTTAATTTACCGGACAGGCAGATCATGACTGCCATCAGTTAATTTACCGGACAGGTAGACCAACACTGTCATCCAAAGGAATTTATTTATTTATTTGGCAGTGAGAAAACGAAATGATAATGTTGTTGGGATGCGAACGGACAACACTATCATTTCATTTGTCTCAATAAGAAACGAAATGGCTAAACATCACACTGAATAAAATTTGAATATTTTTCATCGTATACACTTTCATTTGTTGTTTGTGCGCCTATAGGTAAATTCAATGGTGTTTCCAAGGCATTTTAAACGATGAACGGTTTTAGCTAATATCATAAACGATATGCAAGAAAAAATTAACAACCTAACTACAATTAGATAAGGAAGTAAAGAAGTAAAATGTGCAAGGGACCTAACGGTCAGGAGGTCAGCCTGACGCCCGCCCGCCTTTAACTCCCGGGAAAGAAACCCGGTACCTATTCTACAGAGGGCTGGGTAGACCCTAAGACCCGTTTGGAGTAGAAAGGAGCATGGAAAAATTCCCGCCCTCCGCCGAGGCTGGGAATCAAACCCGTATCTCCAACCCGCAGCCAAGCGCCATAACCCACTCGGCTACCGGGCCCATTCACTGTCATATTACTGAAAGTAAATTGGATCCACGCAGACAATATTATTTCCTTATTATTATTTACTAGTATATACGCCCCCGTCATTGTTGACGGGATAACAATGTGACGGCTTTTAGTTAAGATAGAATATTTTGCCGTCGTTGGTAATTTCTTCATTCATATCGAGAAATGTCTCGAACGACTCTTCAGTTCGTCGCTGAGGGCGAGTTTCTGCTTCTAATGCTCGCCTGGTCTGCGCTTATAATAGGCTAAAAAAAATGAACTTGGAAATTTAAATTTTCATCTAGTAGGATAAAATTAATGAGTTACTTTTTCTTTCTCTGGCTCTTCTCTCATTGCGTCACACACAAACAGAGGGACTGACAAAAGATATTTTTAACAATATAGTCAATTCAAATAACAATTTGAATACAGTCCCCGGGGCCTAATGGGATAGGATCAGAAGGTTCGATTCCTGTCACGAACGTATCATTGTAGAAATTATTTCTATTTTCGCAGGAAATTAGAATTATTTTTCAGACACAGAGAAAGTGCGTTACGAACAGACAAATCTGGAAAACTCAGATTTTTTTTTTTAGAAAACGGATAACTTTTGCTGGAGAACGGAGACTTTTAATTTTAAATTATTTTAACGACATTAGAAATCAAAGACAAAAAGAAAAATAGTCACTTTTAAAGAAAAGTAAGGCTAATAATTTTTTTTTCACGAACTTAAAATTATGCTTGTTTTGTTACCTAATACTATCGCTTTTATTGTTCGTTGATATTAACCGTTCAATTACACTACGAGATAAAACGAATTTCCGACAAGTTCAGTGTCGGTAGGAAATGGATTGCTAATACAGTTCGATTTGCCTGAAGGGTGAAGGAGAGAAAAGCAGTTTAAGTGGTAAAGTGGGAATATAGCGAGGAAATGATTGCGCTGGCGTGGGAGGGAGGGAGGAGCATTCGAGTCCGGTGGTCCCCACCACCCCCTTTCCCCCTCCAAATCTTCTACTGGTTCGGCGATCAAGGTTGGGTGCCAACAGTCTGCGGCTGTTTTTACTATCTGCGATGGACCCTACTTGGACAGTCAGGGACTTGGAGGCCCCGTAAACCCAAGCACTGCCAAACCTCTTAACGTGGAGGCCCGCGCGCGGCATAAACCGTTAATGGACCAGAGCGTGCGTGTGCAGGGAAGAAGCACGAGGCTGCTGCTTTTCTTTTTTTTTTACGGGCGCAAGGTAGATGGGAGCAATGTTGGCCGGCTGCTGCGTTAAGGTGGAACGGGGGAGGCATTCGGGGCCGACAATCACGGTGGAGAGGGAGGAAAAGGGAAATTTGATTACAAAGGTTCCCAATTTGAAGGGCAAAAAGGGCACAGGTGAACTGTCCTAACCGCTTCCCTCGCTGTATTCCTGTTTTTCTCCGAGACAACTTCCACAGCAACTGATAAAACTTGGCTTAAAAAAAACGAAGATATTTCAGTAACTAAAAATCGATTGTTATAATTACGGAAATTATAAATAAAAAAAAGTAAAATATATCTAACATTAATATTTTTTTGTATTTCTATCAGGCATGCTTTTTTTCTTCTCTATCACATTACAAAATAAGTTATTATTTTTAGAGTTCTTGCTTCTGATATCTCTGAGGCCCAATCCTATGAAACCCTAACAAATATTTGATGATTTCAAGAAACATTTATATTTAAAATCAAAATATTCACTTTCATTTAAAAAACATTTATTTGTAGATGATTTCAAGTCGGAAGATTAATGGTTGATAATAAAAGCAAATTAGATTTTCATTTTAAAAATGCTGCCATGGTTTCCAAAGAGATTATTATTATTATTATTATTATTATTATTATTATTATGTTTGCAAGTTTCAAACCTTGGGTTTCCCCAGCAAAAGCAATACGGCTGGTCAAGGACCAAAGCACATACTGCCAAGTGTAAAGAAGTGTGTAAGAATGATTAGGGATGCGTGGTTGTGTCCATAAATTTCCTAACTATGCGTGTTGTATTGAGTACACAGCCTTCTGCAGTTGTGCATAAGTGTTTTTGTGAAGTCCTAGTGTGCTGAGACTGTGGTGCAATGTGTGAGGCACCAGACAAGTGGCGGACAGGACGATGGGTACAACACGTACTCGGTCCTGCCTCCACTACTTCTGGAGCTCGTATTATTATTATTATTATTTAAAATTAGATTTAGTTTTCATCAGATAAACTCTTTTTTATTATGTCATAAGTAGGCGTAAGTATCTTAATTCGTTTCCATGGCTGTGCGTATGGATATGTGTCAAACTTAAAACTTCTGAACCAATGAATGGATCTCCTTGAAATTTTGCAGGAATAATTATGGACAACAAACGATCTGTCCTTTTTATTTGAATATTTCTCTGCGTGGATTCTTGTCGGAAAATTTACATTTGAAGATGGCACCAATCCCACAGAAAAGCATTGGAAACGAAACTAGTAACTCACTAACGTGAAATAATTTATTTTTATCAACATCCAGAGATGAATAATTAGTGCTTATATTTCAATTCAATTTTGTTTGAATTTGATTAAAGTTATTTGTTTTTGGCAGCTTTAAAGAAGAATTTGAGGATTTTAAGGAATTTTTAATAAATGAAAAATCTGATGTGGATTTTTTTACTATATTTGGAGCCAATGAGAATTTACAAATACAGAGATATATTGTTACTGACCGTTGACACATATTTGAGAGAATGAACTTTCTTCTTTTCATTGTAAGAACGCTGTAATATTTAAAATATGAGGCAAAATGCAACCAGCCAAAAAGAAGGCTATCAACCTAGCCAATTGGAGGCTAGTAGCCTCAGTAGAAGAGCAACTCAGCTGATATTTGAGGATGCCGACGTAACCAGAAGGCGAAACCTCAACATCTCAAAGTGACCAAGACATATGGCGCAATTACAAGAATATTGCCAGCTTTCTTTAAAACTTTTTAACAAATCACTGAAGATATATTATTGAAATTCCAGCGCGATAAATGCAAATGATTTACATATGACAGTAACACTGTTCGAAACTACAAGTGGAAAAAAAACAAAAAAACAAATACACAGATCCAATAATCCATGAAGTGAGCTGAACGAGACAGCAGAACAATTTGTCCATCTAATGTAATGTAACTTAAATGAGCCAGTTATGAGTACGCTTATAATAGACTGAGTAAAATTAGGTAATGGCGAATGTGTATGTACCATAAACATCAAAGTCTCCAGCCTGAATGAAGATGTGCGTGACAGAACCTACGCTTTCCTTTCCCATTTGTTAAACACATGCAATCGGAGTAACTGCAACACCTTTTCAAAACTTGACACGATGTAGTTGGTCTACCAACTTTCGAGTAACTGTATGGTCAGATCCAAAAACTGCTGTTCTAAAAGCCAGTGACAGGATTCAGCATTTTTACACACACTGACAAAAAAATATTATGAACTTTTAACACAAAACAATCCACGTAAAGGATCGTAATTTTTTGGCCAGTTTTTGTATGTCTATTTGAGTTTATTTACAGTTCTTTGAGGTACTGATATTCTTCAGTTCCTACGAGTTCAATTTCAAAATCAGACAGGAGATGACGCTTAGTAACATTCATATATCATTAAAATTTTATCAGTGTAAGACAAAATACTTTTTTTCAATTATTGCGATTTCGGCAGTTCTTTAAACCCTACGGTCGGATATGTACCCAAAGGCATTGACTCTTCCTTGCAGAAACCTAATTACTTTAAAACTTCGGCGATATAAGAAAAAAGAAATCATGTCAGACGGAAGGACGGACCTAGTATTTCGAGTTAAATAACATTTTAAAACTTATTCAATCCTTTTTTTTCTCTCCGACTCATATTACGAGACTGCAAGGGTTGCTCAAATCTAATAATTTATAGCTAGCTAGCTACGGAATATAACCAGAGGCAAACTAAAACTTCCATCGAAAACAATACAGCAATCGACTTGCCGGTAGTCATGACAACTGAATCACTTTTTATTTCTTGTTTGCTTATCAATTTGCTAATATCAACCACCTGTTCAGGCAAAAGGCCACTAATTATCTGTACTTAGATAATGAACTGATTATCGATCTCCATCTGAAAGCTAAAAATTCTAGGAAGAGGAAAACGTCACAGCATCCGTTTATTTTTGAAAGAGAAACGTGTATTGGTGTTCTCTGATTGGTCTTTTTTCGATAAGCCGACTTGCTGCTTTCTCTGATTGGTTCCTGCGCAGTCTTTCATAGCCTAAGCAAAAGCAAATGATGACTGTTCCAATGGAATATTCCAAACAATAGATAATTGGCGAGTGAACTTACGAATGCCCCCGCAAGGAAAGATCATAATCAGATGAAAAAAAAGGCTATTTCATTAATAGTAAGAACTTAGGAAATAAGAAGAAGCCGATTCATGGATGCTAGCATATAAGAACTGACATCGAGGATGCACGAGCAGTATTGTTAAGGTGGGCAAATGGGTAAAACGGCGAATTTATCTGACTTCGACAAAGCTCAAATTGCGATGGCTAGACGCCTTGGCCAGAGCATCTCCTAACACCGAGGCTAATGAGCTCTTCGCGTTCATCAGTAGTGACGGTCTATCAAAGTTAGTCCAGAAATACAGAAACAAAGTACCGTCGCGTCGGCAAGGCGTGGGCCAGCCACGAAGCACTGATGTAAGAGGTGGGAGTAGGCTGTCTCGTCTTGTGCGAAACAATACAGGCACAGATCTCTCTCTGTTTGAACAGTGGTGATGGTGTTACTGTGCCGTAACACTATTCATCAAACACCCAGAGTTGTTCGTAGAACAACCTGGAATATGGGGTTACGGAACTGCAGACCCCACTCGTGTGCCTCTAAATATCTATGCACTGGTAACAGCTGTTTATCTCCGAAAGCACTTGCAGTGGGCACATGAGCATAAAAAAAATAGACCACTGAGGAATGGAAGGAGGTCACGATTCCTGTTACACTTTGTGGAAGGTCGGGTGCGACGTTTATTAACCGAGGCCTTCTCATCGGGACGCACTGTGGGACGAACACAGGTAGCTGGAGGGAGCGCGATGGTCTGGGCGACGTTTTCCTGGAAAACGCTTGGACCTGTCATCCCTACAGACAGATCTTTACAGGTGTCAATTATCGAAACATCGTTGCTGATCAAGTACACTCCTTTATGGCGACTGTGTTCCCTGATGAAGATGCCATCTATCAGCAAGACAATGCTCAAGTCATATAGCTCGGATTGTCAGGGAATGGTTCATAGAATATGAAAAAGAGTTCCAGCTACTACCACGGTCCCAATTCCCCTGAAATGAATCCGATTGAGCATTTGTGATTTGAATTGGAGAAATGTTTTCATGATGAATCACCTCAACCACATAATTTGCAGGAACTTAAGAATCTTCTGGTGATTTCTAGTGATATCACAGGACACCTACCAAGATCTCGTACCATCCATCCCTCGCCGGGTGCAGGCTGTTTTGACGGCGAGAGGAGAATCAACATCATATTAAGTAGGTGGTTCTAATGTTTTGGTGATCGGTGTAGGTTTATGTCATCGATTTTTATCTAGTTCATTAGCAGAAAAGAGAAAGTTCTAAGAAATCTTTATGAAATATTTCGTGTACTGAAATAGTAGTCTGAAGTTTTTCATACTCATTAGAATTCTAATTTAAAAAGATCTTTGTAAGTTACAGCATAAAAATGACGATGTATCGTGTCCCTGTAAAAACTTGAAAAATATAGGTAAAAAGTTTGTTTTGGGATTTCTTTCGATTTTTTTTTTTTTTACATATAATTGCCACTCAAAGATAATGTCTTAAGAAATAGTGATAATCTCTATAAGCGGGCACTCTTCTACTTTCATTGCTGTTGCTTTTAGAAACTGAGGTGAGATTTTTGTATTTATCATATTCTAATCAGACAAGCGGTTATTGATGAATGAACAGACACTACATTTATTTCAATGTAGAATTTTCACTAAAGTTTTCCTATAATTATGGATTCTCGGAAAAAGTGGGATGAATTGTGGGTGAACTTCCCCCCCCCCCAAAAAAAAACAAAAACAAAAAACAAAACAAAACAAAACAAACAAACAAAACAAAAAAAACGTGAACTTCAACCCATTTGATTGAATTTGAAAAGTCAATAAATATGGCTGTGATAACGACTGGAACGTGTTTTGAGAGTGATATAATAATCAGAGCACTCATTATCAAACATATTTTGCTGAAAAGCGGCTGTCCATAAAGCTGTGTTCTGCTAATTTTTGTTATTTTCGACCCCCTCCTCAGCCTTGTACAATCTTGTGAATCCCTCTACCCCATATTGCGTCACATCATCAAGCCCCCAACCCACATTTAAATTAAAAACTAAAGTACTTTTAACTGTAAGTATTTATAAGATTCAGTATTTATAAGATCCTTTAACTTTGCATTTTATGCATATTCCTTATATTCAAGTAAATTTTCTATTGAACTTTTAAAAGAGTGATAAACTCATTAAAAATGATCCTATTAGCCTCAGTACTGAGACCTCGTTGTTTTACTGGTGACTGCTCCTGGCTGATGATCGCCAAAGAGCGTGAAACAGCTGTTCCAGGATGTCAACAAAAAACAATTTGGTATCGCCCACTGTTGTTCATTAGATAATGAATTCCCTAAGCGCATTTTTTGAAACTAAAAATACTACTAACAATAAGTGAAAAGTAATGTGACATCACATATTATCTTACTCACCCCCCCCCCGACATGGATACATATAGTCCGTTTCTTGAAAAGATTGAAGCGATGCTACGAGGAGTAATACACTTCATGGTGGTCTAATGGTTAGAGTATTCAGCTTGTAAGCCACAGATGTTGGATCGATTCCCCAAATTAGCAAAAAAAAAATGTTTCTTCTTTTTATTCAGTTTTTGTTATTTTTAAATTTTTGCTTTTTATTTACGTTTTAATTTCAAAATGTCTCCTCAAATCAAGACGCCAAGTGATTATATCTTCACCGTCACACAATTGTAAATTTCAGCCAATACTGATACCAAAATCAAACACTTTTAACTTTCTACATTATCGGCTACTGCGGGGATTATTTTGTAACTCCGCATCGTCAGTAATTTCTTTCAATGCATTTCCTATGGTTAATATTGCATTTTGAAAAAAAAAAAATAAAAAAATAAAAAAACCATTTTATGCATTTTATCTCTGGTTTCAATGCACAGAAAAGCATCATAAATTTTATCAGAATGGGATGTATTTGCAGCCGCTTCTTCCGAGGCCTCTAATTGGCTGGTGTGAGTGAAATTCCCTCCTTTTAAAATTCTTTCTTAATGGGATAAAACGACAACCGATATTCCTGTCAAGGGTTGTTTTTCATTAACAGTCATGCGCTGCTCCAATTCACCTAACTTTGAATAAACATTTAAAATTATTGTTTCGCACTGCTAAGTATCGATTGACCTTTACAATTACTTTTGAAACATTCATATGAGACGAGTGCGGAGGCTGCCATATTGAAATGGATCCTCAACAACATTAACCAATCGCATGTTCCCTTGCTGCGTGATTGAAAATAAACAAATCTAATAATTTGAACAGCTACGTTTTCTGTCTCTTACAACATTTAATGCTTTCAAATCAACAATAATCTTCTCAATTCAGAATGAAATTGCCGGAACTATATTATTCGCTGCATAATAACGTGTCACGCGGTTCTTCAATCTATTCAAGAAACTGACTGTAGTTTATAGACAGCCCCATAACGGATTCCAAACACAATTGGAATAATAAAATATTCCTCGCTGTTTCCGTAATTTTAGCGCAACAATTTCAAACTTAAGTCGTGCAACTGTCAAAAAAAATAGACTTTCTCTGACCTCTTTATCACTGCCACCAATTGAAGACTGAAATTCGGATTTTGATATTTTACTATAACAACTGACAAATCTCCACCTCTGTCAATACCAATCATCAAGGTGTTTTTTTCTAAATATTCCATGGGCGGATTATTCATCTGATATCCATTTCAAATTACTTCTGTACACAACAACAGTCTTACTCATTGGCTCCAGATAAGATGCACACAAAGGGATCAAGAGATGTATCAGTATTTCGCATTATTAATTTGGCATTTAGGATCGGTGAGTGAGAGGGAAAGAAACAAAAAAAAAAGCTCTCGTTGCTGTAATCCTTCCAGGAATTACCAATGAATTAGTCGATAAGAGACAGAGACCGAATTGCAAAACATTCCCAAAGGAAAAAAAAAAAGATTTTTTTTTTCTAAGAAAAGGCGTCCTTTCAATTATTGAAGTTAAAGCCTGGGAAATACGATTTTCCCCTCTGCTGCATACATTAATTTCGAGAAAATTGTTTAAGAGCATTAAAAGAGGATTACAGGTTCGCCTGAAGATGATGAACCCCTGCTTCTATTTCCGGTGTCTCTTCCTGTGTGACCTAGAACACATGGACTACGATACTTAATGAATTCCAAAACATTTGCTTCCAAAAGCAAAATTCTTTTTTGGTTACTCTTTAAAATGGAAAAAAAAAGTTAGAATCTTTTTATTTATAGGAAATCTTTTCGTACGGCTGTTTCCGATTACACCCTCACAGTAAACATGTCTTAGTACAAATTACCACTTTCAAATGTCGATCTTATTTAGGAAGAGTTAATTTCTCGACCAAAACTAAAAGAAAAGAAAAGTTCAGATAACACTTATTATAACAAAATACGAAATTGAATGCTAACAAGTTCAAGGAAACAAATAAATCAAAAAGTATATTATCACAATAGCTAAGGAAAATGAAGCTTTAAAAAGAAATTGTTAATCTTAAAAACATTTTAGATTAAATTCTAAAATCAAATCCTAACAATTTTACGGTGTAATATTTTTGTGTGTAATGATTTAACTGAAGAAAGTATACTGAAAAATATACTTAAATAGGACAGAATTTAATTTCTTTTAACTTTAAGATTTACTTAAAAAAAAATCTAAACAGACACACATTTGCCAGAAGGCACACCGAGGACGGATGGTGTTCAAGAATAACCATCCGCCACTTGTACAGAAACTATGACACTTTATATAATGTTAGTGAAGTATTTGTTTAAAAATAAATGTAAATGCAGACCAAAAAAATTACGAATCTTTAAAATAAAACTGTCCAAGCAAGAAAAGAGAATTCCGGTATTACGATATGCTAGATTCAGACCGTTGTCGTAAAGCGAGAAAAGTCAGATTGTGAAGCTTTGCTTTTATTTTTGTCTTGTTTTTTTACTTATTGGTGCATACACTGGACTCAATCATCATATTCATTCTTAAATGATTTTAAGTTATTTTAAATTTTAATAATAAAGAAAAAAAAAGAAAAGTTTAATAGACACTTAATCATAGAGCGTCGTCTTCTTCAGCTTTTCCCACTCTTCCGTGTGGGGTCGCTGATGAGCAAGTCTTGCTTGCTCAGTATTTGGTTTTGGCAAGGGTTTTAAGGCCGGATGCCCTTCCTGTCGCCAACCCCATATTACAGGGCGAACCCAAAGATGCCATAGACTGCGAAAGACGGACGAAGGAGCAGACAAATACAGGAAAGAAAGCAAACATCCGTGTCCACGCCGGGATTTGAACCCAGGTTCCGACGCATCTACCTCATGCGAGGCCGCCGCCTTGCGCACAAGACCACCGGAATGACACTTAATTATAGAGAGTAACACAGAGAAACGCAGGGTGTACCGATGCTTCTGGACGCGAAAGCAGTAATGTCATGTCGCGAATATAATATATACTAATATATTCGTAGAGTAAGAATTGTAACAAAAGATGTTTAATCAATTCATGAGAAAATGATGAAAATTCAAAACATTTCCACTTTAAAAAAAGCACTTTATATTTATAAAATGATATTAATGTATTAAATTTATAAAGCTATTTCAAATGCAACCTCTCTATTTTACATATTCTATTAACTGCGATTACTCAAAATCTATTTTACCAGCACAGAAGCACAGGTGTTGATTTATATCTCGTAAAACTATAAGGTAGCAGTCAGATTATTCAAATAATAACAATAGTAATAAAAGCAATAAAAAGTAAAAAAGTCTTATATATTTGGGTTGGCATTTCATCTTCTAAAAAAAAAAAATACTATCTGATCAACTTAAAAACAATAAACTTACCTTAGAAATTCTTAGCTAACAACTTACGAAATTCTTGAGATATGGAGAACAAATTCGCGACTTAAAAAAGACCACCATTTAATATTACTTGTAAATAGGTGTTTCCCGTGGAGCCATTGTTGGTTCGTGGGTGCACAGAATATATAGGCTCCTGAGTTTCTATGACCAATCGGGGAGGACGGGATTTCAGCCTTTAACTTCCGGGAAAGAATACCGGTTCCCATTTTACAGAAGGCTGAGTGGATCTTAGGGTTCAAATGGAGGATAAATAACCTGGGAAAAATCCCCGATCTCCGTCGGTTCCTCCAGCCCATAATTCAGCGCCTGTATCACTGAAACCGCAACATTGGTACTCATATTAGTACCAAATTTCTAACTTTTAATGTATTGCACTGTAAATTTCTTATCCCTAAGTTGTATTCTACACCTGCAAAAAGATATTAAGAAAAAAAAAATATCATGACAATTACCTTTAATATCTGCTACAGCTGTAGTCATATCAGTTATTGCAGTCTTGAATTAATTGAAGCCATAGTCAGAAGTAAGCTTAATATAAATTGATCGTATTTCATTTTGTTCGTCGATTTTTACAGTATACATGATAACTTGAGGGGAAAAAAGTTCATAGTCTATATTAGATACAGGAATTGTTTTAAGTATCAATAAAAGATCGACGGTCACTATGTATGCCTCGAGGACTGAATAGGGTTTCATTCTTTTTTTTTTTGTGACAAGAATTTGAGTGATTTTAATAAATTGGAATAGCAAAATTTTAACCATAAAAAAAAAGAACATGTAAAAAAATTAAATAATCAAAGGCAGCATTTCTTAAGATCTCTTAAATTTGATTCCCGTTGATTTTACTTCTGTCTTGAAGTAGGGTAACAACTGTCCGGAAGTATATCTAGAGAAACTTGTTACATTTACCAAAAGCAAAGACAAAATCTCAGATCATAAAACTCAGGTCTCAAACAACGCATTGAGCTTAACTAGCTGTTGTTATCACAAGGTTGATCTCCTGCTTCTTAGTTGTCGGTTTTAGTTTTAGTATATTTTAAATTAATATCGTAAGGACGCTTAATGATGGTGATTAAATTCTGCTCTTATCAAAGTTAGTTCTGTAAACCCTCTCTGAACAGGCATGAAAATATAGGAAACTTGTAGATTTATTCAAAAGTACATATAATTTTAATTTCGATAGAATTTTGTGTTATAGATGAGATACGAGTTATTTATCCACAATCATGGTATCTTTTATTTTTACTTGATTTATTTTATTGCTCGTTTTACAGTATACAAGTTTAAGAGTAGGTAATAAAATTGGCCTCCAAATAGATAGGCGACATCTCACCTTGAAGAGACCGTTTTTTTATTACGCATTAAATACATCAATAAATAAGTAAAAAAAAAAATAAAAATTGGAATTTAGGGTTAGGATTAAAATATCCGAGGTAACAATATCACAGGCTGATTTATCTTCAGTTTGTACCACCTTTGCTTACTTATGGTCAGAAGTCCCCTGCAGATTTTAAAGTGTTATTTCTCTATATAACTTTATTTAAAAATATGTATGTATATATAGATATATATGTTTCGAAAAATTTGTTCTGAGGAAGGTTACGGAGGTTCAAAGCAGGAATTCATTTATATGTGAAGTTCATACTGTATGTAAGTTGAAAGGAGGAGGAAGTTTTTTTTGATAGAATTTTGAGTTTAATTTTGTTTGGAGGATTTATTATAATTTAACGTTGAGAAATCGAAAATTCAGGTAAATTTTGTGATATTTATGTATACAGGGATAAGAGATCAAATACAATACATTAATACTAATGGCAATAATGAAAAACTATTCACAGTCAGGCCAGGCAATCGTAAACTATTGTTTTTCTTCTTAATAGCTGTGTAAATGAAGAGAAACATCAAGATTTTAAAAGTATCACGTCTACAGACAAGAATCACATCCTAATAGAAATAATAGCTGATAGACTGTTTGCTTTTCGATTGTTTATTATAAGCCTCGTTTCCTAATAAAAGTTAGACTCTAAAAGTGTATGCTTCACAAACCAGGGAACAATTTTTTTTGAAACCTGGGTATAGATATCTACGTATTTATCACATTCTATCTTTTATAATTCAAAATTTCTAAGGATGAGGTAATATTTGAAATTTTTTTGCCTGAAATTGACTAAAAATTCCCTCTAAAAAAAAAAAAACAACAACAACAAGATAATTAATGCTTTTAGACCGTGTCAAAAGCAAAGCGGCCCCATAACGTGCACAATTGTACAAACAAAAGTAGAGTGAATCTAACAAGCCTAATGAATGAACCTAATGGACGCTTACAGCTAACCGGAAGTTGGGGGACAAAAGTGGTCGCATCCGATAAAGAGGAAAGCGGCGACAGACGTGCCCCCCCAATATCGACCCTTTTGAAAACATTGGTGGCGGTCACTTTTTACCAGACAAACGGTTGCTGAGGTATGATAAATGAAAAACGTATTTTAGCACCGACTTTTGATTTCCCCACATCCGGTCAGGGAGTGGCCCTAGAGGTCTGATTTTTTGGACGGGTTCACCTACTTTTCCATGCTGAACACAATGGTGAAGGTTTCATTCTAATATCTCTAACCGTTTGGCCACTATAGAGTGTGACATCCAGAAAGCTTAAAAGCAAGAACGGTCTCCTAGGCAAGCTGTAATCTAGGGAGTCGCTAAAAAAGACAATAAAAGGAGTATCAGAAGCGAAAGTTGACTCTCACTGGATTTTTTTTTCAATGTTCTAACAATACAGAGTAATCCTTTTAAATTTGCACATGTTGTAATTTGGCAAAACAATTAACTGCTTACAAGATTTTAATCAGTTTTTAGTAAATGGGTAGTTTGATAGAAGATTACATTCGGTAATATGATAATTTACAAATATGGATACGACATTTTCTTTGTATGACTTACACGATTTAAAAAGAAAGTAGAAATGGCGACGTTTTCAGGAAAAATAAGCTTCATGTCTTTCAGTCATTCTATCATGGTTTCTGCGATAGAAATGGATAAGGCATCACTTTCAATCAAACAAAAAAAATACTGAATCAAGATACGAATAAGAGATAAGTTTCTTCAAACCAAAAGAAAAAAAATCCTTCCTTCTGCTTTGTTCTACTTGTGCTGCTTAATAATTAATTCATGTAATCGGTTCCTCAAAGCTAATTGACTTAGCAGATCTTCAATGGTCTCCATAAAAAACAAAAAGAAAACAGACTAAAAAAGACAAAACAAAGTGTTAATTAGACAAGGGGAGAAGGAAAGCCAACAGTTGATTTTTCTATAAGAAAAAGCAGGAACAAAAACCTACACCCCCACGTGATTATTAAAAATGTACAAGTCATCATATTTTTTTTTTCTTAATTTTGAAATCAAATACAATTTATGTTAAACTTTTCATGAATATTCTTTAATTATTTTAGGAAAAAAAAACCCCCGACAAATTCTGCTTAATTAATTTAAGACACCTATTTTTAATTCTGTCGTGGGGTACAACTTCTAAATTAAGGCACCTGAGATAATTAAAGTTTACAAAAAGTTTAGAGAATAATAAGTTTACAAAAATGGTTCCTATGAAAAAAAAAAGTCATCTGAGTCTCGGGTATCTTCAGCATATTTGTATAAAATTTGGCCGCAATATTGATCAGAAAAAAGGTGAATCTGTGATCAGGTCGTCAGAATAAAAATTGTGAAACAGAGCAATAATGCCGCATTATTACTTGGCCTTTTCTTCCATTATGAATTATGATTTTTTTTTATTAAATATATTCTGTCTCATTTCCGAAATTTAACGATGTGATAAATTTGCAACTTTGTAAATGGTGTCTCATCAAATTGCATTTTTAATTTTTTAATTCGTTTATCTGTTTTATATTTTCGTTTTTATGGTTGAATACGTTTATGGTATTATATAAAATCTTTATTAAAAAAAAAAACAAGGCAGGGAAAGCGATTAGTAAACCAATTACAATGCTTCGCAACGTCTTCTGATCATTTATATTGCTTTACTGTCCTCCAAATGAGAGATGGCCGCCCTGTTTTTGTGAGATCTGCGCATGTATGATCGATTAGTCTGGTCAGGCACTTCCGTCTGATTTTATGACAGGACGCCGCCATTGGGCTAATCGCTTGTTACTTTGCAAAAGAGCATTGTATTTATAAATAATATATATTTATTTATTTATATAAATACTTATTGTTAGCAACTGGTATTGAAATAACGCTAAATAGTCGACAGAAGTTTTAATTTGGCGTTATCAACATGTCTTTCTCAGTGAAAACAGACTCTGTCGTCCATTGTGACAGGAAAAAACATAATTGATCAGCTACCGGAAGGGCTGCGCAGTTCAAACTTCCGCCGGCCAACTTTCATTTTGAGGACAATAATTTCCTTGTGTTTATTTCCAATAAACGCAACAATTGCGCCTTTTGACAATCACAACAATCACTATAAATGTGATTGTTGAGAATGCAAAAGACGCAATTGTTGCGATTGTTATGGTTAATGATAATTTAATCATTAAAATTTAATGAGATTTTAATGATACTTGTTCACAGACGGACAGACAAAACGGGAATATTAGTCGGCTGATCTAGATCAGAAGATTAAAAACCAGCTTGTGTGCGTATGTCAGCATTAACTGAATTACGCAACAATGGATTTCCGCAGGCGCGTTGCCAAGCAGCAGGAGTATTATTGTATGGCCAACCCAACTGCGTAAATTTCCGACTGTTACAAATGGATTTCAATATTGTATTGCATGTATTTTTTTTAAATTTTAACTTCATTTTTACTTTTATTTTACTTGATGTAATCTGGTTTTTTTTTAATTAATAAAATGTTGTTTTCCGTTCCATAAGTGATGCTTCTAGTATAATATTAAAAGGGATTTACCACTCAAAAAGCTTTGGCAGCCACTGCTTTAACAAATGGCTGTATAAATGCCTTTCTGAATACTTTAGTCTACTTTAAGCTTCTACAGCTTCTCACTTAGCATCACAGAAAGTGAAAGTCTTTCTATTTTGATGCTAGACAAGTAGCTATGACTGACGAATCCTACGAATTCTAAACTACGTTGTTCATTTTTCAATTAGGCAAAATACGAAGTACCCCGTTCAAATGACTGCAAATGTGATTAGTTACGTCGTAGTATTATTACTACGGCAATAAACTCATAACGGACCAAAAACTCATAAAGAAAACATTAACGTTTGAAAACTACTTGTAAATTCTAAACTGAAGAATATTCGCATGATATTTGTCACTTCCGTTTTTGAACATCATCTCTTAAAAGGAAGGACTACATAACATCAGTAAAATGCAATCTCCACAACTTTCTAAGGCAAGAGTTTTAAAGATATTTGGCCACGACACAACGAATGCGAAAACTATTTACGGTATCTATCTGGAATTATCGAATCGAATCTTACAATATATATATATATCTTCTGCATATCCACAGAGTATGATCAGAAAACAATGTTTTAATGGAGAGTGGATCGTGTGGTGGTGGTTTTCGAGGATAAGTTCCTCGTCTATGGGACTAATTTATAACAGAATCAACAGGGAGCTTACCCACCTTCCATTAAAAATGGCATGTCCCTGTATCTTCTAAACAAAACCGCCGATTCACAATAATGAAAATTGGGAAGCCTTTTGAGTCTAGCTGAGAACCTGGGACGGCCATTTCGAGCTTATTAAGCTCTCCTCGGTCATGGCTACTTAGCCAGTGCAAAGCCCAAAATCTGTAGATTGACTTACTTCAGTTACTGATAAGCCCGTATCATTTTAGTTTTCTTTGATATAAATCTTATCAATTCTAAATAGACTTTTAAAATCTGGGCGAATCCAGTTAGTTAAGAAACCAGAAAAAGCTGCCTGCCAAAATACTAAAAACAGCTCAGTTAATCCTTACTTATGTGTGTGAATGTTTTTTATTGTGATGTCATTATGATTTCCGGACGTTAAATTTGTTGTTATATAATTAAAATCTCTTCAATTTGAAATTGATTTCAGAGCAGTGTATTATTGTTTGAGTTAACGTTTCACAAGATTTTTTCACGTATTAGCATTAACACCTAGCCTATATATCAGACCCTGAAAATGTATGTTTTTTTGAAAGCACGACATACACAGTATAATTTTTTCTACGATTGTTTTTATTATCTACACAGTGTGGGGAAAAATAAAAATGTAGAACATGAACAAAATGTCAAGATTTCTAACGACCTTCGTACCTAATGTAACCATCTATATTTTAGAATTTTGAATTATAAAATACAACACACAACTACCTCATTATTGCCATAGCTACGTTACAACGAGTAACCTTTTAAAATTATGGAGTAGGGGACTTTTAGGCTTCTGAAAGAGCCTTATATCCCCGGTTTTTCTGTCTGTGGACATATATCCCACAATGCTTCGCAACGGCTTCTGTTAGCTCAGTTGGTTAGAGCGTCGTGCTAATAACGCGAAGGTCGTGGGTTCGATCCCCTCATGGGCAATTCTTATTCTTTATTTTTTCTCCCCATTTTAAATCTTTTCACAGTTTCTCAACTTTAAGTTATTGTTTTTTTTTAATTATTATTAGGAATTCAGTGTATTAACAAGGTTTGAGTTAAGAATGACGATTATTGATAAGATAGCATGGGGTCGCAAACAGACTCGCGCGAGCATTTTCTAGACCACCCCGGCGCAGTCTATTCTGAAGCAAAGGTGACTCAGAAGCCGTTGCGAAGCACTGTGATTGGTTTACTAATCGCTATCCTATCTTGTTTAACTACAGAAAACTATCCTATAACCCAGTAGTGCTTCTCAACCGTTTTTGCTTCACGGCGCACTTTTTATATTTGCAGAAATCCCGCAGCACACCAAACGTTTTTTTATTCCTATAGCAGAATCCTTGAAAAAACGCCTAATATTTACCAATAAAATTTAAATGTTTAAAATAGACTGCTTAAGATGCCCTGAAATACATTTTTAATCCGATTTGAATGTGAATGAATATTTTATTAATCTTAATCGTTAGAAAAAAAACAATGTTCAGTTAAATATATACACCACAATCTTCTGTTAAAATAAAAAAATATCTCTTTAATCTTCGTCTGCATTTCATCTTTTTGTGCAAAAGACTTCACTAGGACAAAAATAAAAAGAAATCCCATCAAACTTTGCGTCAGTCTGTGCAAAGAAAATAAGATAAGGTTAATTTTTTATAAAGGAAATAAACTAATAAAAAAGAAAAAAAGACAGCGAAGAAAACATGTTGAAACACTAAATTTCATTTCTGAGGATTCACATTTCTGAGGACCTTTGTTTGCTGCTAACGATGACACTGACGTATACTTTCTTTCTGTTAGGTCATTATAATAGTGTTAGTTAAATTTCATTCTTACCATGATCTAAAAAAGCATTCATCAATCATTGTTAAAGAGACCTAGCAAATGTCTACAAAAATGGTCGAAAAAATGGGGATTTATTGTGGGCTGAATATACAGTTGGGCTTAAAAATTATTTTAATAAACAGTTTAAAATGCAGAGACTGCGGTCTAATCTACTAAGGGCTTACAGCAATAGAAAGAAAGGTATAGTCGAATGGGCTGATCATAGCACAGAAAACCATCACAAACTATAGTGAAATAGTGTATCAAATGAAAGAAGAAAATTCCAGTTTTAATGATAAAATCATGTTTTATAAACTGGAAACCGTGCATGAATAAAACATTAAAACTTAATAAAATTACGTTTGTCTACTTTAAAAGTTATTCGGAAAATAACGAAAAGAAAACATTGGCTAATTGATTTGTTTGTGTGCATCTTGTTCATTATTTATGAACAAGTATTTGTAATTGTTTTTTTCAATAGGGGATATGTATTTTCATTATTAAGTTTTTAATTCAAATTGTATTCATAACTGCTTTTAGAGTTCTTCTCCTCATACCTTTGTCCTGATGAAGTCTTTTGTATAGATGAAATATAGACGAAGAGATATATTTTTCATTTAACAGGAGATTGTGCTGTACATATTTAATATTAAGAATGTCCAATTATTTGACATTTAGATTTTATTCTAGATGCAAGCATTTGACTAGTGTGAAGCTAAATGTCGATTACAGAGGCACTCTGAGAATTTTCTCGCGGCACAGCTCTGTAACACGACACATTGGCTGAGTAGCTCTGCTGTAATCTTCACGCAATAACGGATATATTAACGCAAAAATACAAATCGCAATCTTAAAGAGAAACCCTCCTAATTTCATGGAAAAAACATAAAAAAATAAATAAAATAAATAAATAAAAGCCGCAGATCTGCACCCTACATGGCGCCACTTTTTATTTTGATGTCTTATTTCCCGATGCCTATTAAAATCTATCTATAAAATATTACTTAAGATTTAAAGAAATAAGCAAAACAATGCGATTCATTTTCTAACGGAAAATATTAAGCTACTTCAAAAAAGAAATTCTTCCTAATTAACTGACTTTTGGGATCAAGTCGTGATCGTTTGATTACTAATATGGGACAGACAAGAGTCGGGACAGCCTGGTTTTTCAAAGTACATTTTTTTTTTCTCCCTTAATTTATGAAAAAAAACACCAATGTTTCAAAAATTAAAAAGCCACCTTTTACAATGATTCAAAACGAGTGTTTGCTAATAGATTTTTTTTTCTCTTTATCTTTTATTTCTGAATTATTATTTGCAGGCACAACTGGGAAATTAAATGTAGTTCAAAATTACTTGCACATCACATTTACATTCATTTTCTACAAGATAGAGCAAAAGGCACACGAAAAAGGGAGCGAACCACGACTCGGTCATAAATCTTTAAAGTAATTTCAATTCATTTAGGAGTTCTTTTCCAAAAATTTTCAGTCCTATTGGCTTGGAGCCCAAAAATATGCATTAGCATTTTAAAGAGGGTGTTCTGCTGTAAAGTTGTTACAGCGCGCGATAAAATATTTAAACGCAAGAATTCAGACGGCAGTGGTTTACAAAATATTACGGAAAATGTTCGCTAATTTCGGGAATTACGACAAATTCGGATTATTGCCCACAGAGTGGACTAATAAATATTACTTACTAATAAACAATCCATAGACATAACCACAAAATCACAACTCTCTAAACTAATTTCCGCATAAATTCGCGCAAGTCTTCTCCCGGCGGACGTGGAATGTGAATTTTACAGAAATAAACCTGATCCGGCAAACAAACACGGTTTAATAATGGTGTTGTTAAAATGACTCAGATACTACAGTTCGATTCACATTTCTGAGGACCTTTGTTCGCTGCTATCGATGACCCTGACGTGTACTTTCTTTCTGTGAGGTCATTATAATAGTTTGCTAGTAAATTTCATTCATACCATGATCTAACAAAGAAAGCATTCATCAATCATTGTTAAAGAGACCTAGCAAATGTCTTCAAAAATGGCCGATAACATTGTTTGGGGATTTATTTTATATGTAAAATATACAGAGGATAATTTGTTTATATGATAACAAACGTGCCTCGAACCTTACACGCGCACCCAGAGAATGGCACGAAAATGCACATAAGAGATACATAACTCTAAAATGCACTAATTCTGTTAAAATATTTATTCATTCATTATTGCTCCAAATACATCAGCCTATTGGCAGGGAATGTAACAACACTTTTCCATGCTTAGTTCAGTTATTCTATGATCCTAAACAGTGTAAACAAAATGGAATGCAAGGAAGCAAGTAAGCGATTTCGAAGATTATCCATCGGTGCAGTAATGATAGTATCCATGACAATAATTCGACAACAAAACGCCCATGAAAACGGCAAGCCTCAAAGTTAACCCCATTGGTGATACATCGGATATATGTCATGTCATCAATGGAAAACCCATCAACACAGAAATCTATGGCTAACAGAACGTTATTGGCATCATCAACTTTGAATAATTCTATTAACGACATGGCACGGATTCATGCATTCCTACTTCGACATATCCATGAACGAAAGACCAGCTGTCGTAAGCTTCACAAGAGATACATTTTCTATTGATAAATGGAAATTTGTTGTGACTCTTGATGAAGCTTGGGTTTATTTAAGCGATTGTAGCAAGATACGAGCCATGTCATTCCGTCCTCGTGATGAAAGAAGGCGTTCTAGCTTAGTACGGCAACGCAAAGAGTTGCTTCACGATTGTGGCTGTTTTTTGCCGTAAAGGTGGACTTCGCATCCGTCATGTTGCTTCCAGTACGAAAGACAATGCTGCTTATTACCAAGATATATTATATCTTGGAACCAATTTACTGCATAGAAATTCCAAACCTGCACCAAAACGATACAGATAAAGTCTTCATCCATCAGGACAAAGGCCTCATATCATACGGCTAAGTCTTCGATTAATTTCTATGCCGCCATGAAAGCTGAAACCGGAATTCAGGCCATTCCCTTTACCCACATCCCAGTCAAGTACTCAGGATGCCAGTCTTATGGATTACTGCGGTTTGGACTTCTAAAACGTGCAATCGGAATACGTCGGTGCAAGACCACTGCAGGTCTTTGAAAGTCACACAAGAGGAGTGGAACAGGATTCCACTAGTTTCTCTGCAAAAAAAAAGTTCTAGTACAATGGAAACTTCGATGCAGAACGAATGTTAGGAATAAGGTTGGTTCATACAGAGCATAATAGATGTTGACTTTTTATAGGTGTAATCTTTAAAAAAAAAAAGCTATTATATAAAGCGAATGACCTTCCATATATGTTTGTAAATATATTTACCTACGGAGGTGGGAGGAAGGAACTTAATAATTCTCTTGTTTAGTCCCAAAAATGGATTTATAAAAACAGAATGCCCACATAATTCATTGTATTCATTTTTGGTACTATAAGCTATGTCTTTTTTAAATTTGCTACAATTCTAAAGTGACAATCGTTAAATTAATTTTAATACCTAATTTTCCTATTTTAACACAGTTTTGAATATCAAAATGAAGGAAAAGAATATACAATTGTTTCCTTAAATCCTACGATGAAATTATCATCTTCATAATAAAAAAAAAATACCATAAATTACTATGAGACTTCTTCAAATAAAATTGTTAATCTATTCAATAAACCAAAAAGATAATTAAAACAGTACAATTACTGCTTTCCAGTATCTGCATGATGTCCGAACAGATAGTGGATGTCTTAAGGAGAAACTTTCGTTGCGGACAGTTACCTTTTTCTATTCATAGATGGCGCTACGTGCTTTCGGAAGGGGAGATCAATTACTCTCCTACAGATAATCTCAGATAATAAGCTACTACAGTAAACAGGTTTTAAATAATTGTTTGCTTCATTATAGAAAGATGACATGGGGTAGAATAGATGATTTTGGCCTTAAGCTCATCTTCTAAGATACTGATTTATACAAAAAAAATTAACATGTTCAATAGGATTCACTTAACATTAAAATTGCAGCTTTCTACGAAAAGTAGTTTCCAGGAATCGTAAGTATAGAACCTTAAAGGCAATGTATGTGCAGCTGGCTTCTGGCCTCTTTGATTCTAGAGGTCAAATTTAGTGAAAAAATCAATAAAATCTTCTTCTAGCTTAAGTTAGTTGCTAAGTTTTACCTACTTAAATTATCCTTATTAAATACGGACTCGTTACATTTTAATATATCACGTATTCCGATTTAAAAGTCTCTGCTATTCGAGTTATCCGGTATCCAAATAGCCATGAACTGAAAGAGTAGGGCTCATTTAAAATCTGTGTTCGTCTTATTTATGTTGTTAACTTTTATTTAAGTGTACATTTAAATTTCTTTTTTGTGTTAAATACTTTAATAGTATATAAGTTAGCCTTTTTTTAATGTTCTGTGTATTATACTCTTCTATATTTTCAACAGCCACCGCCAGTCCTAAAGCATTCAAGACTTTCAATTTTTATCGATTCTTTTGCTTCTGTTCGGGTAAGTTTTACTGCAGAACTTATCGATGTAGGGACAAAAAAGAAAGTGCTTCTATATTAAATTTATTGGTATTTCTCGCCTTCGATATCTTTCTTTAAATAAAGGGGTGAGACAACGGGACTTTTTAAAGGACAAACACACCAAGACAACACAAAGTACGTATTTGCGAAACCTGCCACGGAGTTAGAGAGAATCATCGAATTTCAGGACGATCGCAAAAACGTAATAAAAACCGGCCTCTCACATCAAGAGTAGCGGCGCGGAATGCCTCCGCCTCAGTAGGCGCGCACGGGCATCGATGCATCCCGCGAGGTGTAAAAAAAGGCCGGACGACATCTAATGCCGTTACTCTCGCATGACTGAGACTAGGGAGCTACACAGGCTATGGTCGCTGGAGCAGCCCACAATGATTGGCAGACACGACCCCAAACTTCACTTGAATTTTTTTTTCTTCCTTGCGACAAAAGAGAGATGTGTACATATAGAGGAAAGATGAAAGAAACGAATGTGTAATCATGTTTTAGTATTAGTTGTTCCTGGAGAAAGCGTACTTCTCAATAGTGAAATTACAACGGATTACTGTTGATTTTCCTGTATGTTTTTCAGGATAAAATGTTATCATCGGAATTACCGAAAAGCTAATGCGACATTAAAGAATCCATATTGTAAGACAAACTACTCAAAACATTAACGCTCTTTAATAAGCATAAAAGAGCTTTACATATTAAATGAAGTTTAAAGTCTATGTAAATTCATGAAAAATGTTAAAAAAAAAAATAGATATCTGTCATTTTTTTTTTATGTGTGTGTGTGTTTGATGAATAATGCATGAAATTGTAAGAAAATTCAAATGAAGAAATGGGAATTTTCGAGTACAATATAGTAAGAAGAAAACAAAATTATCAAAAATTTGTTTTAAACATTCAATTCTAAATCTTTACGACCACAACTTCAGAAATGATTGTAGATTAAAAAAGGTTATTAGAAACTATTCTCATTATTAAAGATTTAAACATAGGCTACTAGGGATGTAAAGCTTTAAATTTAAAAATAAAAAATCGCCCACTAAGGAAACAAAGTGTTACCGTAAAAGTGAAACAGATGTACAACATATGTGAGAAATCTGTGGTTCTGAATGATGAATTCTCTGGATTTTTTTCTGTCAAAACCTTTTCCTCAAGTTATTATCATCTTTTTAACTATTACTATTCTTACAGTCTCTTAGCCTACTTGATTGATTAACTATGAAGATGGCTGTAATAAATTAATTACGATTTCCCTATAAATATAGATACAGGGCGATTTAAAATGAAATGTCATAACTTAAACACAGCGTTTTAGAGTTCACTACAAGTCAGAATGTTCATTTCGTTACATTGTTATAGGATGGGAGTTTAAAGGCCCCCCCCCCCCAAACACACACAAATAATTACCAAACAGCTTAATATTAAGTGAGGGTCCATTTGAAGGCCCTGGTATTTCAGGTACACTACAATTCACGAGCATCTTCCTGCCCTCCTTTCCAAAAACCCACATCTTTGCTAGATTCACTGTCTTCGAAGGGTGGGGTGTGGTGGTGGGGGGGGGGGTTGCATCCAAGACAAATCTGGCAAATTTTGAACATTTATTATCTTGACATTTCTCGATTTTTATTTTTTTTATTCTTTTTGTACTTAATATAATTTTTGTATTTCACTTTGCACTTGTACATAAGAAGATAGATAAAACTACAGAAGTATCTAAAATGTCCTCTCTCTCTCTCGTATGTTTATACACAGTTCGTATAGTAGTTGGAGAAAATGAAAATAATATATTTATATTTCCATTAAAATATAATACTAACAATAATCGAAACCGTAAACTTTTTTTCATTTTGCTATTATTAGTTAGGAGCATTTTAGTCAATCCTAATTGAATCGCAAATATGAAAGAGGTACTAAGTCATAGAAATACCAAACTGAGAAGACACAAAAAAAACTTCCACATTCAAAACTAGAGCCTGCAATTAAAAATCCATTGGTGTGGTGTGAAACGATTGTGAAGTCGACCCATGTCTGTCATCTGTTTATTTTTAGGTCAGTATGCAAATGTACAAAGAAATAATTAAAAATTTCGACTTAGTAGCTTTTTCCAGATTATGGGTGACTTAGGTACCTTTTTCCATGTTTTGCAATTATATTGTCGCATTTTGCAGTTAAAATAAAATGTTTTATTTCAATTTTTTTTAGTACCAACTTAATCATATAAGTTATATATATATATATGTTATATATAGTATCATATGGCAATGTAACACTAGTGCATAAATAATGAAAAAATATAAAGCAGTATTCAAGTTTTTGACCTCCTGAGACTACTGGAAAAGCCTGATTTAGTTCCCATTTAAATGATGCATGGGGTGAACACAATTGAACCCATTTTCAGTCCTAACTCAAAATGTATAAAAAGTTGATTTAGTACCTTTTTCACATTTGCGATTCAATTATTTCCAACGGTTTGAATGAGCAGCTGTTAGCATCTTTCTTCTTAAGTTGTGATACGTAAATATCTCAGCAATGGTGACATGATAACCTTCAAAACCATTAAAGATATCGTCTTGTGTTTCGCCAATCTATTCCTAATCTTTCTAATGGCTTAATTTCCCGCCAACTTACAGAACTTTCGGCGAAACTTGAATTAATAAATTACCAAGCGCTAATTTTCTTTTTACTTCCAAGTTAGGTCAGAGACTTTTCCAGGTATTATCTAAAAATGTTCAAAAACCTTTAGCTATTACTTACCTCGGCTGCGTATTGAAGAAACCTCTTGTTAGTTTCCTGTCTATCAAACCTCTCCAAATACTTCTGCCTGAATGCCAGTACTGTATCCACGTGTGTTTTGTACTTAATGGCCAGATCCAATGCTCTGAAAATATAAAGAATAGTAACAAATCAATGACACTAAAATAATATTTGCTTTTTTTTTCTCCATTTTTAGGTTTCATATAAAAAGTACAAAACAAATTCATAGCTTGGCAACATTTGGGAAATTACAACTTTAAAAGTGACAAATGATTTTGAATATGTTAATCATCGTTTAATTGTCCACAACAATCATTACGATGAAATCCTGCAGCACCGTTGAAACTGTTTTCACAAGCTGCAAAACTTATGGTTCCTGAAATGTTATCTTTTAACGCCCTCTTTAACTCACGGAAACAGAAAAAAAAAGTGTACCGGTGCCAAATCGGAGGATACGAAAATACTCGATAATTACAATCGTTTTCTTTCCTGTCTATAGTAGTCCTCAGTCAACTCCCGATCGTAAAATATCAGTCGAACAAAGGAGAACATGTAAGACACTGATTCCCATGAATCTTTCTCATATCCTCGAAAGCATCTCTCGCAGTTATTCAGTTTTAGTGACTGGCGTTGCCCCATCCTCAAATTTTTGATGCTAATACAGTGGAACCTCGCTATTCATACACAATCCGTTCCAGAAGGAAGTTAGAATGGCGATTTGTACGAATGGCGAATCATTTTTTCACATAAGATATAATGTAAATTGGATTAATCCGTTCCAGACCCCCTGATGATTGCTTATATAAACCTTTGTAATAATATGTTAAGCCTAAAATACATAAAAACTATGAAAACAATAAATATATAGGCCTCTATTATTATTTCTTTCTTTTTCAGTATAGACGATATGGTTGATTTCGCCATGCCATATTGAGTTGCCAGGTCAGAGACACGAGTTCCACTTTCAAACTTCGCAACGATTTCTTTTTTTCATTTCAATTGTCGGCTCACTGCTTTCCTTTTAGGCTTAGTTGTATCAGTAATCTTTTTTAGACCCATGGCTGCACTATTTTTAATAAAAATAACAAAAAATAACAATAAAATATCACAAAGTTTCACGAAGCTTGCGTGGATGATGCGTAGCGTACGGAAGCTAGCATGATACTGAACTGAAGCGACCGCGTGGCGCGGCCAGTACCGAGGTCACGCTGTCCGAATCGCGAGCAAGCGTACGAATGGCGAGTTCAATTTTACTTGAAAAAGTTGTACGAATAACGAGAGGCGGACGAATGGCGGGGTTCCACTGTACCATATCTTGAACTACTAACGCGCATACGCTTAACTGAAGAACACACTATAGAGGTGTTTCCTATTGTACTAATCGAGGACACTTAAATCTCATTACACTACAACCTCGTTTATCCGGACCATCTGGGACCAAAGGCAATCCGGAAAATCGAAAATCCGGATAATCCGGGTAATATGGATAATAAGCAAAATAAATCCTTAAATAAGCAGACTTACCGTTTATTACGATAAAAAACTATGTTTTGTAACAAACTTACTCTAGTAAAGCTTTCTTAAACTCGCCAAAAAGCATTTTACCATAATTTATTGTACAATCTATGCAGGAACTGTACATTTAATCAAAATATAAAGCCAATGTTTAACATACTAATAGTTATGTTCTGTTATCATAGTTAAAATTATTATCTATGTGAACATTAAATAAAAAAAAATGTCGACAAATCTGATCCGGATTATCCGGAGATCCGAATCAACGAGGGCCGGATAAACGAGGTTGTAGTGTAATTACTCACTCACTCGTTACTCACTTGGATTACATAGTTATTTTTGTGCTGGTTAGAGGCTTATAAGATCACCAAAGTCTGTGTGTGTGTATGTCTACGAACAACTTCTCAACTTATGGATGGAAACTTGGTATGTATATTCAAGGGCTACGGACGATCAAAGTTTTATTTTTGAAATCTTTTTTAAAAGGGTCCTTGTCGAGAAATTAGCACGAGAAGGCGACAAAAATATCATTGGAATTTACACAATTATTTCTATCTTATTTCTATTAAAACTTTGTTGATTTATTGTTAATGTTTGATGTATTTGTTATTATTTAGTTGAAAATAGCAGTTCTCTTTCCCTTTGTTAGTATTTAATGTATATCTTTTGTTAGTTTCTAGTTTTGTTCTGTTGAGAATAGTTATTCTTTTTCTGTATTTGAATAAAACTTAGTAAAAATTTTTACGGTAATCGGTACCATGTGGAGTTTGGAGTATTTATTTAACTTAATCTTGCTAATATGATGGTTCAAGAATTTTGAATTAATTTTAATAATCCTACAATTAGCGAGCTGTACGTTAAGATTAAAGTTCATCTGATTTCACAACTTAAATACGCAGTTAATTATTTTTTTCACAAAATTTGTACTGTTTGTATTTGGTAAATAGATATTAGAATGGATGTAGGATTTTCGTTTTTACCGATTTCATGACGTAAAAAAAAAGATTTTTAAGAAATTACAGGTTAAATAAAATGAATGATCACATTTCCTGAGAACAATCATTAAACAAACGACAGTTTTGAAGCAACACAAACATCAATTTTCAAAATGAATGGTGACTCGTACTGTCCCCTGCCTTGTACTGGTAAATTGGACAGTAAATAAGAGGTAGGCCATGTGCCAAAATTCGAATACTCACTTCGTAAATCGTAAAACAAAGTGATGAAAATGAAAGCACAAGAATTGTTCAATGAAAGATATTGAAAATCTGAAGATTACCGAAATTTAAAAAAGAAAACGTAAATAAACCCGAGGACGGAGAAAAAAAGAATGTATTACAGGGAAGTGAATCGTAGTTTGTTTTATTTTCCTCAATATATCGTGATACCGGAATTATACGCCAGGTTTTTAACAGTTTGTGGCCTTAGCTTCTTACTTATTGGTGCCATATGTATGAGAATCAAAAGAGTTCTTCTTCAACAGTACCTACACCTATAAAACATTCAGCTTTGTAGGAGTAGTAGTTTCACAGAATGAACAAACGTTAGAAACCAAACTTAAAATACCCTGAATTGGCTAAACGTTTTTGGAATAAAAACTTCGTTGAAAAACTTAGCAATTTAACCTATCATACGATACGAATTGGAAAAAAAAAAAAAAAGCTGAAGTCGACATTAACGAAATTTATTAATTTTAATTACCAAAAGAGGAAAAGAAAAAAAAACAAACAAAAAACCTCTTGTCTCTAGTGCTTCTCTTAACTGTAACAAACTCTGAAGACATCGCACTATTTATCTTTAGCTCTTTCCACATCCCTCCGTATCACTATTAGTTCTTAAAACGTAACAGCAAATCTGTCTTTCCGTCCAGAGTTTTTCGTCTTCATTCTGGTCTTCTTCTGTTTCTCATCTTCCTTGACCTGCTCCTTCGCTTTTCTTCAAGGGCATTTTGCGGTTAATTTCATGTTCAAAGAATTTCCTGAGATTAGCTTCTTTTTCATTCTTAGCACGTGCGGTGCCGTAAGATCTTATTCTAGAATTTCATAATTTATCATCACACACACACACACACAAAACAACTTCACCTTTCAATTTCACTGTCATTCTTTCGAATCTTAACTTTTCACATTCTCTAATTAACGGATCTCAATCAAATGCAGTTCAACTTTCATTTTTATTTCATTTATTTTCTATTTAATAAAAAAATAACAAATTTGGGTTCAAATGGATCCATCTCTTAAAATCGATTTAAATGTACACACATGAATTTTTACGATTCAGGCAGACTACAGAACTGAATTAGCAGTGTTTCTGAATTTTATTTTGTAGAGTTTGAAATTTAAACGGAATTTTAATGTAAAGCAGAATATTTAGCTGAATAAGTGAATTTGAACTGAATTCTAACGTAATACAGAACTTAGTAGTTTCTTGAGAATTTTTAGTTAATTTCAAAGCTATTTAGCCTTTGAGGTGTGTAATTGTTTCCTGAGAATGAGATTAAAAATTAAAAAAAGTCAAAGAAAATTCAACTTTTTTTAACTTAGGTTAAAACATGTAATACACACTGGCCGTTCACTTTATTAGGTACACCCCTGCTGTGTGCACAAATGCTGTGTCTCACAACAACTCTTCATGCTGGTGGGGGCAGCGTCATGGTTGTCAGTATGTTTTCCTGGCACACTTTGGGTCCATTGATACCTCTGGAGGCACGTCAGGATGCTAGAGCGTACCTAAACATCGTAGCTGAACAAGTGCAACCGTACATGTTAATAGTTTATCCTCATGCAGATGGCTACTTCCAGCATGATAATGCGCTGGTGTACAAAGCCCGCATCATTATTGGATGGTTTGAGGAACATGACGATGACTTTTTCTTGCTGCGGTGGCCCATATAGTCACCGGATCTCAGCCCGATTGAAAATTTGCGGGATGAGCTGGAACGGGCTGTTTGCTCAAGGCCTACATTTCCATCAAATCTTCAGGAACTGCGTGACACACTCATGTCTGCGTGATACACAATACCTCAACAACGTTTTCAGCATCTTGAGGAATCCATGCCTCGACGAATTCAGACTGTTTTGAGAGCTAAAGAAGGCCCAACATGCTACTAGGTAGGTGTACCTAATAAAGTGGCCGGACAGTATATATATTATATTATATATATATATTTATCTATATATCTATATATAAAATCTTCTACTATATCCTAATTTCTCAAAAAAAAAATAATTTTTAGCCGAATTTTTAGCAGACAAGGAAATGTTTTAGATCTGATGCAAAATTCTTTACAAACAGTCGAAATTTGAGCCAAATTATAATGTGTCTCAGTTTTAGATAAACTGAAACAATTAAGATTCATTTTACTTAAAACTCTGTCTTTATGTTTTTTTTTTTACAAGTAAATTTGTATATTTATGAAAAAACAATTTCTTAATAGTTAAAATACAAACTTTATTCCTCTAATGTGAGTACTAAAGGCAAAAGATTATCATTTTATAAAATATAAACACGAAGTTGAGGATATTCCAGGCTTTAACCATCTGAGCTAATCCGATATTCTTCAGCAAAGTTAACAACGAAGAATTATTATATAAATGTTGCTGGTGGCTTTTATTTAGTAATGAGGTTCCATTAGTGTTTTAAGTTAGGGTCAACTAACTGCTTTTCACAGGGCAACGAAAGCCCACTCACTTTTCTGTAGACTTTCTTCCAGAGTTGGAAGTTGGAGGTTATTTCTTGGTCGTCGCCCACACCCTCCCGTCCAAGCCCCAAAACTCTTCATCCCGGATGC